>CM035440.1:14449095-14836595 GCA_020310875.1 Ceratopteris richardii
TCCGTGATTTAAAGCTTGTTGGATTCAGCTTACTGTCTAGTATAATCATACAAATGTTCATAATCATTGGAGTCCTAGATTTTCAGTTATGTTGATTTTTCTTCTCACTGGTCTCAAACTGTAGCAGCCCGTGAAAATCGGGATGATGTCATCAGTTGTTAAAACTCATTCGCAGTGTGTGGTTCATTATTTTTGATGAGATTACTCTTGAAAGTTAGCTCTTTAAGTTACCTAGACTTCCCCAAGTGGAATTAAGCTAATTACTGTTGTGCTCAGAGAATTATGTAAAACACTGGACAGGTGTATGAACCAAGAATAGCAAGTTTTCACCTCTAAGCTAACTCCAACTTATCTGTTTTGATCTATCTTTTTGAGAGTGATCTTCCAAGGTACATTGGGTGTCTAATACATCCATTGGCAAGCTAAAAGGGCCCACCATATACTCCTGGAGTTCAATTGGCTGGTGTAGATCAAGGATTTTGCAACACCTCTTCATCTTCAAGCACATACCTATCCATCTCTTCACAGGATAGACTTTATCGGCCAATTTATCTCGTAGCAAGTGATTTAGGTGCAAAATATCTCCTAGTGGCAATGGATTATGCCACTAAGTGGGTTGAAGTAATAGTAAGGAATGTAATGCTAAAACAGTAGCTTCATTTTTGTATAATCATATTTTTTGCAGATTTGGATGTCCCATAGAGGTAACAACAGACCAAGGATCCCATTTCATTAACAAGGTACTGACTTTAATCTTTGAAAAGTATCAAATATTCTATGGGAAGTCCTGCACATACTACCCAATGGCAAATGGTCAGGTGGAGAGTACAAATAAGCTTCTCATGCTCCTACTGACGAAAACATGCTTATAGTTCCCAAATATATGGGGACAAGCCTATCTGGGTACATTATGGGCCTACAAAACTTCATTCAAGGCTACAACAGTACATACTCCATTCGAGCTAGTCTATGGAATACAATCAATTGCTCCATTTGAATTCTTGCATGGCTCTAACCGCATTGGAACCAATCGTATCCCTTGGTTTTCTGTAGCACTTACCGCAAACTTTGTGCAGCTACATCTTTTGGAAGAAAAGAGAAAAATTGGCAATGAACATCTTGTCACAGTACTAGATAAGAGAAATCACAATCATGATGTAAACCTCTAGAAATCTCACATCAAAGAGGGAAGCTTAGTTTTATTATACCATCCATGGATTTTTTTAAAGAAATCCAAGAAGAAATTGATGCCAAGGTGGAATGGACCTTTTAGGGTCATACAAACACTTCCAAAAGGTGTAGTGCAAATCTCTACACTAAATGGAATGACATTTCCCTTGGTCAATGAATCAAAACTAAAACCCTATGTTAGCTGTAAGATATTCGAATGATTAGGTTTTCTTTTAGTTATTCATCAACCATCCTTCTCTTCCCTTCGTACCCACTCCCTCTCTCTACAAACTCCTCCACCCCCTCTCTTTACCAACTCTACCAACTCCTTGTTGGAGCAAGACAGACACTAATTGATAATTACAAAGAGGATTGAAGAATGAAGAATGAAGAAAAGGATAAAGGATGAAGCATAAAGTGAAGTGAAGGTTCAGAGAGAAGTGACTTATAGACACATGTACATTAATCTTGTAAATAGTCCATATACATATTATAATAGTGACGAATCCGGACTTATATGCCTATATATACTTGTATATAGACGTGTCATATAGGTGAGAGGAAGACTAGATGAATAACGGATGAGTAGATGATGAATGAGTGAGTCTTAGTATGAGAATTTTCCATCAGATGTATTTTCAAGAGAATAGAAGAAGTTTCTGATAATTGCACCTCGATCTTTATCCATTTTCTCTGTTTGTGTTTAATCAATTGAGAAATCCTTCTGTATGTATCTAATTCCATATTTGATGCATCTATGGTCAAGATTTGAGAGCCTAATTGTAATGAGGCTAAGAGAATTCTGGGAAGGAACATTTGTACATGTGAAAGGTGATGAGAGATGCTTGAAATAGGCGCAATCCTCATGGTCAAAGAATTAATCAAAACTTATATATTCGACTTCTATCTATATAAGGATCGTCAAATTGTGTTGGCCTCTCGTTCCCCTGTTGAAGAAGCACTATTTACATTCGCCACATCTGAGCCTCACCTCAATTCCCTTGCTACCCTTGGCAAGGCAACCTCGCTAACTTTGGCAAGGGTGACACCCAGTCCCTAACAATCTGGCATAGACAAATCCCTCGCATCTGAATCTAGGTAATGGTTCTGAATAGCTCACAATTTTGATAGGACTCTTGAGACCTGCTCATCACATGAATCCGATTGTTGCCCTCATAAGATCATCAATCCCCCTAATCGGCCACTAGAATGACTTATTGTTTTGAGAATCGGTTGTCAACCATAGTCAGTAGAACTACAACTAGAGTTCTCTTCTTAATCTAACTCTCCATATTCGACGGCCACAGGACCTCACTGACTGCCCTCCACATTTGGCGACCATAGGACTTCCACCGACTGCTCTCCATAATCAGTTGCTTGGCAACAACTAGAGCAAAACTAAAACCTTGCTCAACCTCTACTATTACTCAAAGATAGCATCTTCTGTGGAGGACATGGCATTGAAATTTAGAATAGATACAGAGAGGGATCCCAACAATCTTCAAATGGAGACTCTGATGACTCCTTATATTTTGTTTCTCAAGAGCTTGCTTCAGAGTCCAAATCATTGGAGGAAGAAACTCAAGAGGATAAGGGTACATCTATAGGAGCAATTGGGAAATCGGCCACAACAGCAAACGTAGCCAATGTGGCAACTACAACGGAGGTCATCATCTCCATCCGAGGGGAACCATCCCTAAAACTAAATCTCAACCTTTCAGGTAAAATACAAAATTCCTTCACTCTAGAAAAATTGGGTGCTATGGGCCTTCTCACAATAGCAAGAGCAACTATGCCTTCCCTTAGTGACCCACAAAATTGCGGTGCAGAACTTCTCACCCTCTTTAAATCTTTTCTATCCCTTCAGGGGGGAGAAGAGTCCATGGAGAAACTAACCATCATGCTAGGCACCCAAAATATCTCAGAAACAAAGAAGGTAGGGGGTTATGCTGAATTTCCCATCAAGGACATTCTACAAGCATGTGCAACTACCTTCTCAGTTGGAGACTGTAATCAGATCATGACGCAAAGATTGATCTTATTCAAGGCCTTTTTTCTACTTGAAGATAATTTACATTTCACAAATATAAAGACTTGTGAACCACTCCTCTGCTTCGTGCATGCAAAGCCATATCCATACCATAAAACCCTCCTTCAAACATTAGCTAAAAGGAAGAAGAGATACAGGCAACAGGTGGCAAAGAAGGCTCTTACCATCAATGTTGTGGGAGGTCACATTATGCTATATATTTGTAGGTACTTCTCATCACAACATACAGAAGATATGTCACGATCTACAACATCCAAACAACCTCAAATAGCTCACCCACATAAGAAACAGAGAGCAAAGATCCAAAAAGATTCAAGGGAGGTGTTGGATTCTTTCCCCATTGATCAACAAGGGTATGCCAGGTCTACAAAGAAGGTATGCACCTCATCGAATACTCCATTTCCACCTATTCATCTCGTACCCATAGCCTCTAGGAAAGCATCTTCAGCCATTTCATCTCCCCAACCTTCACGCACTTCACACCACACATCAACCCCATCTACTAATAAACCCTATTTCGCTTCAGCCCCCACCCCAACCACTCACATAACCAACGATCCACATACTGATCCCATCCACTTACAATTTCAAGCATTACCTATACCTCTAGCATCTCCTCAAAACCCATCTGCACTATCTCACTCCATATCGCCACATGCACCACCACACTCCCCATCGCCACCAAACCCATTCCAGACATCTATCCCTCCGAGTGACACATCTATCCCTCCTACTCATAGTGAGTCCACCATACAATAACCACCATTTAAAATCATCGACCTAACCCCTCCCTTGAGATTCCCACCGAGCAAGCACAATCCACCTACAGAGATACCTCCAAATCCCATACTTGACTCTTTCCAGCCTACCATTTCAGAGGTGTGTAGAGGCATCAACCTCAAACACATCTTGGGACAAGGCACCTCAAATATTCCAAAGCTACAAAAGCTCTCCACAACAGAAAAGTACAAGCAGAATGTTTGGCCCGTAGTTCCTGATCACTTACAGAATATGTGACATATGGATATTGCGAAGAACAAGTTTTCAACTACTAAAATTTTTGAAGATAGGCTATTAATCTGGAGCATCACTTACGCACTCATATTTTTATGCTTTATGAGGAATGTTTGAGGGTCTGCTTAGTTACCAAAGAGATATATATGCAAATCAAAGAGTTATCTGAGCACTTCAAGAATGCGAACATGGCTAAGGAAAAATTGAAGAATCTAGAGGCATTTTTGAAAGATGCTGAAGAAAAGAACAAAAAATTAAAGGTTGAAAACAAAGATCTTAAGAAAGAAAACAAGAACCTGAAGGTAGAAAATTCAAGCCTACGAAAGCAAAGAGATGCCTTAAAATCGAAATTTAATGTTTTAAAGTCACTAATTTCTGCTTCAGACACAAAGGAAGTTCCACAACAGAAGATGAAGCTCAAGAGGAAGATCCAGATCCGAACAGGTGGCATGGGGAAGAGCATGCATGTGATTAGTGAATCTATCAGCTCATTATGTCTAGTTTCATTACCTTTTATTTTGTTAGTATCATAGACTTTATCATTTCGAATAGTATCCTAGTATTTCATTATGTACTAGTGTCATAGTATTTCATTCTGTATTGTCAGGAAACTATTTTGCAGAAACATATTTTGTACTTCATGGGTACATCTCCATTTCCTTCTTTTGATGTAATAATTCCATTTTGTTCTCTTGTTGTAACAATTGAGTCATTTATTTTCTTTATCTCTCCGAGACAAAGAGACTCTAGTGGTGGGCAACTTATAGAATAATAAATTTTTCGAAGAACAATGCAAAAGATAAAAGATATCCCAACTGGGCACCAACGAGCTCAAATACCAAAATTGGGCACCAAGGAGCCCAAGTACCAAAGTTGGGCATCAAGATGCCCAGATGCTGGAGTTGGGCATCGAGACACCCAGATGTTGGAGTTAGGCATCGAGATGCCCAGATGCTGGAGTTGGGCATTAAGACGCTCAGATGCTAGAGAAGGATGTCAGCATGCTCAGATTCATCAAGAGACAAACCCTCGCAAGATGACTCGGCAGAACTGACAAGGCGACCAAGTGGACCCCAGTCACTCATCGCTATAAGTCAAAGTCTAGTACTGGCGGCCGTGCTGATAATTGAAACTTCCTAGTGCATTAGCTACCGATTACCCTATGTAACAGACCCTTATGTAAGGGACTCTCCTCTTGTAACCTATCCCTCACCTATAAAAGGAAGGAGCCTCAAGAAAAGAGGACACACTACATGAGACTATGCGATTCAGAGCTTCCTATAGTTGATAGAGATCTGGAAAGAGTGAGTGCAAGCCTAGAGCTTGTAGAGATACCAAGAGACCTATCTTGCTTATGTTGCTAGTGTGAGGATACCTGGAGATTGAGTTTTCATTGTCTTCTATTGTCTTGTGTCTATATGATAAGTGGTATGACTAGTTGATGGTTTGCACTGGTTATGTTATATTTGATTATTGTCTTGTGTTATCCTCTCTTATTGTGCTATATCACAGTCATATTTGGTTGTTGTCTTGTGTTATATTTTGTTGCGTGTTATATCTGTTGTTCTGATTCTCACTCGTTATGTCTCTTATTTTTGTGTCTAACTCCTAAGTATAGATTGAAGTAATGATAAGGATGTTGGTTGTTAAGTGTATATTATTGTAATGTGCTCCACGAGTAGTGCATTTTGCATTCCTACACCCACACACTTCACACTTCACCATCTATAGGTGACAAAGCAATTCCCAAATGCAGATTTCTACATAGAGCCACTGAAATCACTATGAACAAACTACAATTTATGTGCAAGTCTAACTAAACTATCTCTAGGGAAACAAGAACGTTGCATTTGACCCAAAATATAGCCCTCTTAGACATGCCTGGAAGGGTCCTCAAGTTTGGGTAGAGAGGATACAATTTCGAATTTCTGTAGGCGAAGCAAACTAGAAGAATTTAGATGATCAAAGCATGCATGCGAAAGTTTTGCATCTCAAATAGCCTGAGAATACACAAGTGAACTATCTGGCAAGATTTCAAATGCAAAAATCAACTAGCAATATTTCATCAACGAAAATGAATTGTTCTTTCAAATCCTTTATCTTTGTCAGAAAAGTATTCCATGGGAATCTAATTCATTCATATGCTCACTCTCCAACTATTTTCGGAGGTGAGCGACACGAGCCTCATTTCTTTCCTAGTGTAGTGTTGTAAGAGTATCCCAAGCACCTTTTACAATTTTGCAAGAGTGAATGTAAGGGCTAATGGCATGTTTGATAGACAAAGTTATCAATGCACAAGTCAGTGCATCCCTACCATCCCAACAAAGTTGTTTTGCAGTAGGTGCAATAGGAACTGTCACGTATCAAGAAATTGAAGATCATCATCTTCAACAAAATTTGCATCACCTTCGATCACCATATTTGCAAGTGTAAGAGTGTGTTTTTCAATACCCTGCATAGTATTCCGCAAGTCTTTTGCTACCAGTACATGATGCGTCATGTATACCCACAATGGGTAATTCAAACCATCCAACTTATCCTCAAGAGCCAATATATGAAATACATCATTGCTTTCGGCCATGGCGAGTGACTAAATACTTTGACACGAAAAATAAAATGTATCTCAAAAAGTTGAATAGAAATTGTCTCTCTCCTAGATTTGTAACCAACTTTGAGGCACTTGTATTGGTGAGCCGAAAATTATATATATATTTGGCACAAAGGGAGGAAATTGTCTACCAGATGCTACGATGGTGCATTCGAAGGCCAGAAAAAGCTCAAATCAAAATTTCGATACCACTAGACAGGTGTCGACGATATTGTGACTAAAAGGGTGTCAATGACCTACTCTGATACCAATTAATGGACTTTCAGTATTGTAGAATCACACACAACATGAGGAAGAAGAAGCTTGGGTATTACCAAGTGAATGTACAAAGATAAGTGACCCATTACAATTATAGGCATATATAAAAACCAAGGAAAAACCCCACCTAAAGAGGGAAAAAATAATCGAGCAGTCCTTAGTGTGTTCACACACATCACTACTGGAATATATCAATATAGATTAACATAGACTAAAACTAGAAAGATTTCTCACACCACTACAAGACATATGCCCCAAATGTTCATGCCATATAGCAATCCCATCCCTTTGCCATAAGTGATGCTAGATGTGCTCTTGCAATAGCCAATTTGACTAGAATATTAAACATTCCTTCATAGTCAATTACATAAGTGCATGCAAGGTTGTGTTTTCATGATCTACCATCCCCTTCAATTTTCAGGGTCATCTAAATATAGTACCTGTATTTCAGATTTTTTGTGTATTTTATCGAGGTCTAATAAAATTTATAACCTTATTTTGAAATCTAAAATGGCCAAAATGGGCAATATGGCCATTAAAAATCAACTATGAGTGCATGTATAATGATTTTCCACTAATCCACATGTTTATGCTACTATCAGCACTATGTTTCACTTTGTAGAATTTGTCTTCTTCTCTTTGGGAAGTGGTACTAGCTCATAAGTCTCATGTGCATAGGTAGAACCATTTCGCCATCCACAGTTTTCTCCCAATTCTCAATTAGAACAACCTTCGCAGCAAATTAGTTCTAAATAATAACAACGTAAAAAGATCGAGCACTCTAAATAATAACAACGTAAAAAGATCGAGCACCGAAAAAGGATGAAATCAATATGAAGATCCAAGATCGAGGCACATGGCCTAATTATTTTGCTTATACCTCATGACAAAAGGGTCATATAAGTGGAAGGGAGGAGACTACCAGCAACACTTCTCCATCTCACTCACAGAAGACCTGGATTCAAGGGGCAAAAGCTTAGTTCTGTGGATTTCAATAAAGCAACAAAAACCAATATAGATGACTTGTACTTTAGATGCTTGGTTCAAATTTTCACGATGGGACTGCCCTTAAGCTCTTTATTTATAAATTAAAAAGAAAAAGGACACAAAAAGTGTGCATCCACAGGAAGGCAAAAGTGGAGTCCATCTACAAACCTTCCCATACATGGCAGTAGAAATTACAAGTTCACAAGAATGAAGAACAAGGATAGTATGCATTCATGTTCTTTAATTTTATCATGTGGTCCAGAATGATACACAGTTTCAAAGCTGCATCTCACAAGTCCCAAGGTTCAATGCACTCTAAACATGAAATTCTAGAGCTGAGAATACATGTGAAGTCACCATGTGTCATATTCATCCATCCGTGACAATCTATCCATGCAAACATCCCAAGGCAAAAACTATTAAATAAGGTCATCTATCTACAATAGATGATTCTCTATCGAAGAGGTATAATTGAACTACCTAAAAATGAAGTGAATCCCAAAGAAAGTCTATGACCTAGAGATTTACAATAAATTGATGAACAGAGATAAAAAATATCCATATAAAAAGCCAAAAGAAGAATCCACTAAAAGTACCTATATGGCTAAATAATCTGACAAAATCAACATGAAAAAAGGACTCGGGATGAAGATGAAAACTGAGTGTGCTTTGGTGCAACTTCCAGGCTCTGAACTCATGTATCTCTGAAGGACATCTCATCACTCGTCACTGTCAACAAATTATAACGCTCTCTCACCATTTACTTACAATACACAAATCAAAAAGGAACTCCACATGATGGACTAAAAAGGGTTTCACATCCTCTTCCTGAGGCTAAAGGGAAGAAATATAATGATCATGAACCACCACTAGTCCTTTAGGAGTATGGACACAATCTCAAACCAATTTTCCCATATGTTGGCATCTTACACATTGATTAGCATGTCCCATTGCCCAAAGGCCATGAAAAAAGACAGTCTATCATCCCATCTGAAGTCGAGGTCTCCAAAGAATGTTGTCCCTTGCCTGCTTCCAGTTGAAAACTAGAGACTACACTTCCAGTTTAAATGAAGCCTACACATAGCTTAACAGATCATGAACGTAAGATCGGTTTGCCAACAACACAACCAAATTGCTTCAAGACCTGTGACACAACTTACAAGGTAGATCAGGGAACAAAAGCCTGACACAAAAACAAGGGATGTCATACTAATGATCAAATTATTTACAGAAACACAATGCCAAGGAATGACAAAAAGGAGGAGAACATCCACTAAGATAGCTAAATTATGCAAAGATAAATCTGCGATCTACAGATCCTGTCCAAAGAACCAGCTCTGCTTTGAAATCTTCAAACTTGAGTGGTCCAATTATCATGAATGTCATTGGTATACCAACCGTTCCGCTTGTATGGTGATGATTTCAAAAAAAAATGCAAGCAAATAAGCAGTCATCTCCTACACTAGTTTTTCTGTTCAAGAAGTTTTACTTCTAAAGTGGATAACACCATGACTGATATATCTAAATCACGGCAGACAAAAACATAACAATGTTATGGGGTAGAGAACAATGAAATCAACCATGTAAAAATAAAACAGCTTAAAAATAGGCAAAGTTATAAGCAAACGCAATAAAAGAACAGGGGGCATACACACTAGAAACATGAGTATGAAAATCACACTGAACATGTATAATATCAATAAAGGGTACAAAGTAAATAACCCAAACAGAAAGAGAGAGATTCACGAGATGCTAACATGATTAACAGGGGAGATGATGGAAGGAAAAAAGACAATCCCTCATAAATTATGAGCAAAAAGACACTTCGTAGCGAATATTCTCCATCTGCTTCACAATAAGTATGCTACATGGCTTTACCGCATGAAAAGAACAGGCTACCTTTGAACCAATTCATAAGCCAGAAAACGTTTAGGGAGGAGCACTCTTTTGAAACTGAGGACAACAATCAAAAAGTTATAGATGATAAATTGCCACAAAATTCGTTACAGAACCATAATACATGAGCTTTCAATGTTCGGCCATATAATAACGTATATGCTTTTAAGTGATGTCAGGATGAAGATCCTTTTTGAACCCTATCCTTCAATGGAATAAACATTTTAATGCTACGAGTATCACGTTCATATCACATTTATGACTTTAATCCTTAATAAGAAAAACAATCAGTTCTATCAGGAAACAGGACTACTCAATAATACAATATTAACAATGGAGCCGAGAACTATGTGTACAGGTAGCGAAATATTCTATCTTTGCAGTGAGGATCTATTGTGTTTAAGAGCCATTTTGAGATAAAGATGCTGAAACCTTCTGGTCCTGCAGAGCTTGATATTCCCTTCTAAATGCCCACAAATATTCCCCAACCTGTTTCATGTCTGGTCTCTCATCCATTATTGGTGCAGAACACTGGAAGGCTAGATTGAACACTTTCCTGGCCACAAGCTCCATTGCTTTGCTCTTCTCTAGTTTCAGATCCAGGATATCGGTCAAATTGCCCTTCAGATAGTTCTTGTATGCCTGTAGTACATCTTTACAATAATCAACTAATAATCACGATAAGTGTACAACTAAAACTTACTTAACTGTATAATGAAAACCAGTCCTTTTCTACTAGAGGAATTATCTCAATGTCAAAAATTCAAGGTCCTTTTCTACCAGAGGAATTATCTTAATGTCAAAAATCCAAGGTCCTGAGTTCAGAGTACCTAGCTCTCCCTCATAAGAGACATTAACCTTGCATATAAATAAACCAAATACTACCTAGCTACAAAGTACTGATCAGCATCACGAGTCCATTCCCTCAAGAAATAAGGATGGTATTACTTGGATGCATATTATGTGTCCATAATAGGTTTTCCCAAAAACAAGTTCCTAAAATAGATCTCCAAGCAGTGACACTATCTGAGAAATTAGAATACTGTTCATACTAACCCAGAGAATGGTTGTCCTTTGATCAGCAGGTCTATGTGGTTCGATTGGATGCCTTCCTGTTAGAATCTCAACCAGAAGTATCCCAAAGGAGTAGACATCGCTTTTTGATGACAGCTGCAAAGACTTCAGATACTCGGGGTCTAAATAACCTGCCGTTCCTTTCACTTGTTTAGATATGTGCATATCGCCTTTTTTATATATACCACCCTGAGCAAATCCAAAATCAGCAAGCTTTGCTCTGAAATTCCTTGTCAGCAGTACATTTGTGGATTTTATGTCTCTGTGTATGATGGGACGCTCTGCAAATAAGAAATTGCCAAATTATGATCCAGAAAGCATGTGTTTTCCCTAAGCAGACCAGATATTGACTTAGATAAAAGGAAATAAATCAAAGACTTTTTGCAACATGACAGGGCATAGCACTGAACCCAAATAAGAAATGGAATCATATGAAAAATTTCAGATAAAAGTTACAAGCACGAGGCGCAGAGAGAGAGAGAGAGAGAGAGAGAGAGAGAGAGAGAGAGAGAGAGAGAGAGAGAGAGTGATACATTGGTGTCTGCTAGAGCCGAAACAACCTATGAGACAATAAAGTTACAAACTAGTGAATTTGATACAATGTATGCATGCTGAAAAATAATAAAGAGTTAAAAAATATGAACTGAGTAGCATAGTGGATGTGGAGTAGGATCAGTGGGTGGCTGGAGATTCTCTAATTGAAATGATATAGGAGGCTAAATATGCACTGGACAGTAATATGAGGAGATACAAAGTTGTTGAGTACAAGGTAATTCAACTAAGATAGGAACAGTCGTCCCGTCTCAGAAGAGTCTGAGCATCAATAAATTTCAGCTCAGCTCAATGTCCTCTATGCAAAGAACGCTTGCTCTATGCAAAGAACGCTTGCTAGGAGTCACGTATGGTGCAGAAAAATGATCCAAATCCTGCCCTGTAATCACCATCTATGCTAAGATGCCCTCCTCTGTAGTCATAGGCACCTACA
This sequence comes from Ceratopteris richardii, assembly GCA_020310875.1. NCBI lineage: Eukaryota > Viridiplantae > Streptophyta > Polypodiopsida > Polypodiales > Pteridaceae > Ceratopteris > Ceratopteris richardii. The sequence goes on from CM035440.1 coordinate 14,461,138, forward strand.
TTTCCCTAGGTCCATGCATGTCCAATCAATATACTTCCATCAGGACTAGAATATAGGATTCGCTGGCCTGAAATAATCTGTAACCCGACTCTGAGTCTCTTCTCTAACAGGCAGGTACTATGTCATCTGAGCTCAAGCAAGAATCAAAAAACCCAAGCATCGCTGATCTTAATATCCCATAACTCTGGAAAGTGATCCAAAACCCTCTAATATAAGCAATGAAAATGCCCCCATATCTCATAGTATGCTGTGCAGTGGCACATATAGTGCAACTCTGTCTTTGACTCCCGATGACATACCTGGCATATCCTGTTCTGTGCTGGAATCCTTTATCTGCCAGTCTCAATCATCAGCTGACGGAAATATGTACACAACTCATCAATGGCACATAACACTGTTGGAAGTGTGGTAGGCATGAACAATATTCACAGGTTAAATCAAGATCTTTCCAACACTTGGCCTTCGCACATAACACACCTTGACTTAATCAAGAGAGAATGACAATAGAGTAGAGAGAGAAGACAATCATAAAAGTGCAGCAGCTTGATGCTACTACACACACTTGTTTAATGCAAATTGAATTTAGGCTAAATTTAAAGGTTCTAAGTACAAAATATAGCGAGAGAGTGTCTAAGAGGTATTATGTGAACAAATATGAGCAAAATGAAGTAAATGAACTGTTAAAAATAGTTGACACAGAAAACCCTAATCTGAAATTAGGTCCTCTTTGATGCAGAGCACCTGCCACCACCAATGGTCACTTTTCGCCATGAAGTAATAGGGAAGGACCTGATATAGAAACAGCACATGAAGAAACCCTAATGTATATGGCACAACTCTTCAAAATCAGCATGCACACCAAAATCTGTGAAGAAGAAGCAAGGGTAGGCTTCCAAAACTCAAACGCTGCATATACTCCTCCAAGAGTCCTAGCTCTTAAGGCTAGAGCCTATGCTTAGTTTTTGTTTGTCCATGAAAAGCAAACTTAAAAAGCATAAAAAAAACTCAAAAAGCAAGGTTCCATAATTTTCGAAAACCCTAATTCTGAAACTTATGGAAACCCTAATTTTAAGTTTTTTAATGGAAGAATAGCCAAGAAGATGATGATACAAAATTCAGATTATGCTGTTATAATCTGAGTGTGTGTGAAGCGAATGAGCAACGAAGTGTACCTAACCTCACAAGAAAGAGCAACAAATCTGAAAATCAGCAAACCCTAATTCTGAAATTAGGGTTCAAAAACCTTAAAAACAGAATATAAGACTAACTTACAAAAGATAGCTTCCTCCAACTTGTAGAAGACTCCTTGCTCCAAGAGAGTAGTTTCTCCTTCACCAAACCTTCACCTCCAAAGCTTCAGAACTCCAAAATTGACACAAGTAAGTATCAACTCTAGCTTGAGATTGTCCAAATAGTGTGCCATGATGCTCCTTATATAGGTGAGTGTCTCCCAAATAAAGCTAGCGAAAAAATTTTCGTAAAAAACTGATTATTGGCCGAAAAACAGCTATCGTTGTTTTATTTTGAAGAGATCGTTGAAATTCTGCTTTTCCCAATTAAAAAATATGCGATCGCTATTTTTAGCTTTAGCTTTTAGTTTGATCGCTAATTTATCAAGCTTTTGACCATCTCACTTTATACCTTAGCTGATTTTGAGTTAGGACTTCAAAAAATGCTTTTCCTCCATTTTGAGCTAAATTAGGGTTTGACTTTTCTCCCTGTTCTGACCTCTGATGAAGAAATGAAGCATACCACTAGATAGCTCTCGCCAGGCTCTATCTATCTAACCTAAAAAAGTTTTACCCAAACTGTACAAAAAATGCTAAGTCCAAAATGTAGATTTGCTGGAAGTGGACCATATGTACATTGACTTCCAACAATCCCTCCTTCAATGTCATATTGGTACAAGCTTCAGTAACCTGCACATCTTCTCATGATTATCTCTCGTCAATGCTTTGGTAAATATATCTGCAACATTCTCACTAGAAGGAACATAAACCTGCTCAATGTGCTTCTTTGCTATCTGCTCTCAGTAGTGTACCTCTATATGCTTTGTCCTTGCATGATGCACTCGATTCTTTGCTATAGCTATTGCACTCTGGCTATCTGAAAATATGTGAATGGGTTCATCATTAATGTATTCTTGCATCTAGATAACTGAAAATCTTCTACAACCAAACTGACTCCAAAGTAGCTGTAAATGTTGCACGATATTCAGCTTCACATGATGAAGTTACAATAGTGGGTTGTCTCTTCGAAAGCCATGAGATAAGACAATCTCCAAGATAAAAACAAACTCCACTAGTACTTCTTGTGTCTCTATCACCTGCCCAATCAGAATCTGAAAATCCTTTTAGTAACAAATGTGTAGATTTCGAAAATACCATAGCATAATTTGAAGTTCCCTTCAAATATCGCAAGATCTGCTTTACTGCTTTCCAATGTAACACTGTTGGATTCTGCATGAACCTTGATATTTGAGAAATTGCAAACTGTATATCGAGACATGTATTACAAAGATATATCAAGCATCCAACTGCTTTACTATATAAAGTAGAATCAAATGACTCTGCATCTGCTACGAGAACTGAATCCCAAGATAATAATACAAGATTCCCAAATCATTCACATCAAATGTTTGCTTCAATTGTTCTTTGAACATCTGCAAATCTTCATCTCTAAATCTTCATCTCTGGGACCTGTGACTATAATATCATCCACATAAATGATTGCTATAATCATCATACCTGGTTCAGCTTTGGCATAAAGAGTTGGAGTTGCATCTGAGTTATGGAAACTAATGGATAAAAGATATGTATGTATATTTTCATACCATGCTCTAGGTGCCTGTTTTAGACCATACAAAGCTTTTATAAGCTTACATACCAAATGTTCTTTACCTGTTTCTTCAAAACCCTGAATATACACATCCTCATGTAAATCACCATTTAGAAAAGCAATCTTTATGTCAAGTTGATATATATGCCAACCAAAATGTGCTACGAAAGCAAGTATTGACCTAATAATAGTCATCCTAGAAGTAGGAGCAAATGTCTCATCATAATCAATACCTTTTTGTTGTGCATATCTTTTGAAAACTAATCTTGCCTTATACCTGTCAATAGTACCATCTGCTTTCCTTTTGATTTTGAAGATCCATTTTACACCTATAGCTTTCCCTCTGTAACTCACATAGCTGCCAAGTTTGACTCTTATGAATAGAATCAATCTCTTCTTGCATAGCTTTTTTCCAAATAGGAATATTAAGTGCATCTTTAACACATGCAGGTTCATCTTCAATTGTCGTGAGTGCTAAAATATCATGAATCTCAAAGTCTTCAGCAAAACTTACATGATCTTTTTGTTGTTGTTGTCTAGTCTAACTCCTTGTTCTTCCTGTGAAAGTCTTTATACCACTATCTTTCCAAGTCTGATATAACCAAGTAGGTGTATCCTTAAATAGTGGTGATACTCTTTCTGACCCTTCAGCTTCCACAGGTCTTGGAACTTGTCCTTCTGAGGTACTAGGACTTTCTGGAACTCTAGTACTTTCTTCCATTTCTGGAACTAAAGTCTCATGTGGAACTGAATCTGTAGAAGGTTGTGAAATTCCTCTTTCTTCAATCCTTCCTTGAATCCTAGGAATTTTAACTCCCTCCTGATATGGCTGAACATGAATATCCAAATTCCTTCTAAAAAATCCATAGTCATTTTCACTAATGAACTCTGGAATTTTTGCTTCTTTATCATAAATCTTATTTTCAGCAATATAAGCATTACGTGAAAGAATAACTTTACCTATCTATGGAACATAAAACCTATATCCTTTACTTTAAACAGGAAATCCAATAAAAACAGTTTTCTTTGCCTTTACATCTAGTTTGCCTCGATCCTTTTTCTCAACATGTACATAAGAAAGTGATCCGAATACTTTGAAGTAACTCACATTAGGTTTTCTACCATAATAAGCTTCATAAGGTGTGATTATCTTTAAAGCTTTTGTAGATGACCTGTTCAAAATGTGATTAGCTATATGTACTACATCAAACCAGAATTTTTGTGAAAGCTTCTTGGACGCCATCATGCTCCGCATCATCTCAACAAGTACTCTATTCTTTCTTTCTGCAACACCATTCTGCTGAGTATAAGCAATAGTAAGGTGTCGAGTAATACCTTTCTCTTCAAGAAATGTCTGGAACTCATTTGACAAGTATTCTCCACCTCTATCACTTCTAAGAATATGTATAGTTTCCTGATTTTCATTTTCAACCATAGCTACATATTTCTTGAACATGGGAAAGACTTTTGACTTCAACTTAAGAGCATAGATCCATGAGTATCTCGTAAAATCGTCAACGAATAGAACAAAATACCTGAAACCTTGAATAGAGTCTTCTCTCATAGGTCCATTCACATCTGAATGAATAATCTGCAATTTCCTGGTAGCTGTAATATGTCCATGTTTCTTGAAAGGTACTTTACGCATCTTACCTTCAAGACAACCTTCACATATATCTGAATCATCTGGTAGCTTGAATGAGGGTAAACTCTCAACCATACCTCTGTCTTTGATATTCTTGAGAGCTCCAAAACTAATATGTCCAAATCTCTCATGCCATAACTTCATATCTTCCATCGGTGACGAAGATTTGACTCCATATGCCTGACTAATTTTTGACAAAACAAAAATCCCTCCTCTATGCTCACCTTATAAAATACACTTGTCTTCTTTGTGTGATAAGATCTTACAAACATCTCTCTCAAATACAACTTTATAACCATCACCTAAAAATGCAGATATAGATAGCAGATTCTTCTTCATTTCAAGTACATATAAAACATCTGAAATCTGAAAATTACCACCTTCTCTTGACTTTAGGGTTACTGTACCTATTCCCACAACATCCAAATCATTGCTATATGCAATAGTAACTCTTCTACCTGTAGAATAGGAAAGAGAAGAAAACACATCTCTGCAACCTGACATATGTTTTGTAGCACCTGAGTCAAATATCCAAGGATCTGCTGAAAGAACTTGTGAAGATGCCTGATCAAAAGCTACTTCCTCAATGGTGATACAGGCATAAGAATCACCTTGAGATTTCCCTTTTTTATCATCTTCTGCAACATTATCTGATGCCTTTTTCTTTTCTGTTGCAATCCTTTTTTGACAAACTGCTATGAAATGTCCAGGTTTCTTGCAATAGTGACATAATGCTTCCTTCTTCTTAGAAGACTTCTCTTTAGATATAGTAGAAACAGAATCTGAAGTAGAAGGTAAAGAGGACTCACTTTCCATCTTGGATTGCTTTTCCTTCTTATCCTTCTTCTTCTTTTTACCCTTTGATGAGGATAGAAGTGCTTCTTCATTCGCTTCCATTCCCTTTAACTGATCTTCATCTTGAAGTAACAAGAACTCTAAATCTTCAAATGTAACCTCTCTATCTCTTGTGGTAAGGGTAAGAGTGGTTATGAAAGACCGATATGAGATAGGAAGTGAATTAGTCAACGTATTTACCATTTCTTCATCAGATATTTCAACTCCTACATTTAGAAGTTGATCTCTCAAGTCAATGAGTCTCGTAATGTGGGTTTGAATTGACTCACCAGCCTTCATCCTTGTATTTGCTAGTTGTCTCCTCAAGTGAGCTTTCCTAGCAGGATTTCTGCTCTGAAAAAGATTCTCAAGCTTCAACCAAGCTTGTCTAGAACTTCTACAAAATCTCATCAGTGGTAGAATATGTTTTTTGACACTCATTGCTATGAATGAGAGTGCTAAAGCATCTCTAGAATCCCATCTTACCTGAGCTTCAATAGGAGGAACTCTGGGTAAAGATCTACCTGTGACTCTGGATGTAGAAGTGGTTACCTCTTCTTCAGTTGGTTCTGTGGTAGCAACTCCAGTACCTCTTGAAGCTGTTGTATCTCCTTCTTCGCCTTCTCGTCTTGGTCTTGTTAAGGATCCATTGACGATACTGCATAAATCCTTTGTCACTAATAATTCATCATCATGAAACTCCACATGGGATAATTAGAAGATCCATACAACTTGTCCTCAATCTCAATTCTAATCTCACTCATCTTAACTAAGTGTGTATATCAATTATGCTCTGATACCAAGTGTTGGAATTTGGGGCCCCAGGATCGTTCCAATACTAAAAACCTTTGAGCATACACAACTTAATTAATGAAGATGATATGTGAGAGATAGAAAGAAAGAGATCTTGTGACAAGGATAGGGAACGTAAGCAAGATGCTTACTCACTAAAAAAATAGATGTCCAAATTACAACATGGGAGTACTACTCAACCATATGATGTGGTGCACTCACTAATGGAAGGATAGCCAAGAAGATGATGATACAAAATTCAGATTATGCTGTTATAATCTGAGTGTGTGTGAAGCGAATGAGCAACAAAGTGTACCTAACCTCACAAGAAAGTGCAACAAATCTGAAAATCAGCAAACCCTAATTCTGAAATTAGGGTTCAGAAACCCTAAAAACAGAATATAAGACTAACTTACAAAAGATAGACTCCTTCCTCCAACTTGTAGAAGACTCCTTGCTCCAAGAGAGTAGCCTCTCCTTCACCAAACCTTCACCTCCAAAGCTTCAGAACTCCAAAATTGACACAAGTAAGTATCAACTCTAGCTTGAGATTGTCCAAATAGTATGCCAAGATGCTCCTTATATAGGTGAGTGTCTCCCAAATAAAGCTAGCGAAAAAAATTTCGTAAACAACTGATTAATGGCCGAAAAACAGCTATCGCTGTTTTATTTTGAAGAGATTGTTAAAATTCTGCTTTTCTCAATTAAAAAATATGTGATCGCTATTTTTAGCTTTAGCTTTTAGTTTGATCGCTAATTTATCAAGCTTTTGACCATCTCACTTCATACCTTAGCTGATTTTGAGTTAAGACTTCAAAAAATGTTTTTCCTCCATTTTGAGCTAAATTAGGGTTTGACTTTTCTCCCTGTTCTGACCTCTCATGAAGAAATGAAGCATACCACTAGATAGCTCTCGCCAAGCTCTATCTATCTAGCCTAAAAAAGTTTTACCCAAACTGTATAAAAAATGCTAAGTCCAAAATGTAGATTTGCTGGAAGTGGCCAAGGAGAATGGGAATATTTGGAAAAGATGTTCACCACAAACACAAAGGCAAAGAAGATACAACTAAAAAATGAGCTCAACAACTTTAAGAAAGGAGGTAACCAATCCATACATGACTACATAATTAAAGCCAAAGGTATTATAGATTCATTGGCAGCCATAGGACATTCAATTGATGATGATGACATGGTTGCATTTGTACTTAATGGTCTTAAAGATGATGACAAGTGGAGGAACTTCATATCCTAATTGTATGCTAGGGAAAACATGCCTGATTTTGATCAATTGAGCACTTTAATGGTTAATGAGGAAATATTGCAAGGTCAAATGCTATATGCAAGGTGCCAAAGGTCAAATGCTATATGCAAGTAGAGGAAGAGGCAAAGCATCAAGAGGTAGAGGAAGAGGAAGGCAAAGCCAAAGCAAGCAAAGTGACAACCAAGAAGACTAAAATGAAGGCTCATCTTCAAATGGAAGAGGTAGAGGCAAGAACCATAGAGGAAGAGGAAGAGGATCTAGAGGCAATGGATGCTTCATTTGTGGGAAGCTAGGACATTGGGCAAATGAATGCTACCAAAGGAGGAACAATGCTCAAGGTAACTATGTTTCAAATGAGTCTAGTGATCAAGTTCTTGCCATGAGTCATGCATATGGAGATAGTAAACATGAGAAGGATGATACTTGGTACATAGATAGTGGTTGTAGCAATCATATGTCTTGTACGGAGGACATGTTTTGCAATTTACAGGCTCCAAAGCAAAGAGGATGTGTAGAGACAGGTGACAACACCGAGCATGAGATCAAACACATTGGTGATGTCAAGTTTCAGGATGGCAAGAAGAGGAAGACACTATCTGAGGTACTATATGTCCCTACTATTACAAAAAATCTCATTTCTGTTGGTCAAATGGTAGATAAAGGATACCAAGTGAAGTTCAATAGCAAAGGTTGCTTCATAAAAACCCCAACAAGGTAATGTTCATCACTTCAGGAAATAGAAGAATTGCAGATTTGGATTTGTGGCATAAAGGTATAGGACATGTCAACATTGAAAAGCTAAAGAACATGGAGAAAAGTGCATTGGTAAAAGGGTTTCCAAACTTCTCAACATCACATCTTCATGAGGTATGTGAAGCTTGTCAATTTGGGAAGCAAACTAGCTTGTCTTTCAAGTCAAGCAAGTATGTTTCTCCAAGGGTTTTGGATTAAGTGCATACAGATGTATGGGGACCTTCAAGAGGACCTTCACATGCAGGTAATAGGTACTTTGTTACCTTTATTGATGATTGTTCAAGGAAAATTTGGTTGTATATGATCAAGCAAAAATCAGATGTGTTTGAAGTATTCAAAAAGTACAAGGCACTTGTTGAGAATGAAATAGGTCATAGGATGAAAACCCTAAGGTCGGATGGAGGGGGAGAATATTTCTCCAATGAGTTCACAAGGTTCTTAGAAGATGCTCCAATGAGTTCACAAGGTTCTTAGAAGATGAAGGCATAAGGAGGCAATACACATGCAGGTATACCCTTCAACAAAATGGTATTTCAGAAAGAAAGAATAGACAAATTGCTGAGGTAGCTAGATGCATGTTGAATGAGATGAATGTACCTTTCTCATATTGGGTTGATGCAGCAACCACAGCAGCATATATTATGAACAGAAGCATATATTATGAACAATATACCAACTTCAAGAGTTCATGATCCAGATGAGGTATACTATCAAAGGAAACCAGATTTGTCTCATTTAAGGATTTTTGGTTGTATATGCTATGTTCATGTCCCATAGGAAGTTAGAGAAGGTAAACTTGATCTAGGGCTAAGAAATGCATTTTTGTTGGCTACTCAAATGAGCAAAAGGGGTACAGGTGTTATAATCCGGTTACTAAAAATCTTAGAGTGTCAAGGGATGTTGTGTTTGATGAGTTAAAACCTTGGTATGGAGGTGTGAATGATTTGCACGAAGAAGTTTTTGTACATGCATATCAAGTACATGAAGAGCAAGTGCAAGTTAGCACTACATTGAGTGGACCAAGTATGCCAAGTCCTTCACAAAGCTCATCATCATGGAAGGGCAAGCAAAAGGAGTTAGAGCATACATCAGAATGTAGCCACAATAGAGGTAATGGAGGTAACTTGGTAAGAGCTTTTCATTCAAGTGAAGATGAAGATGAATTTAAAAAAGTTGTAACTCCTGAAGTGCAAAAGAAACAGACTGGAAGAAATATCCAATCACAAGTAGTGAAAGGAGATCAGAAAAGGTAAAACATCCTATTCAAAAGCTCACTTATGATAGCTTTATTGCAAAGCATTATGCTTATGTGACCCAGGTAATTAAAGATAAGGAACCATCAAGCTATGGGAAAGCTAGCCAACACAAGGAATGGAGAGATGCTATGGACGAGGAGATTCAAGCTCTCAGGGAAAACCAAACTTAGGAATTGGCACCTAGAGAAGAAGGCATGAAGGTGGTCACAAACAAATGGATGTACAAAGTCAAAAGGAATTCAGGTGGATCTTTAGCAAGGTACAAAGCAAGGTTAGTAGCTAAGGGCTACACACAAACATATGGGCTTGATTATGAAGAAACTTTTAGTCCTGTTGCAAATAAGAGTACAATTAGGACTTTGATTTCAGTGGAAGCTTCTAAAAGATGGACAATGTATCAATTGGACAATAAAAATGCTTTTCTTAATGGAAATTTGGAAGAAGTGGTTTATATGTATCAACCCATAGGTTATGAAGATGAAAAGAAGCATGATTTTGTATGTAAACTAAAGAAGACTTTGTATGGACTCGAGCAAGCACCTAGAGCATGGAATCAGAGATTGGTTGAATATCTAATCAAGTGTGGTTATGTTGCAAGTGATTCAGATCCTTCACTCTACATCAAAAGGGTTGATGGAAAATCTATATACATATGCATATATGTTGATGATCTTATCATAACAGGTGATAATGATGCAAGTATCAAAGAAATTAAGGCAAAGCTTGGGAAGGAATTCAAGATAACAGATCTTGGAATCCTCAAATACTTCTTGGGCATTGAGGTTATGTACAAAAATAATGGTCTCTACTTGATGCAAAGAAAATATTTGTTGGATGTATTGTACAAGTTTGGAATGAGTGGATGCAAACCGCTAAAGCAACCAATGGATGTAAACACCAAACTTAGCTCTACCCAAGGAGAAGAACTTGAGGACATTCATTCCTATAGGAGCCTAATAGGCTCACTTATATATGGAACCATAACTAGATCTGATTTGGCATTTAGTGTAGTTCTTTCTTTCTCAATATATGCATGCTCCTACTAATGATCATTTGAATGCAGCAAAGAGGATACTCAGGTACATCAAAGATACAATAAATCAAGGACTTTTCTATGCTTATGGAGGATCATTAGAGCTCAAAGGATATGCGGATGCTGATTGGGTCGGCTCCAAAGATGATAGAAAAAGCACCACAGGTTATGTGATCATGCTAGGAAACAATTGTGTATCATGGAGTTCAAAGAAGCAACCCACGGTTGCTTTATCTTCAACCGAAGTTGAATATAGAGCCTTGGCCCAAGCTGCTTGTGAGATAATGTGGATGAAAAAGCTAATGAAAGGCTTGAATGTGCAAGTTCGATCAGTTCGTTTGTTTGGAGATAATATATCAAGCATCTATCTTGCAAACAATTCTATGTTTCATGCAAGGAGCAAACACATCGAAGTCCACTATCACTTCATAAGGGAGAAGGTGCTTGAAAAGGAAGTAGATATTCATCATGTAAGTACAAAGGACGAGGTAGTTTATCTTCTAACAAAGTTCTTGGATGGTGGAAAGCTTGCTAAGCTGAAGCAAGCCATACAACTCAAGGAACCAACTTCAAACACAAAAGAAACTTGAGCTTTCAGGGGAGTGTTAAAAGATATGCATTTCTAGGGAAAGCTCAAGTTTTGTTTTTCATAAAATAAATCCATTTGAAGGCTTTTGAACCTTAAGAAATTCAAAGAACAAAGTTGAAGGCGCAACCTTATCCAAAAAGAGGCTATGGACCACCAAAAGGCACTCCAATCAAGAGACAAAGTCACAAGGCAAGTGAAGAGACAAGGAGGGCATGTGAAGAGACATGGAGGACATATGAAGAGTCATAGAAGGCTCTCATGGCTATATAAAGACCATCCAAGCTCATTCAAGGTGTGTGTGGATGCTAGGAAGTCGGAGTGCTCCTTATATACATGCCATTGAGCCATAGGCTCTCATAGATAATCATATTCTCTTGTATATCTCTCCTACCCTTTCCAAAGGGTGCTTCATTTTTATAGCAACTGTTAGGACTTCATTTTCTCTTTGTAGGAAGGTCCATTATGAGAGTTCTTGTACTTATTGGAAAGCTTAAAAAGCAAGGATTCTAGTCCAAAAAGAATTTTGGTAAAACTCTTCTTGTATTGTGAGATATTGCTATTTTCTTGTCTGCTGTTCTGTCTCGAAACCTGCTAGGAAAACTGGCCCGTCTTGTGTGACTGCATTGGCAGGTCTACAGGTGTCCAAATCCAGTGATTGATAGCTCATTGGAAAGCCCTTACTCTCTAGTTTGTGTGGTTAAAAGGGATTTATTGATTGGATTCGGGAATTGTGAGATATCCCAATTTTAGTGAGTGTTGGTACGAGGGAAGATAGGTCTTGGGAACTATCAAAGCTTCTTGTTGTGCATTTGGAAGAGAAATCTTCCAACATTGAGCTCCCAAGACTAGCATTGGCAAGATTGAGTATGTATGTGGCCAAGGCCTCCTTATATAGGATTTCAAGGGCGGTTCCCAAGGGCGGTTGCGAGCTAATGATCGCATCAATGATGTCAACAATCCGAACAGGACCTTCGAATGTCAGAATTTAGCAAATAGAAAGTTGATCTTAGGGTTTTGGCGCATTCCGAACGTAATGGAAGACTTGGTTTCTCCTAAATTTGAACCAATCATGAGATATAGCATTCACATGGAATCTGAGGTTCCGGATGGTTTCTTTTGTCTATGACATCACCTCCCCCTCAAGCGATGAGTTGCCATGTTCTCTGGTCTCACCTTCATTGGATTTCTCGTATGGAATTCTCGAACCTTGATTGGTGCTCTCTGAAGGTTTTCTATAGGTTCCCAAGTACGATCACTGACGTCATATCCTTTCCAATGAATAAGGTACTCCAATCTTCCTCCGGATATTCTTGAATCTAGGACATGCTCGACTTCAAATTCTTCATGATCATCAATCTCGAGGTGGTGAAGGGCTAGGTCTCTCCTCCCTCGATGGTGAAATCTGATATGCTTCTAACATGGATACATGGGAAACTGGATATATTCTCATGGTACTTGGTGGCTGGAGCTTGAAGGTGACTAGATTAATCTTGGCCAAGATGGTGAATGGACCAAACCTTTGATGATCTAACTTTGCACAAGGCCTTGAAGTTTGCAAATTGTTTCTGAGTAACCATACTTTATCCCCAATTTGATACGATGGATTCTGAACACGATGTTGATCTGCATAGTACTTATATTGTTCTTGAGCTTTATGGATCTCTTCCTTGAGTTCTTTGTGAATGTCCATCAAGCACTCGGCCTTGTCTCCAGCAACTTGGTTCTTGACATGATTTGAGAGTTGCATATCCATCCTTGGATGGTGTCCATAATTTGCAAAGAAGGGAGTCTCCTTAGTAGATGCATGAACACTATAGTTATATGCAAACTCTACAAAGGGTAAAAGCTCAAACCAATCATTTTGATGAAAGTTGTTGGTGCAACGGAGATATTGCTCTAGGACTTGATTCACCCGTTCTATTTGTCCATCAATCTGCGGATGATTTACTGTAGATAGTTTAACTTGAACACCAAGGACCTTGCAAAGACTATTCCAAAAGTTGGATATGCACTGTGGACCTTGATCACTAACAATATCATCAAGCAATCCACGAAGCCTAAAGATGTATCCGAGAAAAATTCTAGCAATGGTTGCACCTGTGATTGCCTTGGTAGTTGGAATGAAGTGTGCCATCTTTGTAAATCTATCCACGATAACAAGAATGGCATCATACTTATCTTACTTTGGTAGATCCATGATGAAATCCATAGACAATGAAGCCCATGGCCTTTCTAGAATAGGTAAAGGTTGCAAGAGGCCATAAGGTTTATGTCGGGTACCTTAGATCTACTACAAGTATACAGGTTCGGATATATTCTTTGACTTCCTTCCACATTTAAGGCCACCAAAAATCCCTTGATATGAGTTCTATTGTTTTATTCACTCCAAAATGTCTTGCTGCAAGGTTGTCATGACGTTGTTGAAGTACTTGGATCCTCGGCTTTCTTGGAGGGACATACATGATACAATAGGATCTTATAGAGTAGTAACCCATCCTTTTCATCAAATTCGTTTACTTCTTGGACTTTTCCTTCTTGAGCTTTCTGCTTAACGTTACAAAACAATTCATCATGTGGTAGATTCTCACGGATCAAATGATTCAAGGCTGAATCTCCGTGATGGCTTGAAGATATAGCTCCTAACTGGAGATGCTTAGGCTTGAGTAATAAACTTTCTTGTTGATCAAAGGCCTCTTCATCCTTCTTGTTGATATATTTAGGTAGTGATGTGTGTGAACACTCTAGGACCGTCGGGGCACTTTTTTCCCTCTTTAGGAGGATTTTTCCCCCGGCTTGTATATACACCTATTGCCCTTACGGGCTAATACATTTAGTATTGTGTGTTGTGCTCCAAGCTTCTTCTTCTTCCTTGTGCTATTCACGTGCTTCTGCAGACGTCTAACTCCAACAATTGGTATCAAAGCAGGTCGCCGCTTTGTCTAGGGCGTAATCTACACCTCTCCGGTCCTAGTCTCAGAATCGCACGAAATTTGGTGAGCATACTCAAGGTGTTTCAGAGAACAAAATAGCTTCGTTGTGTGATGTCGAAATCACAATTTGAGCTCGTTTCGGCCTCAAAATGCACTATAGCAATGCTTGTGCAGGCTATTTCATCTTTTTGTGCCAAAGATATATACAGGTTTCGGTTCGCCAGTATAAGCATCTCAAAGTCTGCTTCAGGTCTAGCATAACTCGTTCAAGTAGTTCTGTTCAACTTTTTCAGATAGTCATTTTTCTCCATCAAGGTATTTTAGTCAATGGCCTTGGCTGAAAGCAGTGATGTATTTCGTATGTTGGCTGTTGAGGATAAGTTGGATGGTACGCATTACCCATTGTGGGCTTATATGATGCATCATGTATTGGTCGCAAAAGGACTATGGAATATTGTGCAGGGTGTTGAAAGACGTCCTTCTACACCTGCGAATACAGGTACTACAAATACAGGTATTGCTGATGCAAATGGCGTCGAAGATGGTGATATTCTGCAAATTCTTGTTCGTGATGCGGTTTTTGCTGCACCTACTATAGAGAAAATTCATTGGGATGGCAGAGATGCTCAGGCACATGCATTCATAGCCTTATCTATCAAACGTGCCATTATCTCTCACATTCGCTCTTGCAGAACCGTTAAGGATGCTTTGGATACACTTACCACATTGTACCACGCTAGGAATAAGGCTCGTGTTGCTTACCTCTGAAAACAGTTGGAGAGTGAGCACATGAATGAAGATGATTCTATGGACAGTTTTTTGACAAAGATCAAGGATTTAAAGGAACAATGGATTTCTGCTAATGAAGTCCTTCCAAACAGTTCACTTGTGCAGACTGTTCTGAATGGTCTTCCCGACTCATATCAGAGTTTTGCTTCTACTCTTCGTTTGATGATGAAAGGCAGAACAGGTCTATTATGCAGGAAGATCAGTCAAGGCAGAACAGGTCTATTATGCATGTTGTAGATCAAGCTTTCCTGGCTAGTCAGAAGGGCAAAGGAAAATGGAGCTCTTCTACTAGTAAGTAGAAAGCTGCAAATGCTACACATTCGAAGAAGGAAGACAAAGATGAGAAGAAATTAGAAAAGCAAAAATTGTTTTGCAAATACTGTAAAGCAAATGATCATGTCATTAAGAGGTGTCGTAAACTAGCTGCTAAAGAGGCAAAGAAGAAAGAGGCCAGAATTGTTGTTGCAGAGGCCTCTCTACACTGAAGATAGAGTCCGCTAATCTTGTGGAGGATGAAGAATGGGCATTTACTATTGTTTGTAGTTTTGACCCATCTTCTCATGAGGAGTGCATGTCTGTAGTAGACTCATATGTTTGGTACTTTGATAGTGGGGCGAACAAACATATTACCTTGTTGCGCAGTTTCTTCTCTTCACTCAAGCCTTCCCCTACTGGGAATACTGTTACATTTACCAACAACTCGTCTTATCGTGTCATGGGAGTTGGTAAGATCCTTCTGACTACTACTCATGGTAGTTCTTTCACCTTGTCAGATGCTTTATTTGTGCCAAGGATCAAGAAAAATATGTTATCAGTTTCAGCATTAGTCAAGATTTGCTTGGTTGTGAAATTTGTTGATGACAGATGTACCGTTCATGATCTGTCAAATGGCGACATGATTATTGCTTCTGGCATTTTATGTCGTGGGTTGTATAAGCTCATAGACTATGAAAGATCTGTGAATGATTTTGCATGTGTAGTACATGATTCTCAGGCTACGTCGGATGCAAAGCTTTGGCATGCATGCTTTGTTCATCTGAATTTTGCTAGTTTGCTACGCCTGCAAAAATCTGAAATGGTGTCTTCTTTGCCCAAACTTGAGGCACCCAGAAAACATGTTTGTGAAGGCTGTATCTTGGGCAAAATGCAGTGTTCCTCCTTTCCAAAAGATGGTTCAATTCGGGCTATTCAGAAATCGTAGCTTGTACATAGTGATGTCTGTGGTCCTATGGGGACACCTTCTTTTGGAAACTATCTTTAATTCGTGACTTTCATTGATGATTTTTCTAGGCATGCATGGGTATATCCACTCAAAGCAAAGTCCGAAGTGTTTATGTGTTTCAAACAGTTTTTTATTTTAGTTGAAAATCTGTCAGCATGTAAAATGTGCACCTTCCGTTCTGATCGAGGGGGGGAATATATGTCTTCTGACTTTAATGCATTTCTGTCTGAATGTGGGATAAAACATCAATGTGCAGTGCCGTACACACCTCAACAGAATGGAGTTGCTGAACGGAAGAACAAGTCACTCGTGGAGATGGCAAGGTGTATGGTTAAGAGTCAGGCTTTACCACATAGTTTCTCGTTTGAGGTTGTCATGTATGCAGGATATGTACTTAACAGGTGTCCCACTAAAGCACTGGAGTCTATCACTCCATATGAGGCTTGGCATGATCGCAAGC
Organism: Ceratopteris richardii; assembly: GCA_020310875.1. Classification (NCBI taxonomy): domain Eukaryota; kingdom Viridiplantae; phylum Streptophyta; class Polypodiopsida; order Polypodiales; family Pteridaceae; genus Ceratopteris; species Ceratopteris richardii. Next base: position 14,477,540 of record CM035440.1, read on the forward strand.
CATCTATCGCTCATCTGCATGTTTTTGGTTGTCTGGCATATGCATTAGTGCCTGAATAACATCGCAGGAAATTGGAAGATAAAGCAATAAAATGTATTTTTGTTAGATACAGTTCTGAAAGCAAAGGCTATCGTCTGTATCATCCACACACTAAACACATTTTGGTTACCCGAGATGTTGTTTTTGCGGAAGATGCTATTCAGCCTTTATTTTCATGTACAAAGGAGACATTTGTTAGCTCCAAAGACATGTATGATACTTTGCTCCCTCTTTTTAGAGGTGGACAGTCTAGTGCTCGATGCAGATCATTCTATTTCTGATGCAGATTTACATGATGCACTAGTTGATGAGAGAGCTGATATTGAGGAGGCAAAAACTATGCCAAAATGGCTTGTGCAGACTTTGCGTGACAGCAAATTAGATGCATCTTTGTCATATCGTACTCATTCAGGCTCTCATAGTGCCTCTTTTGCATCAGATTGCTATGTTATGGCTTCCTCTAGTCTTTGTGATGAGACTGAGCCTGTTTCGTTTGATGAAGCACAAATTCTAAACATTGGATGGTTGCAATGCAATCTAAATATGATGCTATCATGAAAAATGGTACCTGGTCTTTATGTGACTTGCCTCCTGGCAAGAAGGCCATTGGCACTAAGTGGATATACAAGCTCAAGCGTAAACCTGATAGAATAGTTGACAGGTATAAGGCTAGGCTTTTTGCAAAGGGTTATGCGCAGGAAAGAGGCATTGATTTTGATGAAACCTTTGCTCCTACTTGCCGAATGACTACTGTTCGTAGCATGTGTGCACTTGCAACTCATCATGGTTGGACTGTACATCAGTTGGACATTAAAACACCGTTTCTGAATGGTGATTTGCATGAAGAAGTGTATGCTTTTCAGCCCTGTGGCTTCGTGCAGAAAGGGCATGAGAACCAGGTGTGCAAGTTAAAGAAGGCATTATATGGTTTAAAGAAAGCACCACGTGCTTGGTATGAAAAGATACATGCCTATCTGATTGCACATGGTTTTGAGAATAGTCCAACTGAAATCACCTTATATGTTAAGCGTGCTAATGATGTGTTTATGATCATTGTGGTGTGTGTTGATGACATGCTTCTCACTTGTCCTCATGAGATGAATATTGCTGATTTCAAGGCTGATTTACATGCCTCATTTGAGATGTCTGATTTGGGGCATTTGCATCATTATTTGGGCATTCAGTTTATGCACGTTGATGGTGGAATAGGTTTGTGTCAAACCAGATATATTGACACATTATTTCAGTGTTTTGGCCTTGAAGATTGTAAACCAATTGCCACTCCTATGGAGACAGGTTTACAATTGAGTCTTCATGATGCTTAAGATGCATTTGATGTTGTTCTCTATCAGTACGCTGTTGGATGCTTGATTTACTTACGCATTACTCAACCAGATATTCAGTTTGTTGTCTCACTGATGCACAGGTTTATGCATTGCCAAGGTGTCAAGCATTGGTAGGCGGTTAAGCGCATCTTTCGCTACTTCAGTAGTACCCGGCTCCTTGGATTGTTTTATCCCAAGGGGGGATCACTACCGCCAGATTTGCATGCTTTTTCAAACAGTGATTGGGTTGGTTGCTATGACACTCGTGTGTCCACTAGTGGTTTTTGCTTCATGCTTGGTAGCTCATGCATATCTTGGCTGAGCGAGATGCAACCTATTGTGGCCACTTCCAATTGTGAGGCTGAGTACAAGGAAGCTTTCACCACGACTGTTGAGTGTGTGTGGCTCACACTCCTTATGGCTGATTTGGGAGTTTGTCAGTCTTCTGCAACCACCATCTTCACTGACAGTCAGAGCTCACTGGGAGTTGTGAGGAACCCTATGTTCCATGCTCGCACTAAGTATATGGAGGTGCATTATCATTATGTCAGGGAAAGGTTCTTTGCTCGAGAGATCAGCTTGGCATATGTGCCCACGCAAGAGAACATTGTAGACCTTTTCACGAAGGCTCTGCCTAGCGAGAAGTTTTAAGCTTTCCGCAAAGCTTTGGGCTTACTCGCTTTTGTGGATTGATTCCACATAGCTTTGCACTTTCTTATACATGAGTGCAAGCTCCTTGTTCACCGCATCACTCCCAAGAGGGATTTGTTAATATATTTAGGTAGTGATGTGTGTGAACACTCTAGGACCGCCGAGGCACTTTTTTCCCTCTTTAGGAAGTTTTTTTCCCCGGCTTGTATATACACCTATTGCCCTAACGCGCTACTTATCTTTGTACATTCTAGTGGTAATACATTCAATATTGTTGTGTCTCGCTCCAAGCTTCTTCTTCTTCCTTGTGTTGTTCATGTGCTTCTGCAGACGTCTAACTCCAACACTTCTTTGGTGCAAGGTAAGATCTTCTGGACAGGGCATGTGACTGACATTGTTGACGTCCTGGACGGTATGTGATGACAAAGTCGAATCTGGATAAAAAGTTACTCCATCGAGATTGCCTTCTATTGAGGATGTGGGTGGTCATAAAATACTCTAAGTTCTTGTGATCTCTATACCCATTAACTTTGTGAGCTCCTCCTTCTAGATAATGACGCCAGGTATCAAACGAATGCGTCTACTATGGCAAGAAGTTCCTTATCATGGATTTCATAATTAATTTCTGGAGGGGAAAATTTCCTTGAATGATATGCAATTGGATTTAGGTGTCCATCATCTCCATATTGGGATAGAATGGCCCCTAGGGCAAAGTCCGATGCATCTGTTTCTAGGAAGAAAGGTTTGCTGGAATCAGGATGAACTAGAATTGGGGCAGTAGTGAATGCTGATTTCAAGGTCTGAAAGGCTTTTTCTTCTTCTCGGTCCATGAAAATTTTGAGTTTCCTGTAAGCTTGGTAAGAGGTGTCACTATCTTGGAGTAATCTCTAATGAATATCCTGTAAAAATTGGCAAACCTTAGGAAACATTGTACATCTCGCACACAAGAAGGTGGTTTCCAATCAAGGATTGTCTTGATCTTCTTAGGGTCCATAAAGATTCCTTTCTCTGATACAATGTACCCTAAAAACTCCACTTCCGTATGATGGAAAGAGCACTTCTCCAATTTTGCATATAAACCTTTTTCTCTTAGTTTCTCTAGGACTATCTTTACGTGACATTCATGATCTTCTAGATTTTTGGAGAATATCAAGATATCATCAAGATATATTACCACAAAATCATCTAAATAATCTCGAAAGATATGATTCATCATATGTTGAAAGACCGCTAGAGCATTTGTGAGACCAAATGACATAACTACATATTCAAAGTGCTCATATCTTGTTCGGAATGCTCTCTTCCATTCGTCTCCTTCTCTGATCCTGACAACATTGTATGCTCCTCGAAGGTTAATCTTCGTGAAGAACTATGCTTTTCTGAGGCGTTCCAAGGGCTCTGATATAAGTGGTAGAGGATATCTATTCTTTATTGTGACTTTATTCAACCCATGATAGTCCACACACATTCGAAGAGTTCCGTCCTTCTTCTTTACAAATGGAATAGGGGCTCCTGCACGAGACTTCGAGTGTTTGATCAACCCTTTGGCTAGATTCTCATCAATATTCTTACATAATTCTATAAGTTCCTCTAGGAATAGTCTATAGATTGGCCCGAAGGGTGGTTGTGCTCCCTCTTGAAGTTCTATGGCACAATCATAAGGTCTATGCTCTCGGAGAATATCTGCATTCTTTTTTCAAAAACATCTTCAAAACCTTGGTATTGGTTGGGTAGCTTCATTGAATCATCTTTCTTGGGCTCTTGAGTTGGTATGGCAGAGATCATATATGTCGGTTCCTTCGTTACTGCATGTATGAAGGCTTTGGCTCCAACATATGTCGGATTCTTTTGGATATCTCGACGGGTGATTTTATTCTTTTCCCAATTAATTTATGGATTATGTTTCTTTAACCAGGGCATTCCGATGATACATGGTTATATTCCCAGATGCTAGAGGTCGTCCATCTACTACTTCAGCTACTATTGGTTTGTTGTTTCGGTTTGTTGTTTCGGTTTGTTGTTTCAAAGTACTGGAATTCCATGTTTCTTAACCCGCCCTTCATCGATGAAATATGAGGAGGCTCTTGAATCTACCAGAGCTATAAGGGAAAAGGTCTTCTTACGCATGATTAACTTGACAGGGGTAAGACATGTTTCTACGGGTGTGACTAGAATTATGAGACCCTTTCTTATATCATGGTTCAGTTGTACGGTCTCTTTTACAACTGGACTTTCTCGTTTCCCTTCTCTACAACGGTGGCTGCAACTCTGGAGTTCGTTCTCTTGTTGGGACAACTAACTACAATATGGCCAAGGTTTCCACAATAGAGGCATAACTTGTTATCCCCCCTCTATTTCTCTTGTGGTGTTAGAGGCTGGAACCTAACCACATCTATTTGCATAGGTTTGGGCATAGACTCATCTCTAGGAGTGAGCTCAAAGGGTTTCCATTGGTGAGGTCTTCCTTCTATTTGTTTTTCTTCTTTCCTTTCAAAAAGACGGTTATCACATTGAATAGCTTGGTTTATGTATTCATTCAATGTCTTAACCTCTGGCATCGTGAGTAGAAGGTCCTTCACATCATCTCTTAAGCCCCATCTAAATTGGCTAATGAAATACTCTTCGTGCCAAGTGAGGTCACATATCAAGTGCCTAAATTCTGATGCATAGGTAGAGGTAGGGTGGTTACCTTGACGTAGCTTCCAAAGTTTTGTTTCTGCCACTCGACTCAAATCTGCATCTCCAAATGTGGCGGTGAGTCCTCCAAGAAACCCCTCATAGTCATGAAGTACTTCCATATCCTTCTCCAAGATTGGGGCGAACCATGATAATGCTTGACCATAGAGCAAGGTTCCAATAAAACCGACATCATCAGGGTATATATCAGGCTGCATATGGATGTACAATTTGACTTGTTGCAAGAATCCTCGGAACTTCATACGATCACCATCGAACTTTTCTGGCATGCAAATCTTAGGTTCCTTCATGAAGGATGAATTAGGACATTGGTTCACCTGAATGCTTCCTTGATTTGCTTGAAGATTCCCAACTCGTTCTTATAGTTCTTGGATAAGCGTTCCTACATGCACCGGATGTTCCATCTCGACTTGTATCTGCCTATGAGTTAGATCCTTGATTTTTTGTTGAAGACTCCAAAGTGATGCCACAATCTGTTCATAAGCGTTCTCCATGATGCCTGGTCTTGGATAAAAGCCTAGTCTTGCCAAAATATCAGGGGAGCACTAGATTGTGCTCTCTGACTACAGTAGACAAGATTTTGAAAATATGCTTCTAATTACAAGAATACCCACATGGGGAAAATAGTACAAGAATATGTAGTTGATACAAGAAAGTCCCGCAATCCGGGACTAATAGGTATAGATAACTCGGCTAGAGATGATACAGGAGATCCCACATCCTGGGATCGTAAGTATGGAGAAAGATCTCTGGATTACAAGAACTCCCTTCAGGGAGATGAACTAACTACAACGAATAACTTGAAAGGATCTCATACTATGAGATTGCAATAGGACAAGAGAGTATGTCCAAGATACAAGACTAGACAAGACTAAAGCAAGAGACAAAACTAGAACTCGAACTGGAACTTGAAAGTACTTACTTGGCGATCAAGACTCCTTGAGCTACCAAGATTGGCATTGGCAAGACTAAGTATGTATGTGGCCAAGGCCTCCTTATATAGGATTTCATGGGCAGTTCCCAAGGGCGGTTGCGAGTTGATGATGTCATCAATGATGTCAGCAATCGGAGGATGACCTTCGGATGTCAAAATTTAGCAAAAAGAAGGTCGATCTTGGGGTTTTGACACGTTCTGGAAGCAACGGAAGCATTGGTTTCTCCTAAATATGAACCAATCATGAGATATAGCATTCACATGGAATCTCAGGTTCAGGATGGTTTCCTTTGTCCATGACAACCGCAATCTTTCTACGTGAATAATAATCTGAAGATCCAAAAACTTCGAAATAACTCACATTTGACTTCTTACCATAATAAGTTTCATAAGGTGCGATGACCTTTAAAGCTTTTATGGAAGACCTATTAAGAATGTGATGATTTTTATGTACTGCATCAAACCAAAACTTAGGTGAAAGTTTCTTTGAGAACATACCACGCATCAGTTCAACATCGTCCTAATCTTTCTCTCTGCAACACCATTTTGTTCTGGTGTATATGTAATAGTAAGTTGATGAGAGAGACATTTGTCTTCAAGAAAAGACTTTAAGTCTTTTGACAAATACTCTCCTCCTCTATCACTTCTCAATATCGGAATTTTAGACTAACTTTCATTTTCAACCATTCCATTTAAGAATACTTGATCAAAATCTATTTCTTCAATACTAACACATGCATAAGGTTCTTCATTTGAAGACTTAGGTTTTGAACAATCTTCAACATTATTATCTGATGCTCTTTTCTTCTCATTAGAAATCCTTTTTGCATTATGCTATAAAATGATCTAGCTTTCTTGCAATAATGGCATATATCTTTCTTCGAGATCAAGATGGAAAGGTACGTTGGGTTCGGTACCTACGGTTAGCATACGGTTCGAGATCCAAACCGAACCTTGGTATGTTCGGTACGTTATTGCATAATTTTACAATTCATAAATGACAAAAATATATAGATATTATATATTGCATATTCAAGAATCAAGTTATCTAAACACTAATATCAACATTAACAATGAATTATGACACTAAGAGTCTGGTCATGCTCAAATTGAGGGGAAAAAAATATGAAAATGTTGCATAAATTTGAAAATACATTGAGCACGTACGGTACGGTTCGGTACGTTCTGTATGTACCGTACGTGCAATACGTACGGAAAAGTGTATAGTTCGAGTTTTTATCCTACCTTGTTCGAGGTGGATGTAGTGGAAGTAGACTTCTCTTTGGGTATAGTAGAAGTATTGAACCAGATGTGGTAGAAGAAGTCAATGAAAACTTCGCAGTAGAAGACTTACTTTCCTTTTTGCTCTGCTTACTCTTTTTCTCCTTCTTTGTTGTCTCCTTTTCTTTCCCTTCTTCTTCCTTTTGATGACCACAAGGCTTCATCATTCTTTTCCATACTCTTTTGTTTGTCTTCATCTTCAAGTAACAAGAACTAAAACTCTTCAAATGATATTTCTCTCTCTTGTAGAGAGAGAAGGAGAAGTAACTATCTATCTATCTATCTATCTATCTATATACATATACACATACACATACACATACACATACACATACACATACACATACACATACACATACACATACACATACACATACACATACACATACACATACACATACACATACACATACACATACACATACACATACACATACACATACACATACACATACACATACACATACACATACACATACACATACACATACACATACACATACACATACACATACACATACACATACACATACACATACACATACACATACACATACACATACACATACACATACACATACACATACACATTTACATTTACATTTACATTTACATTTACATTTACATATACATATACATATACATATACATATACATATACATATACATATAGATAGATAGATAGATAGATAGATAGATAGAGAGAGAGAGATGGAAGTGAATTTATGAGGATATTCACAATCTCATCATCATATATAGTAACTCCAACATTAAGAAGTTGAACTCGTAAGTCAAGTTTCAAAATGTGACTGAACTGACTCACCAACTTTCACCTTTGTATTGGCTAACTATCGTTTGAGATGAGCTTTCTTAGCAAGGTTTTTGCTCTGATCGAGATTCTCTAATTTCAACCAAGACTCATGAGAGGTTCTGCATGGCTTGATTTGAGGACTGATATGTCTCTGCCCATCGCAGTAAATGAGTGCTTGTGCATCTCTAAAATCTCATTTGGACTTCTCTTCTGTAGATCGAATCTTCATCAACTTCCCTTTGTCAGCGGATGATGATGCAATCTCCTCTTCTTCCTCTTCTATCTACTCGACAAAAATCGGGGTAGTAGCCTTCTTGGATGAAGAAGAAATATCTTCTTATGCTTGTCTTGGCATGGGGTATTTGTTATTGACAATATTCCACAAGTCTTTGGAAACTGACAAATTCATCATCATAAAACTCCACATTGGATAGTTAGACATTCCATCAAACTTTTCTTCTTATTCCAATCTATCTCTATAGTCACTCATCTCAAGTACAAGGGTGTATGTCAACTATGCTTTGATACCAAACGTTAGAAGTGTGGTAGGCCCAAACAATATTCACAGGTTATATCAAGATCTTTTCAACACTTGACCTTAGCCCATAACACACACTTGACTTAATTAAGAGAGATAATGACAATATAGTAGAGAAAGAAGAGAATCACAAAAGTGGAGCGGCTTGATGCTACTACACACTAACTAAATGCAAAATATCAATATATAATGTGTATATGATACAGAATTAGAATTTAGGCTGAATCTAAAGGTTCTAGGTACAAAATGTAGTGAGAGAGTGTCTCAGAGTTACCATGTGAGTGAATATGAGCAAAATGAAGTAAATGAACTATTAAAAACAGTTGATACAGCAAACCCTAATCTGAAATTAGGTCTCCTCTGATATAGAGCAGAAACAGTGGTCACTTCTCATGATGAAGTAATAGGTACGGACCTCGTCCAGTAACAGCACATGAAGAACCCTAATGTGGATGCCATAACTCTTCAAAATCAGCATGCACACCAACATGTGTGCAGAAGAACCAAGGGTAGGCTACCAAAACTCTTTCAAAGCTGCACTAAGCCCTTCTTATATAGGTTTCAAATCCCTCACAAAAATCTTCATGGAAAAATTATCTAAAAAGTTGAAAAGCTAAAATCTTGCGTGAGTTTTTGAAAAGCATGCATGGACAGCTTTTTGGGAGTCAATTGTGCTTTTTGGGGTAAAAAAGTAGACACTTGTTCACCCAGCTTTTGGGCTGATTTTGACTTGCTTTTTTAATGATTCAATCTGAGCCAATCAAAAGTTATGTGTGAAAAGCACATGAAAAGCAGAACTTAGGGTTTTAATTTTGGTTGGCTTTCTAATGTCAGATAATGAAGTGTTATATATCAATAGAAAGCTCTCAAGGACTACCTTCTAATGAGCCACTAAAACTTTTTTTACCATCTTTGACCAAATTGTGATTAAGTACCAAAATTAGGGTTGTTGGATTTTTTACCATTTTAGGGCATTTTTGACATTGTTTTCTAACAAACAGTCCATATGATAAATGTGTATGTGCTAATTTCATAGTTGAATTCTTCATTTTATTGTTTTGCATCCTAAAGAGATCTATTGCTTGTAAAGGTGGACCTTACTACAAAGCCATCCACCATGAGTTGGGGAAAGTGATCTCTATAAAAAGCCATCATCATTCCCAACTTTTGACTAGGCACTATCCAAGTTCTCATAGCATCCATATGTAGAATCTTGGGACATGAATTTAGTAATCTCTACCTGTGTCAGATTGAGAGAGGGAACCTCCAAAGAGTATTAAAAGCATAGTCAAAAGGATCACACTATTCTTTTATAATAAATCATTTTAATTTCTCCCAACAATTCAGCTATGTTTATTCATCTTTTTAATCTCTTCTTTTGGACATATGTTATGTTCCTTATTTATGTTAGTCTTATTTGTTATTGCACTCTATAAAGAAAATTAATTTGATAAACCATTGAGATATTCTTATTGGGAGTTTTTATGATTTGAATTAGAATTCTTTTTTATTTTGTTGTTAAAAGCTTTAGTTCTCTCGTTCATTTTAAGAAGGTAGACATGTAGGTAGTACTGTTAGGTAGAGAGATAGATATCTATATGGATGGGTGGATGGGTGGATGGGTGGATGTTAGACAAATAGATTGATAGGTAAATCACAAAAAGATGATGGATGATTTGATGCATACATAGATGAGTAGATGGATGTTAGACAAATAGATTGATAGGTAGATCACAAAAAGATGATGGATGATTTGATGCATACATAGATGAGTAGATGGTCTTAGTCCAATAAAGGAAAAAAATTCAACAAATATAAATAGAATTGATTTAATAACAAGAGATAGATATGTATATGGATGGGTGGATGAATGGATGTTAGATAAATAGATGGATAGGTAGATCACAAAAAGATGATGGATGATTTGATGCATACATGGATGAGTAGATGGTCTTAGTCCAATAAAGAAAAAAAAATCAACAAATATAAAACTGAATTGATTTAATAACAAAAGGACTTTTACACACAATATGATACACCAACACTAATTCCAATAGACAAAACACCAATTGTAGAAAATGTAGATTACTAGAAAATTTGGCCACAATAGTTTGAGTGATTTAGTAACTTAGGTACAATCTCTGAAATCATACTGGATTAAGCACTCCAAAACTAGTTGAATATGGAATTATACTCATTGAGATATGCATGCCACATATTTATAAGCTTCAAAACATGTTCAAAAGCACTCCAAAACGGATTGAATATGGAGTAATACTCATTGAGATATGCATGCCACGTATTTATAGGCTTCAAAGCATGCTCAAAAATATGATATCAAAGCGTTGAAAAGCTGAAAATCTAAATTTTAGCAAGAAAAATGCTTGACTGAAAGGCAATTAACCTACATGTTCACATTTTTTTTAATCGCCATTGAGAAATGCATTTTTGATGTCTAATTGATAAAGATTCCATACCTTGCTTGCAACAACTCTTATTGATGTCCTTATTCTTGATATCTTTGCAAGAGAAGAAAATGTCTCCTCATAATCGATGCCATAACATTCTGCATAACTTTTTACAAACGAACCTTGTTTTATATCTACTTATTGAACCATTATTGATTCATTGGATCCTGTATACCCATTTGTTATCGATTACCTTCATGTTAGCTTCCTTGGAACTAAATTCCATGTCTTCTTCTCATACAAAGCTTCCATTTCTTCATCAATTGTCTTAACCCATTTTTTTAACCTTCAATGCAAGTTATTGGTTCCTACTCTTCACGAATTTTTGCAACATAAGCTTCATGAGTTCTATCTTTTTCTTACTGGATACTTTGATCGACTTCTTGTCCTACCATGCTTACCTTGCCTTCGAGATTGCCTTCTGCTTGATATGGACACTTCACTTTCTTCTTCCTGTGATTCAATTTTGTTTGAAAATGAATCTAAAATTTTCTTCAATTTTGATTCGGGGATTTACTTCTTCATGTGTAATTTGACTTCTTGGTTAGCTTGGAGAACTTGGCTCTTCTTCATGACTCATTGTAATTTCTTCTTCTTCTTCTACCTGCGCTTCATGCTCATACAAGATTTATCTTCATGAAAAACAACATCTCCTGAAAAAATTCTCTCTTCAATATCTGGGTTGACTTACTTGCATCCTGCTTTCCCTTTTGCCATACCAATGAAGATCATATTTTGTGAACTTTGATCCAACTTTGACCTTAACTATTTTGGAACATGAACATAGCATCTACTTCCAAAAATTCTACAGTTAGAAACATCTGGTTTTGATCCATAAAACACTTCATGAGATGCTTTCTCTACATGACTTTGAGTACCTGGAATCTTGTTCATCGCATAAACTGTCATATTGTATGCTTCAACGAAATTTAAGTAAATCCACTTTTACTCCATTGTCTTTCATCTCTCCAACTAAAATCAAATTCATGGTAATAGTAGGAACAAACAAAACATCTTTAAGAGTTACATGTGCATTAACTGGACAATCACCAACATATACTACATACTCACTGCTATCTCATGTAGCACTAATGACTCTCGACTCTAGCTTGTATAAGTTCACAAACAAATTCATATTATGAATCATTTGGTTTGAAAGACCACTCTCTACATACCAAGTTTTATTGTTTACCTTCCTCTTATCATAATCATAAGCATGTTTTGATTTTTTGTATGAGCCTCCTCTTCCATAATCATAAGAATGTTTTCATTTCGTGTATGAGCCTCCTTTCGCACTACGTTATTGTTTTGATGCATGTTTACCTTCGTCTCTTCCTCTTTGTCTTCCTCTAAAACCACCTTTTCTATTCGTACTGGAGAAGCAATTTCCTGACATAATGACCAAGTTTACCACAATAGTTACAAGTATAGTTACCTTGTTGATTTAATTGATTTTGTTGACCTTACAAATTTGTTCTTCCTTCTACAGAAGCACTAAAACTTCCTCTTCGACTTTATGTATTTTGATAAGTTCCTCTTGCATTGTTGTTGAATCTTCCTCTCTCTCTCTCCAATTTCCTCTAGTTCTTTCTCTATTTGAAGAAGTATAGAAAGTTTGTCTTTGACTTCCTTTTTGAGAAGGATAAGAATTGCCGCCTTCTATGTTAATTACTTCAGTCATCATGCATGTTTGTAAATCTTCAGTGGATGGTAGATTCTCTCAAGTCATGACAAATGTAATAAATGTTGGGGATAAAGGCCCCAAGGACTCTCTTTTTGTATATTTTGACCCATCCATCCGAAAGGTCTCTTCAAGAGCTTTCCAGTCATATTTTTGTTATAATTTCTTGGACCCTAGATTGGGGAGTTATAGGCATTTATATTACTTTTATGATATTTGGTCATTGGCCATGTGTGAACATTCCCAAATGACCTAAAAGCCACTTATCAATAAGACTTGGTCCCAAATCTCTCATAACTTGATTGAGACTTCTTCAACTTCAGCTTCTCCATTTTCTTTTCCAAATTTTCGCACAGGTTTCTCTCTTTACTTTCTCTCCTCACACAAAAGCACACTCCCTTGGTCTTTGGAGCAACCAAGCACACCACCACGTAGCTCTTTGCGGCCTCTTTCAACTGGTATCTAAACTTTGAACTGTTTCATCGCGACAAAGTTGCTCCAAGTACTTTTCTACTTCAGCCTATATTAACCTAAAAGCTTCTTCTTGCATTTGAGAGAATTTCATCGAGAAAAAAGTGTTTTTTTTGGAGGATTACTTCAGCCCACAACAAAGTTGAAGCAAATCTTGGGTTTTTTAGAGAGTTTCATTGTGAAGAATCTCTTCTATTGTTCTTCTTGTATCCCCACAAGTCATTTTCAGCATCCACATTGCTGATTTTTTCATCTACACGTCTTTTGCTCTCTCATTTCAAATGGGAGAACATGTAAAAAGATTAAGGAAGTGCATACTTGCTAGAAACTTATTACTGCGAGTCATTTCTCTAATTTTACAAGTCATATTGCTGCAAAAATTGGGGCTTTTGTGAAAACAAGCACCCATTGACTCGAATTTGCATCTATGTATGTGTTTTGTGATTGAAAAACAACAAAATTTGTTGGTTTTGAATTACAAATTGCTAGAATTTTCTGAAAGTTTCTACGAAAAAATTCAAAACTTGATTTTTGCAAGTTTTGGACCAGTTTTTGGGCTTAATTTCTCATCTATAGCCTCGTCAAGTGATTACACAAAAGACAACAAGTGAATTTTACTCTTTTTTGTGAAATTTTAAAGCTCTCAACATGCGAACATGGCTTCTACCTCCTCTGATGTCAAAAGCTTATTTGAGATCAAGAGATTTGAATGTAGCGGTTTTGATTTGTGGAAAGAGAGAATGTTGGGCATCCTCTTTCTTAAAAATTGTGAAGGAGCTCTTGAGGAAGTCAATCCTGAAGATATGTCAGATGCAACATGGATGAACCTAAACAAGAAGGCCATCACTTACATCAAGATGGTTGTATCATATGACATCTTGATGGATTTGAAAGGCTTTACAACTTCTTTTGAGGTATGGGAGAAGTTGAAAGCCACTTATGAAAATACCGTGCCTATAAATCAAGTGCATCTTATGCGTAAGCTAGTGTGTATGCAGCTTGATGAGTCAAAAAATGAGGCTTAGCACTTATCTTCTTTAACAAATACTCTCTCACAATCGCAAGACTCCAGATTACCTGCATTTGATGATAAGCTTAAGGCCATCTTCTTGTTGACAACCTTACCTGATTCATGGGAAACATTGGTTGTTTCACTTTCGAATAGCCCCAATCTTACCTTTGATGGCGTAAGGGGTTCTATTTCAAATGAGAAAATATGGAGGAAAGCTAGTGGAGAGGGTAGTGCTTCAGCCAATGTGGCTAGAGGAAGAACAAAAAAGAAAAGTGGAAATGTACAAAAGCTAAGGAGCAAAAGCAAAGGCAAGGCTGAAGTGACTTGTTACCAATGTGGTAGGAAAGATCACAAGAAGCCTGATTGTAGATGCTACAAAGCTGAACTAGAACGAAAGAAGAACACATATGACAGGAAGAAAAAGGACACCAAGAATGAAGCACATGACAACTCAAAGGACAAGGACAAAGAGAAAGCCAATGTGGCCTCTAGTGTCATCATTGAGGAGCTATCAGATGCAGAAGATATACTTTGTGCTACTATGGAAGCAGATCATGTTGAAGTTATTGATGCTTCTTTTAATATTCATGCACGGTCCATCAACCTTTTGTATGTAGCAAAATCAAACAATCATATGTACAAAGGCATATATCATGGACAGAGATCACATTTGCAAAGACATATATGAAGGCAGGATTCTTTGGAAGTACCCTACATAAACTATTACTTGAACCTCGCAAGAGAAAGTGGTGGAGAACCTGCATGGAAATGTAAATATGTCAGCGCATGAGCCACATCAATCGCAATATCCAATCGCTTAGGGAAATCCAAAACAACTCCTCGCTCACCTGCAAAAGGGCAGATTAACTTACACAAAAAACCTTGCTGCATATAAACATAATATCCACATCGTAAAGCTAAACAAAACTTACAATCAAGGTGATGTCGAAGGGTACCATTACAGACATACTCTTGCACAAGAATTCTTTCATTATTTCCATCACAATATCCTAAGAGCTTCACAAGGTTAAAATGTTCCACACCCGCAAGCAAACTCAGTTCGCAACTAAAGTCGAATGACGATCGTTCATTAGAGGATTCTTTTTCCTGTAGAATAGGCTTTTATTAGGTCTGGTTGGTGTACTGAATCCATATCATCTATCGGGAAACTAGTGCTGATCTGTGTAAATAGAAGCTCAAACCTGTATTTCCCTTTTGATTGCCACTTCCCTCCCATCTGTCAGTCTTCCCTTGTAGACCACCCCATAGCCTCCTTGACCAATTTCACAGGCGGGAGAAAAATTGGAAGTTGCCTTCTTGAGCTCTTCTAAAGTAAAGAGCAGCTCTTTTGCATTCTCGGGGAGCATTTGCGATACGAATTCATCACTTGAAGATGTGGAAGAAGCTGACAAAAACATGGAAACACGCATGTGCGAGAATTAAGATGCTTACGAACATCCCCAATACATCTATGTATTACACAAATTCCCTTCCCATAGTGTCAACAGTTCTTGGAATGACATAATGCTATAGCTCATACGCCTTGGAATTGAACGGAAATTGTTATTTGAGGAAAAAGGTGAGAAAACCAAATCGATAAGATAGAAAGAAGAGATTGGCTAGTGCTACAATCCCTTGTGCTCAATTATGTGGGCTCATGAACTGCTGAGCAGGCAGATGGACAGGTGCCATTCAGAATAGACGAATGGTCGACAACGGAAAGAAGTTGAGGAATTCCAAAATGAAGCCAGCAATAGAACCAAAGAGTGCTTTCCACAGATCTTCATGTGCAACACATGCTACAGAAGACGATGATTATCATTATGTAAGAGAATAGCTTATGTAAACGGGAGTCGTTGTTGCTGTAACTCACATAGTTTATCTGTATCTACAATATGCTTCCGTCTCCCTGTAGTCAAACGGGAGAAGCCTCTTAAGAGAAAAGACGGCAGACATCTGTTCTCTCCTTCGCCATGAAGCGCAAATTTGGCCGACGAAGATGTTCGCGCGCGGCCATAGTTATGAGTTCTGTCCAATGATTGGTCGCCCATGCTATCTCCTGGCATAGGCAACCGCTGATAGTAATCAGTGAAACACTGTGTCACATCTCCCGACAAACACCATTCTCAAATCCTTTGCTGCCCGACACTCTATCCCTGTCTGACCGGTCGAAATAAGGAGACTTAGAGGATGGGTCGTAGCCTATTTAGCTTTGTTATTTTCTCCAAATCTGTACTGGGGGCTCCTTGCCACCGCCTCGAGCTGATTGTCCCCTTTAGACTTTTGGACTCTCGAGAGTCGTCTCCTTTCTCGACTGCATCAACATCATCCAGACTTGTCGTTGTTGCCAATCTAGAGGTTGCCGTACTAATTTGTTGTCCGGAGATTGCTTCTTTCTACTTGCCTTCATCCCCTCTGCTTGTCGGGATGATACCATGCAATCTACTTGTCGGGGTGATATCATTGTGCCGTTGTTCTTATTCAATCTTTTTGTGCAAATAATGTGAAGAAAAAGAAGGAAAGTAGAGAGGTCTTCCGCACACAAACTCAAGAACAAGAAGAATAGAGCACACAAGAACGGAGGCAAGAACAAAAGACATCTTCTTCTACTACTACTACAAGAGAATGTGTACAAGAATGATTCAATACAACGTAAAGATATGTTCCAATATATGAAGCAAAGTACATAAAAAAACTCCTAGTAAATACTATTGAGTGAGGTGTCATGATAAGTATGGCATCATGCTTGATAGGTAAGATACATTGATGAAGATGTGAGGAAGATCTCATAAAGGTAGTTCCTACAAAATTTTCGGTTTTTTCTTGTAATTTTTAGCAATTTAGGTCAAATATTGAGGGGGATGAACTCCAAGTTTAAAGACAAAGGAGTCCTTGAGCCCTCATATTCTAAAGAAGAGGTGTTTCGAACGTTTATGAATATTTTTGAGTTTAAGTGGACACTATAATGTGAATAGATCCCATCCAAAAAGTATACAAGACAATGGAAAGAGTTGTAAGTAGACTTGAACTTCATTTTGTGAGAATTAAGATAAGATTTATTTGCTCTTAGTTCAAGCCCTCTTTTCTCTTCTCTACATGCATGTGAGAGTGGATTGTGACACCCTATCCCCTGGTACACCCTCTAAGAGAACTTCCCCTTTGTTTTTTGTAATGTGCATAATCGTGAGAATCATGAGATTAGCCTCCATCACTTGCAATCTTTTGTCTCCATTGCCGCATGGGGAGTTTGGATTGATTTGGGAGAGTGGTCCATCACACTTGATATCGATAAGACATTGTGCTTGTGGATCTACAATAACTCTTTAGTTCTATTGTCGGGGATCCTAACCATTATGCGAGCCCCATGTGATTATAAAAAGCTTTGAGGATGTGATAGAGATGTTATATGTCGGAGAAGAAATGCGATATGACAACAGAACCAAGATACGATACAAGTTTTATTAGTTGGAAACGAAAGCCATGTGATAATTCACACGATTCGCTTCATTAAGATGACATTATTCAATGCTTACTGTCAAATGATTTGTTACCAACTTTCTTAGGAGGAAAAGAGCATGCGTGTGAGAAGCTTTACATAGACAATTCGATGCATGGTCTTTACATACACATCCTAAGCTCGATCAAATGCATGGTGCTTAGAAACACCTATGACATAGTCTCATTATGCATGTTTTGAACACATCGATTCGATGCATGGTGTTCACATACACATCCTAAGCTCGATCAAATGCATGGCGCCTAGAAATACCTATGAAATAGTTTGGTTATGCATGTTTTGAACACACCTAAGCTCGACCCATTTTATTTATGCATCTTTATTAACTGGTTATTTATTTTGGTAGTGATGTGTGTGAATTTTTGTACATTCACTTGGCAGTACATTCAATATTGTGTTTCTCTCCAAGTTGCTTCTTCTTCCTTGTGTTGTTTGAGTGCTTCTACAGACCTTGAACTCCAATAATTGGTATCAAAGCAGGTCGCCACTTTCACTATGCTTTTCCGATTTCTTCTCGTCTTTGTCTTCCTTCTTCAAATGTGCAGCATTTGCAGATTTCTGCTTAGTAATAGAAGAGCTCCATTTACCTTTGCCCTTTTGACTAGCTAGGAAAGCTTGATCTACAACACGCATAATAGACATGTTCTGCCTAGACTGGTCTTCCTGCAATAGAACAGAGACTAACTCCTCAAATGACAAGGCATTTGGCTTTCATCATCAAACGAAGAGTAGAAGCAAAACTCTGATACGAGTCACGAAGACCATTCAGAACAGTCTGCACAAGTGAGCTATCTGGTATAACTTCATCAATAGAAATCAATTGTTCTTTCAAATCCTTGATCTTTGTGAGAAAAATGTCCATAGAATCACCTTCATTCATGTGCTCACTCTCCAATTGTTCTTGGAGGTAAGCAACATGAGCCTCATTCCTAGCCTAGTACAATGTGCTAAGTGTATCCCAAGCATCCTTAGCTGTTTTACAAGAGCAAATGTGAGGAATAATGGCACATTTGATAGACAAAGCTATCAATGCATGTGTCTGAGCATCTCTACCATCCCAACAAATTTGCTCTACAGTAGGTGCAATAGAAATAGGAGCATGAATAGGAATTTGTAGAATATCATCATCTTCGACACCATCTCCATCAGCTCCAGCACCTATATTCGTAGGTGTAACAGGACATCCTTCAACACTCTGCACAATATTCCATAGTCCTTTTGCGACCAATACATGACACATCATATAAGCCCATAATGGGTAGTTGGCACCATCCAACTTATCTTCAACAGCCAACGTACGAAGGTACATCACTGCTTTCAGTCATGGCCAGTGAGTAAAATACCTTGATGCACAAAATTGACTGTATCTCAAAACGTTGAATAGAATTGCCAAGATGAATTCTGCTAAACTTGTAGTAAACTTCGAGATGTTTATACTGGCAAACCAAAACTAGTATATACCTTTGGCACAAAAAGATGAGATAGCCTGCACAAGCATTGTCATAGTGCATTTTGAGTATGCTTACCAAATTTTGTGCGATTCTGAGATTGCAACTAGAGAGGTGTAGACAACGCTCTAGGCAAAGCAGTGACATGCTCTGATACCAATTGTTGGAGTTAGACGTCTGCAGAAGCACACGAACAACACAAGGAGGAAGAAGAAGCTTGGAGCACAACACACAATACTGAATGTATTACCCCTAGAATGTACAAAGATAAGTAGCCCATTAGGGCCATAAGCATATATACAATCCGAGGGAAAAAAACCTCCTAAAGAGGGAAAAAAGTGTCCCAGTGGTCCTAGAGTGTTCACACACATCATTAGCTAAATATATCAACAGTCAACAACAACTTTTCCATGATTTTTTAACTCAAGATTCCATCTAACTTGATGAAGAAAAGTTGGGGATTTTGAAGGCATCATTTGAATTCAAATTGTACACCAACTTTGGAGAATTTTATAAATAAGAGATTGAAAGAAATTTGTCGCCAATCTCTAGCATAATTTGGGCACTTGTAGACTCTCATTGGGAGTGTACACTCCATGTATAAGCTAGTCCCCCGTCTAGCTAGAATTTGCTCTTAGGAAAAGATCTTTGTTCATCTATATCTCATTGTGTAAGTGCTTGTTTCATGAGCAAGATAGCTCATCTTCTTACTATCCTTGCAAGCTTTTTTTAGTACAGTATTAGTCTCAAGTATTTATAATCATTGATTACATTGAACTTGAAAGCTCATTGGTATGATCTCTACATATTTCTAAGTGTATGTGTATGAAGAGTACACATAGGTACAAGTTGTCTATTTGGACAATTTCTAGTTTCTCTTGTGCAAGGAGATTGACATAGGTTAAATTTTCCAAATTAAGTGATCTATGGCTTGTTGAAAATTAGAAATTCTATTTGCATTGTGCAAAATTTTGTAGGTTTAGCCCTCTGTTCCAAAGAGAAATTCACGTTTTGGTGGACTGTGGTAGTCAACAATTTGGTCTTAGGAAGGGCCCATCAATCTTCTACTACAAGTAGGGGTGGATATACTCCATCAGTGGTATCAGAGCTCAACATTGAGCGTTGATGACATCAAGAGGAGTCCTTGAAGTTGCTTGAGAGCCAAGGATTGAAGCAAAGACTAGGAGGATTCGAAGAAGGATTTGAAGCAAGGGGAGCTTCTATCATCACCAAAGGTTCAAGACAAAGCAGAGGCTCTTGTGGGAAGGTAACATATCATTCTTTCTCACATCTATCACAATCCAAGGAGGTATTAGGAGCCACTATATAGTCTCATACATAGTGTGAGACTGTAACATTCAAATTGAAAAGCTTGAAAAGAGTAATTATCAAGCTTGGAAGTTTAGAATCTCTAACCTCCTAATGGGAAAGGATCTATGGGGGTTGGCTAATGGTGTAAAGAGTACATGCACAAAAGCAAAATGAAAAGAAAAGTGTACTCACAAAATGGAAGAGTGTGAGACTCAAAGATGAGTAGACCATGTATTTCGGATCACATGGATTAGAGTGATCTTGCCAAGAGCATGGAGTAGGCTACTCAAGCTTCTTAGCAAGTACAAATGGGGGGAGAGGCCCTCCTTATCTAGAGTTGGAGTGGGATCTCCAAAGTACATATGTGGGATAATTCTCCTTGAAGAAGAATGAATATACAAGTAGAAGCAAATGGTAAGGTACCCAAATATTAAGAGATATAATATAAAATGGAAATGGAAATGGAGTGTCTCCTAGATACAAAAGGGATATGCACTCTCATATTTTCAAGAAGTGGTACTAAGGTGAAGCAATATATAGATCCACATAAACCTACTTAAAATCAAAGGAGAGCCATGAGAGAGTGGGAAGAAAGGGATAGGAGAGTCATCTTCATTCTATCTCAACACATAAGCAACTCCATGATAGATCATATCCAAGACCTAGATACATCAAAGAAGGTTTGGGAGTGTTTGGAAAGGTTGTACTCTACCTCTACAAGGGCAAGGAAAATTTAGCTCAAGAATGATCTCAAAAACCCTAGGGATTCATCAAATGAGAGCATTTATGACTTCATACTCAAAGCAAAAGAGATTTTTGGTGCAGCTGGTTCAACAAGATGTGTCATAGATGATAATGACCTAGTTGTCCACACACTTAATGGGCTTAAGGAAGATGATAAATGGAAGGCATTGACAACCTCTATGTATGTAAGGGATTCATTACCTAATTTTTGAGCAACTTACTTCTCTTATGGTAATTGTGGAGCTCAACTGTGGAGGCAACAAGTCAAAGGGCATCCAAGACCAACTCTTCTATGCAGGCAAAGGAGGAAGAGGCAAGGAAATAGAGTTGGTTCAAGAGGAAAAGATATAAGCAATTACCAACAAGGAACCCAAAGTTATCAATGGAGTAAACCAAGACAAGATGAAGATAAATCATCAAAAGGAAGAGGTAGACAGGGAAGATATGGAGGTCGAGGCTACTCCAACTCAAATGGACGCTTCAATTGTGAAAAGAAAGGACACTATGCCAAAGATTGTTGGCAAACACAAGGTGGAAACAATTTCAAAGGGCAAGGTAACTATGCTAACTCCTCCACCAATTCAGAAAATGAGCATTTGATAGCTATGAAGCATAGTAGTGAAGTGTCAAGCACATGATGAAGTTTGGTACATAGATAGTGGTTGTAGTAACCACATGTCAAGTAGAGAGGAAAATTTCAACAATCTTCAAGCACCCAAGCAAAGAGGCTTTGTGGATATAGGAGACAACATAGTGATGAGATACAACAAATGGGAGATGTGAAGCTTGAAGAAAACCACGAACCAAGAGGAATATTTAAGGTATTGAATGTTCCTACTATTACGAAAAGCTTAATATCTATTGGAAATATGGTTGAAAGGGGATACCAAGTAAAGTTCGACCACAAAGGATGCGTATGGATATGAGCCGATAGCCAAAGGAAAGAAGGATGTTCACTCTTGACATGGGCAAAGGGCAAAGCAACAAGTCCATGTTCATCATCTATGGAGACATAAAGATTGGAGACTTGGATTTGTGGCACAAAAGGTGTGGTCACATCAACATTTAAAGGTCGAAAGACATGGAGAAAGCAATTTATAAGAGGTTTACCACATTTTTCATTACAAATGTTACACGAGATGTGTGAAACTTACCAATTGGGAAAGTCTACTAGGCAAACCTTCAAGAAGAGTGGATATCTAGCACATGGTGTGTTAGAGCTTGAGCACACAAATGTGTGGGGGCCAACCAAAGAGCCCTCTCTTGCAAGTAACATGTGCTTTGTAACCTTCGTTTATGACTACTCAAGGAAAGTATGTGTCAGGGGAGCACTAGATTATGCTCTCTAACTAAACTAGACAAGATTTCATAATAATAATTATGATTACAAGATCACCCACATAGGCAAAATAATACAAGATATGTAACTGATACAAAAAGTCCCGCAACCAAAGACTGATAGGTATGGATAACTCGACTAGAGATGATATAGGAGATCCCACAATCAGGGATTGTAGGTTTGAAGCAAGATATCTGGTTTAGAAGAAATCCCTTCAAGTAGATGAATTAGATACAAGGAATAACTGGAAAGGATCTTATACTGCAAGATTGCAACAAGAGTAGATAGAATGTCCGGGATACAAGACTAGATAAGACTAGAACAAAAGACAAGACTAAAAGTCAAACTAGAACTTGGAAAGTACTTACTTGGTGATCATGACTCCTTGAGCTCCCAAGACTGGCATTGGCAAGACTGAGGATGTATGTGGCCAAGCCCTACTTCTATAGATGTTCAAGGGTGGTTACCAAAGCTGGTTATCAAAGGTTTTTATGAGCTGATGATGTCAACAATCCCAACAAGACCTGTGGATGTCAGAATCTAGCAAATAAATAATCGATCTTAGGATCTTCGCACGTGTCAGATGTCATGGAAGCATTAGTTTCCCCAAATTCTGAACCAATCATGAGGTATAGAAAGTCACATGGAATTTGGGGTTAAGGAATGAACCAAATATACCTACACTAAACCAAATATATATATTCCATATATATGTAATGGAATACACAGGTGGAATCTAATGAACCCCATATCTTACAATCATGTCGGTGGATTCAAATGAGTCCCATGTCCTCGAACTAGTTAGTTTCATTCTAGTCAATATGTGACAATGGATATCCTTTTCTGTTCCAAACCAACTTGTTCCTAGGTACCAAGACTAGGTTTAAGTACCTCTCTGTATATCCCAATATACATATATGTATTGGGTACCCCAACAATTCTTAACTAAGGGATCTATGCTCTAAATCATAGAGCTTGTGCCATGTCTGTGGCCTTCCTAACCATCACTCAAATCACATAAGCACCCATTGATGCTATCTTATGAAACCCATCTCTATGATTCCATCTAATTGGTTTCCTTAGTAGGGAAGTTGAAATGCTTCGCTAGTTGCTCAAGTGATGTGCATGAGTGAAACTAGTCACTCTTTGGGTATTCATCATGATACCCCATAGTCTCCTAATCACACCGTGAGACTCTTTTGAAGATAAATAAATCTTCACTACATTGGAGATTATGATAAATGTATCTCTCGTACCTGTATGCAACTTCCTAAAACCTATAGGATTGCTTGTGCACATTACTAATGGTGAAGATACATGTCCTTCCCCTTAGCAATCCTATGGTCTAAATCCATAAGGATTATATGGAGGGATCTTATTATAATGAAGTTGCGTTATCTATACTACTATGATGGTAGTAAGTCCATCAAATACATGATTAAAAGCATGCTAACACCTTATTGACGTTTGCAAAAAAGGCAAGTTACCATGCCATAACATTCTTACCTAAAGGTAAGTGCATATATAATGCCACGAGGTGGGAAAAATTTCGATAGCATTTCCCCAAGAAATGGAATCCCAAATTTTTTTTGTCCATAAGCTCAATGGCACACAGGCCATCCAACAACATAGGGCTTGATAGGCCCATGGCATGCATGCCATAAACTCATATATGGACTCCATAACCTGCAAAAACATAAAAACAAACGCTAGCAACGATTCTCCTTTTACATTACCATGTAATTCCTGCAACCATCTTTCCTGCAAACAATCAAAAACTGTACTTCTTGCATGTTGATCCATACTTTTAGAATTGAAACGATGATCAACTTGGATACATGCACTCCAATCCATGCATGTACATACAAAACATGCCATAAAATAAAGTAAGATGCTTGAAAGCATAAGGCATACATCCTTGAATGATTTGGTATTGGAATTGCATGCATCCAATCCTTCTCAATGAGCTTCGAGACCTTTGCACCTTCCTCCTCAGGTCCTAACATAAGCTTTGAAGTTTTCAAAAACATCGGATGACTTCCCAACACATAAAGCATGGTTAGATGATTACCAAAATAATATAAAATTTACTCAAAAATGCATTTGTAATCCTGCTTTAGACCTGAGAAAACCACTTTAAGACCTGCAAATAATCATAAACTGAAATATATATCATGTTCAAGTTACTTGAAGTGAAACTACTTCAATCGCCTTCCTGGTTTGCAAAATATGACTCCCGGAAGGTAGTTTCCAAAAACTGTTTAGAATTTGCAGACCTGTTCAGACCTGCCAAAATACATAATTTCCAAAATTTCTTTTCACAAACTGAAACTAGACCTTGTTCTCTTTGAAAGAGCCATAGCACGTCCAATTTGGAGTTTTCTAGCCCAAGATATGGCCTTTCCAAGTGGGACATGCCAAACTAGTGGACTGTTGGAGGGGCTGAAAAAGTGTGAAAATGTGATTTTTGGAGTGCCCAAAAGCATTCTTCCATCAAGAAAATCCTAGAATTCTCTCACTCACCTCAGAGAGTATTATATGAAGATGATTGGACGTATTTTCGCCTTTCCAAGTCCTCCCTTTACGCATGCTAATTTGCTCCCAAAAAGAGGCATAAAGCAAAATTTTTACTTTCTTGAAAAAGTGAGATGGGAGATTTTAGCAAGCCTCTAATCCACTTCTAATGTGGATTTTTCTTGGATTTTCTTATTTTCCATGGTAATACATACACCATACTTCATGTATGTATGCAATAATCGATGGGGAACTTCTTAAATGGTCTTTTTTCTTACTCCCAAAAGTGGAGTTTGGCAAAAATTAGCATCTGAAATTTTTTGCAAAAACTGCGGGAAGGAGATTTTTGAGGAAGTAAAATTCCTCCTTAACTTATCCTTTTAATGAATCTAATGGTTCCATTATAAATTCCATATGCCATATCCTCAGTATATATACTTTTTTCCATCCATCCATAGCTAACACACCTCTTTTTCCCTCCTCCAAAATGGGAATTTCTTAGATTTAGGTGCTGAAATTTTTCCTCAAACAATGATGGAAGTGGGTTTTGTGGAGCTTCAAACTCCCATCGTACTGAGCTATATTTTGAATTTCTAGTTCTTATATGGAATTCCATACACTATACTATGTGTGTGCATGTTTTTTCCTACCAAAATAAGACAAATCCTACTTCATTTCCCTTCCCCGAAATGGCTACTAATAAAAAATAGCTCCTAGAATTTATGTGAAAATCTTGAAAATAGGCTATTTTGGAGATACCTAAACCTTACTTTCTTGTATTTTGAGGGAATTCTCGACTTTACATGAGAGTATACATCTCATACTCTCTATACTTATGATTTTTGTCAAAGGGCTTGATACTCAAACCCGTCCTTGCCCTTCTCAAAGAGCCAGACCCTTGTTTTTTAATTCTTGAAAATAACAAAAATACTCATACCTATGATTAAGATGAAACTCCATCCTCTTTCACTTTGGAACCATGGTACCGGGAAGCTCATGGAAGGGATGCACTTCATTCATGTACTCTTCAAATGCATTAGGTGAATCCAATTTGCATCTCTCTTGTATGTTCTTGATCTTCATTTGAAGATGCCTTCCTGGAACATTCTTCATCTACTCCTTCATAGATCCACATAGTCTCACTGACATCGAAGGTTGAGGATGGATACTTATCCCAAGAAGCCTTTTGCATGGTAGCAACAAACCAAAGGTGTGGTTGGTAGCTTTGACACCCAAAGATCTGACATATGATATTGCAATATTGTTCTAGAGGCATCAAAGGAGCCTTGGGCTGATGGTAAGTCATTCGCCTCCCTTGAACTAGGTCATGGATTCAAATCCTGAATGCGCCCACGTGTCCCACATGCCTGAATCGGCGCTTTGATACAAGTGTAGTGTGACAGATGCCCTTTCGCTTCCTCATATGCTCACGCACGAGTTCAATTTTGCATGTCATAGCTCCGAAATAAGCCATGCTCAGCCTACGAGCTGAACACACAGAGATTCACATCTATTTTTCCACCCAGCCATTGTCCAAAGCTTCCCTCTTGAAAACTCTCTTGTGAGAGAGAGCTCTTACTCTATCTTCTACCAACTTATGTAATGATACCCATATTATGCTATGTGATATGAACCACCTTGATGAGTATCATATGACATTAAGTGTAGTGCGATGGCTACCCTTTCGCTTCCTCATATGCTTACACATGACTTCAATTTTGCCTATCATAGCTCCAAAATAAGCCATGCTCAGGCTACGAGCTGAACACACAGAGATTTGCGTCCATTTTTCCACCCAACCATCGTCCAAAGCTTCCCCCTTGAAAATTGTCTTGTGAGAGAGAGCTCTTACTCTATCTTCTACCAACTTATGTAATGATACCCATATTATGCTATGTGGTATGAACCACCCTGATGAGTATCATATGACATTAAGTGTAGTGCGACGGCTACCCTTTCGCTTCCTCATATGCTCACACACGACTTCAATTTTGCCTGTCATAGCTCCGAAATAAGCCATGCTTAGCCTACGAGCTGAACACACAGAGATTCGCGTCCATTTTTCCACCCAGCCATTGTCCAAAGCTTCCCTCTTGAAAACTCTCTTATGAGAGAGAGCTCTTACTCTATCTTCTACCATTTTATGTAATGATACCCATATTATGCTATGTGGTATGAACCACCCTGATGAGTATCATATGACACCCTGGTGATGATCCAGATGCACATGTGCGTACCTTCGAGATTAACTATGCAGTAATGAATAATTCAACATACCTAACATACAAAGCTATAGTGTTCCAATCGACTTCGGTGAATGAGGAGGCTCGATGGTTGATGGAGTATGATATTAACCATCTTAGGTTGTATGACGACGTGAAGAATGCTTTCTTACAATGCTTTAGATAAAAGAAAAATATTACAGAGATCTTCGACTATTTACAAAATAACCAGCAAAAACCACACCAAAGTGTATAGGAATATGCAACCTTTTTCCGTACACATTTATGGCAGTTTCCTCGAGCTCACACAAACCTTTTAGACAATGTGATAACAGAATAGTTTATCAATGGGTTAAACCCACAACTCAAACAAGTGATGATTATTCGATATGTAGGAGGGATTGCTGGATGCAATTATCACCATGGCTTTGGAGCTAGAACATAAGGTGGGTGGCTTCACAAAAGACTTGGAGTGGTTAAATGCTGGTAAAAGTAAATACGATGATCCATTAAAATAGGTTTACTACACCAAATGTAAAGACCCTAGACATGTTGTGAATAATTGTGCCCTTAATCAGATTTATTGTGCAATTTGCGATACTGCAAGCCACGCAACAAAGACTTGTCCATATAATGCAAAGATTCAAAATAAACTAGCAATGAACATTGAATAGGGGTAACCAGCAACTAGCTACATATTGCTACACTTGAGAAATACAACTTATACTAATTATACCAATTATAGAGGCAGATGCACATGGAATTTTAATTGGACTTGGTGGAACAAGGACCAATCCAGTGGTAGTACGGGTTTACCTCCACCACATTGCCATTTCTATGGGGAAGTGGGACACATTCGAAGGAATTGTAAGGACTCCCAAGAGTATTGTAAATGGAAGAAAGAAAGGCAAAACCCAATGGCAAATATGGTTCACATTTCAGCAGTAGATACACAGGCAATGGTGGTTCAGACCCGTTCCAATAAGATTCTCCACCCGACAGCAGAAGTCTTTGAACCAGGTGTAAGAGGGCAGCACCACACATTTGCCAAGGCATCCAGGTGGGTCAGAGAAGAACCACTAGTTTTTCTCGATCATGTACCAGTTACTTGATAAAAAGTGGGTGAAGCAGATAAATCCACACTGGACCTAGTTGAAGTTCGATCAGTGATCCCATCGAAAACAGTAACAGAATTGGCCAGTCCAAGTAGAGCCTGGGACATTTTGATGCAAAGCTCCGGTAACCATCCCTTTGGGACAACTCTTAACATTAGTACCAGGAATACAACAATAATTTCAACAACATATTGATCCCAACCAATGCATGTCCCAGCAATAGCTACAATTAGTATGGAAGTTGACCCTATGGTAGATCATGCTGTTAGCACCGAGGCCGCTCATCGAACTCTCACCGAATTGTACTAGGCTCAATTCCGGTATACTTTGTAACCCAAAAATAAGAAAGCACTATGGTGCGACCCCACTAGTTCATGTTACAACTTCTCCCTCAGATGAATTGCCTTCACTATTACCACGTGGTGGTGTTTCGAGCACACTGTTTACCCTCCAAGGATGTTTATCACTTTGGTATTTAGGATAATCTTCACCGGAGCACATTATAGGCATGTATTATGAGGTCTTCTCTGAATTACATTCCAGGCGCCATGGCGAGCCCCGGTGTTAAATCTCTCTCTGTCCTATCCTTAATTGTTGACACTCAAGGTGAAGCACAAGTGTGGAAACGCATCAAGGAAGTGGACACACAAGAAGAAGGAGCATGTAAGGAACTCCAAGAATCACATGTCAAATTTTCAGAAGAAATCCCTATAAAAATAGTGATTTTTATCACTAAAAACCATTGTAAATACCATTTTTCAATTTTGCAACTCCATTTTGTTCAAGTCGAGGAGTCCTTGAGCTTGACACGAGTATTAGAACTATCATCCTACCATTTTTCATAATTTTTACACTCCGTTTGAGCCCCCAAATAAGCCTTGGAACTATTTTTTAACCAGGTTGAACACTAGGTCTGGACAGGGCCAAAACCACTCAAAAAACTATGAAAAGAGCTAGAGAGCTCATTTTTGAGGTTAGCTTGTTGTGGATTTGAGCTTTGTAAGAGAAATCTTTTGCAATCGAAGTCCTTCTATTGTTCCACTCTTTGCTCTTACTTTGTGCATGTGTGTGTGTATGTGTGTGCATGGTTGTGTGCTTTCAATCATGCACTTGTGCCATCACTTGCTCACGATCTTCATACCGGTCCTCATGTCTCCGTGGATTGACATTTATACGGTGAATCTCCTCACGTTGGTACTTACCATTGTGCTAAAGTGACACCAAATTTGGCGGCGTTGCTAGGGAGAGAGCTTGGAGGACGAGCGTCTGAAGGTAAGACATAGAGAAGCAACGTTGGAAGGTGAAAAAATCACCATTTTTAGTTAAGTTTCTAAGTTTTTCTTCATCTTCGTCTGCCCCATCACCACCATTTCCTCCCCATCTTCATCTTCTTTGATTTTTTTCATTTTCGAGTATACATTCACCTCATTTTTCACTTGCAACTATGAGGAACAAGCATAGAGGGTGTTCAGAGCTGAAATGCTGAAGAAATAGCCTTGAAATCCAGTTAAAACATCAACAACTGAGTGAAGTATTGCATGAGCTAAAACGACCTGTGTTTGGTATCGCGGCAGTGGCATCCTCAGTTTGGAGGGCTTTGCATCTACAAGCACATAAGAGTGACAAGGAGGACACAAGGTACTCATATTTGCAAAAAGTTTTGAACTTGGGTGTCAAAAACTCCAAGTATCGTATCCGATTGAGTTTTGGTATCGCGATACCAGAACTCCCATGTATTGTGATACTTGTCGAGGTATTGTATCGTGCATACCCACTTGAGGTATCATGATACCATTCTGGTATCGTATCATCAAGTGCTGGTATCACGATCGAAGTTGCCTTAGTGGTATCATATCATGTCGATCACAGTATCGTATCGTCGAGCGTGCTATATCATATCGCTGACCAACTCGGTATCGTATTGCCTCCTGTTTTGGTATCGTATCATGTCGATCACGGTATTGTATCGCCGACCAAGCAGTATCGTATCGTCGGCCAACTCGGTATCATATCACCTCCTGTTTTGGTATCGTATCGTTCGATCCTTTGGTATCGTATCGCTCAAAGAGTCAATATCGTATCATGAGCCAATCAAGTATCGTATCATTAGCTATTTTGGTATCATATCGTGTGAGTAACACGTATCGTATCATCTGGAAGGTATCGTATCGTGCCATAGATCTCTTGGTATCATATCATCTTGCTAGCAGTATTGTATCGTGAGGTAGGTCAGTATCATATCGTGAACCTAGTGGTATCGTATCGTGACCATTTCAGTATTGTATTGTGCAGACAACAGTATCGTATTGTGGAAGTTGGTATCGCCTTGGTGGTATCGTATCGTCTAAGGTGGTATCATCTATAGTGGTATCACATATCATGGAAAATCTGGTATCATATCACCTATTCTGTGGAACTCCCACTCCCAGAGAGATCCTGTTTCCCTGTTTTAACCCCCACAACCCTGAACTGGCATAACTTTCTCATAAGAAATCCGTTTTTTGTGGTTTTGGGTTCGTTGGAAAGCTCGTGGGGAGTAAAACTTATACATGCATTATTAGATATAGTATTTTGAAGTTGACCCTCAGGTGGGACTAGGAAACCAAGGAGCTCCAAAGGATTGTGATCAATACAAGAGAATCTTGGGATCAGAAGACAAGGCTTATGAACCTGAGATCTGGCGTTCTTTGATTCCTTGGATCTCTAGGTCTCTCGTTTTCCATTCTATCTGTCTCAGTTCTTGTTCGTTCTCTTCCTATTGGGTTAGCAAAGCTTATCTTGAGTCTATATCTACTCCTGTCCCTTTGAGTTCCATGAGCTTGAGATGTTCTAGCTCCTTGATGACCATAAGAGACATTGGATCTTGGTTGGGGAAAAATAAATTCACCCTTCCAAGTGTAGGCATGCTTGCCATGCTCTGAGACCACAAAGACTCTCTCTGAAGTATTGTCTAAATAGGTCACTTTGCTTGGGCTATCAGGATCTTTAAATTCATAGATGGTGAGTGCTCCCACTTCATAAGGCTGGTCAAGTTTATACCTCCAAAAAGCCTCATCCGTCTCTTGGTTTAGGAGTAGATCTATGCTCTTGTTGTCCTGGGGAATCCACTCTAGAGTGATTATTCTAGTCAGGATGGATTTGCCTCAGGGAGTTCTAGGCTCTCTTCCTAAGCTCCCTTGCTCTATGTCACCTATGTCTCTCTCTAGAATCACATTGCCAAATTCATCTCTTCTATCCGGTTGGTTGGTGACTATGTACATTGTTCCTTCCTTATCTAGGTATGCACCATTTTTGAACTTGACCACTGGATCTTCTAGTCCAAGGGGTTGATCTAGGTTTTTAATATGGATAACAGATCTTCTTAGACCATCCTCATAGATGCGAGCACCTCATCAGTTGGTCTTGATATATTCCAGTTGCATTTTGTAAGGAACTTTGGGTTTCTCTAAGTAAGCCACACCTAAGCTTCCTGTGGGTCTCTCCATACCATAAGGCATCTTTGATTCCCTAATTTCAGAGCTAGGGTAGTGTGGATAAGCGCTCAACTGCTCAGCTCAAGACCTAATAGTGTGATTGACACTAGCCTCTGAAGACCTAAGCTTTGTCTATCTCGTCCTAAATATCTTCTTGACCTAAGGTTCATAAGCCTTGGCTGATATCCCAATTTTTCCTAGTACAACCTTGTTGCAGAGTTCTTTTGTATTAGTTCCTTGTTCTTTTTAATTTTCTTAGGATGTCACTTCTTTTCCACCAAATTTTTGTCGCAAGGGACACTGTGTTTTATCGTGATTGAGTTTGATCGCTTAATTTAAGTTCTTTTACTTTAGGGTTTTTCACAAATGTAGCTTATTTATGCTTGCACTTGAGTAATTAGGGTTTCATGAATTTGATCATGCTTAACATCGCCCTAATTAATCAAAATTTCTATCCATACTTAGCCTAAGCTATGAATTGATAGAGAGGGTTGAGAACGATTCAGCCTTAAGTTGCTTATCCCTTGCTCTTGAGTGCTCAAGAAGACCGTTCTCAAGCTTGCAGTATGCTCGTGCTCTGGACGCCCTTTAGTGCTCTCGATGAACCTATAAAAGTCCCAAAGTTAGCTCAAGATTTCAATTTAATTGACTTAACAAACCATGTCCATTCATGTAATACAAAGACCCAATTAAGATTTGCTTTTATGAAAATTCTCTTAGAGATCCCTCAACTTCTCACCCCTGTGGAAGGTCGAATTCAAAATACCCTATCTATAAATACACGTATTAGTTTTACAAAAGCCAATGGATACTTGTGTGGGATTCAAAACAAGCTTTCCAACAAGCCCAAGATCAGTAGAAACGGAGTTTGTATGAAGAAGTTATGATAGTTCAAGGTTCTGGGGTTAAAACAAGCTAACAAGCAAACATGATATTTCGAATTACTTGTATATAGGCCTCACAATGCTCTAATGGCTTGAATTTTATGTTCCAAATTGACCAAAAATTAAAAAATAAAAAACCTTGAAATTTGGCCGAAATTGGTTGTCAATCACGATCGACAGGGCTGGACAGAGTTGTCCATCGTGGCCTATCAATCGCGATGGATGGGGGTGTTCGTCGCGATGGATGCTATCAATCATGATGGATAAAGTATCTCAAGTTTCTCAATTTATAATCTATCAATCGTGGCCCATAAGTCACGATGGATAGCTTTTTCGTCATGGGGGTGTCAATTGTGATTTTTTTATCGGTTGCGATTTTTTTCTATCGATCGCGATGGATAGTTTTTTTTGTCGTGGGGGTGTCAATCGTGATTTTTCAGTCAGCCATGATGGATTTTTTTTTTTGTGGGGGTGTCAATTGTGATTTTTCTTTTGGTCGTGATTTTTCAGTCAATCACAATGAATGGAGCTGTCCATCGCGATGGATGTTGTCAATCATGATGGACAAAGAAAACGCAATTTTTTTTGAAATTTTTTTGTGGATGTGATGTGCAAGGCCTATAGATCATGAATATGCACTTAATTTTACCAAATAATCAAGTTTTCTATCAATCACAATTGATAGAGCTCAACACCTTGAAACTTGTGCAAACATTTTTTGTACCTGCATAACCTATTGGAGATGATGATACAACTAGAACCTGCAAGAAATGCTAAAAAATGCACAAAAAAAGCAAGCACAATAACTCTAAAAAGAAAGCACAATAACTCTCTCTCGGTCTCTCTCAAAGTGAAATGAGGAGAATGAGAAGGGGAAGGTGACATGACCAAAAAACTGAAAATTTTGCAAAGGTGGGGATGGAGGTGGGAGATGGTGAGGATGATGATGATGATGATGGTGAAATAAAAAAGAGAAAATAAGAGAAAGTAAAGAAACTATCTATGACTGCAATGTCACAACTCTATGTCTTACCATCACACACTCGCCTTCGAAGCTCTCTCACCGGCAACGGCGACAAATTTGGTGTCGCTCTAGCACAATGGCAAGTACCAATGTGAGGAGATCCACCTCATAATTGTCAATCCGTGGAGATGTGAGGACTAATATGATGACTATGAGCAAGTGATGGCACAAAGTGCATGAGTGAGAAGCACACAAGATGCACACACGCACACACAAGGCAAGAACAAAGAGAGGAACAATGGAATTCTTTGAATTACTCAAAAAAAGTCTCTTAGACAAGCTCAAATCACTAACAAGCTAACCTCAAAAATGAGCTCTCTAGCTCTTTTTATAGTTTTTGAATAGCTTTGTTCTTGTCCAGACCTAGTGTTTGGCCTAGTTAAAAATTAGGTTCTAGGGCTTATTTGAGGGCTTAAACAAAGTCTTAAAATTATGAAAATTGGTATCTTGCTACTTCCAATACTCCTCAAGCTCGAGGACTCCTCTGCTTGAGCAAAATGGAGTCTAATCTACCAAAGATGATATTTACAATGTTCATGTAGTGATGAAAATCACTATTAAAAGGGAGATATCTTGGAAAAATTGTATGGCCTAATTGTCGGATCTTCTTTGACTGCTTTGCCTGCTTGGCCCTTCTCTCTGCTCTGATTCTTTACATTGGCTCCCTTATCTTGTGATGCCCTGACTACTGCCAACAGGGATCCACTTCACTAACACTCTTATTCAGGCTCTGAATCACATGTTTAATATCATCCATAAGTTCAGTACACCTTATTACCCATGTGCTAATGGCTTGGCCGAAAGCATTAATAAGACGTAAGAAACTTATTTTAGACTTCCCTGAGCATTGGGATCAACTTTTTCCTACTGTGTTGTGGGCTTATCAGGCCATGTACAAAGTAGGTATGGGTTGTATACCATTTAAATTAGCCTATGGACTTGAGGCTATTGCCTTGATGGAGGTGGTCATACCTAGTTTGCGTGTAGTTTTGGAAAAAAAATGATTACCGACTGAATTGTTACTTGCTCGACGTGATACTCTATGCCCTCTCCATGAACAAAGACTAGAAAGTTTTTGCTGTTACAAGAAGTTCAGCTCTGCCATGCTAAAACCCATGACCGTTTTCTGAAAACTTTTGTGTTTAAAGTTGGCTAGTTGGTTTTATTCTATAATTCTAAATCTGATTGCACTGTAGGAAAGTTTAAACTTTGGTGGTCTGATCCTTACCATATTTCAGCTCAATTGGGTCCAGCTACTTTTTGGTTAACCACACTTAATGGAATAGTTCTCTGCAACCCCGTCAATGGTTTTAAGTTACCACACTATGGCCCACAATCAATGCCCACATAATTTGTTTTCATTCCTGCTCATCTCAAATCCGTGCTTGTCATAGACCTGTCCGTTTCGATAGTTATCTTGATATCCTCCATAACTCCTTACATGTATTTTGGTCAGTTTTTGCATGATTAGTTGATCATACCTTCTTTTGGGCTTGTCATTTTGGATTTTTAATTATCGCATGAAATTTTCATCTACGCACCGTCCTCTCCCACGTTGTATATTGAAAGTGATATACTTTTTATGCTTCTATGATGGCCAGAGTTAATTGTGTTGCTCACTTCTATGATTAGTCTCATGCAGTTTACGTAAGCAGTGATTTTTTGTTTACCTCTCTTCTTGCGTGTGTGTGTGTGTTGTGTGCTCTGTGTCCTCGTGTTGCCTACTTGTGTGCTTGTGTTTGCTATAGCTATGGAATCTCTCTCCCACATCACGGCTTTTAGCAATGGTATCCATGATGAGCTCGCCAAATACCTTTGGGTATGGGCTTGCTCCGGTTCGCTCAACTGCCATGGCATAACATGTCGGCACACCCATTGACTATTCCTTTGGCTCACACCATAGCTGAATTCCCTGCTACTAACATTGCATGGCCTATCGTGTCGCCTTCTTTCACCATCCATATCACTCTTGACACTGTTGTCTCCTCTTTTCATTTGGTTAATGATGGGTGAAACCAAGTCACCCAATTTCCTGTCGAAATCCTAAACCACTTGTTTCCATGTAAATCATCAAATGAATATGCCATTATGTGTCATCCTACCCTTGAGTGTCATGCCTTATAGTTCATTGTGTCGTCTGTTAATCTCCAACGGTGCAACTATGGTATTTCTCGACCGATGTACTTGGCCCTTGATGTCACGTGAGCCCATCAACTGGGAAATGTTTTACTTTTGATGCATTCATAAGGAATGTCAGGCAGTTGTAAAACAGTTGTTTAAGGGACAATTCCCCAGTCCCATCTTCCACATGTTTTTTCTTTTCTTGTCCCATTCACTGCTGCCTCCGGTGTTCCACTTCCTCTTCTTGCTACAACAACCTCTTCTCATATGCATGATGATGAAGTGTTGTTGTGTTTCTCGAAGAAGCGGTGTCGTGTGGCTACTGTCTCTTCATCGACATCCAATGCCTCATCCGCACCACTCTCTCCCGGCATCCACCTTAGTCAAAAAGATGTTTCGTCCATAGTAATGGTACCCACAGATGTTGCAAAGACCATAACTATTACAAAAAATTACCATAGAAGGACTATTATGGAGGTGACTGACATTTTCACCACCTCTCCTAGTTCCCCATCCAAGGCATGCCTTGGCTTTCTTCATCGCCTCTCATTTCCTCGACAACCCATGAAGTCATCACCACACTTATTGATGA
This sequence comes from Ceratopteris richardii, assembly GCA_020310875.1. Classification (NCBI taxonomy): domain Eukaryota; kingdom Viridiplantae; phylum Streptophyta; class Polypodiopsida; order Polypodiales; family Pteridaceae; genus Ceratopteris; species Ceratopteris richardii. The sequence goes on from CM035440.1 coordinate 14,513,752, forward strand.
ACTCCCCAATCGTCTGGCTTCTCCATCCAATGTTATTAAGGATATCATTGTTGTCACCATCACCGATGCTCCCCTCTCTCCGTCTGTCTCGTGCCAACCCCTTTCCCGTAGAGTGCCTTCTGCTCCAATTATTTCCCCCAATCCTATTTCTTCATCTATTGATTCCTCTACAAACACACACTCCAATTCTCTTGATTATTCACCACCCTATTCATCAGAGATTACTCATGTTAAATCAGTAGCGATAGCCCTCCCCTCATCTTGCTCATTACCTTTGCCCCTCCTGCCTTCAATACAACATTTGGCCGCCATCGCCCAATACCTCATTCAAGTTGCAAACACATTTCAATCCCAGATGTTTGCAGAGAAGCAGACAATTCACCAAGACTTTCAGCATAAATTGGATTTGTTGAAAGTTGATATAGTGCCACTCCAAGAGGAACTCATTGGTTGTCTCACTAGTGAAGCACAACTATAGACTCAGGTGTCTTCTCAAGAAATGGAACTATTGCAATTACGATAAGTCCTATCAGATAAAGAGGTTGCTTTGGATAAGATGGGCCAAGTTTTGGAACTGACGAGTACTAAGGTTGTTGACATGGAGCATACCTATGCCATGATGCGTGCTAAAGCTGTTCAATGGGAGTCAAAGCTGATGCATACTAAAGAAGAATAATTCCAGAAAGTGTAGGCCTTGCATGATGAAGTAGGACAGAAACTTCAATTGAAGAAGGAGATGGAAGCCACTCAGAAGGAGCACCAAGCCTACTTTAAGACAATTCAATTTCAGTCTCAACAGATGGAACAGATTGAAAAGCAATTAGGTATTGAGCGAGATTAGTTGCAACATGCCGACAGCAAACTCCAGTGCCATGCAGCTTTGAAAAATGACTTCTATCTTCAAGAAGCATTTTTGCAGGACCAAAGCCAACAATTACTCACTCAGGTTGTCACTGCCAGTTTTGTCAGCACGAATGCGCAGTTGCTCAATCCTGATAATGTACAAAAGCTGTTGAAGGCCCTCCAAAAGAAAATAAAGTGAAGTTTTGAAGAAGCAAGAACTATGTACATCCAGGGAATTATTGATGAAGACTAGCTTGTAATTTGGGTTCGAGTCCATTGTGCATGCCAAACGTTAGGCTATTGGCAACTATATATTATTCATAGTCTTTTTTATAATTAATTCATTGAATCATTGTAATAGCCGAAGCGATGTAGCCACTATTTTATTAATATAAAAGAGGAATGTAATCGTGTCACTTAGGAGCAGAGAAGGTGCATGGTAGGTCCTCACTGGATTGCTTCTAGTGAGGTGACAATTTACAGACCTGTGATTGATTAATTACTATGTCTCTATGGAATCTTGTTCGGTGAAGTTTATTGATAGATAAATGTTTTGGCCTAGTTGAATTAATTAATTGTAAGGAAGTTAGGTTGAGAAGTTACGTGAAATACTCTAATCTAATTGAATACACAATACTCGTTGTCTCTTTCATATCGTTTATTGGGAGTGAATTGATGTTAACTGTGTTGGGATAGATGGATGGATGCTCCAAGAGACTGAGTAGGTACTGCTAAACCTGCTTTGTACCGGCCCTCTTTTGCTTCAGAGTTGATATGTAGACCTTCTTATCTTTCCAATAACACCAAAAAATGGCCTATGTACTTTGGAAGTGATGTTGTAATGATTGAACCAAAACAGATAACTTTGAAGTTCACAAACTCAAGAAAACCTTCTACTTTTGTCTTGACACCTGCTGGATGTTTTACTCAGTGTGACCAGCACAATAGAAATTGATAAAATTCCTTCTAGGGGTATTTAATTATCTTAGTAAGCTACCATTTGCAAGTGGAGTGATGTAAAAAGATAAACTATGCTAAGAGAAATCAATTTAGCAAGTTTAGCTATACCCCCGACTTTTTAGGACTGTAGCAGAATATGACCAGAGTTCACCTCGACGCAGATTTCTCTGAAATGGCTGAATAGAATCATGTCAAACTTTGACTTTGATAGCATGTAGATGACTTTGAGCTGAATCCAACAAGCTTTGAATCACTTGATTTGGTGAAGAATTGACTGAGATATGCCCTTGACAAGTTGACAGACTTTTGAGTAGACTAACAAAGAACTCAGAGATTAATGATATAAATGTATCTATTAATGAACACTTGTATACAATCCCATTGGCATGAATAACATTGCCTAATGGTGTAGAGAGGTGTAGGCTATGGTATAGTCCTCACACACACTCAAAATCAGTAGAATGAGGCTCGGGAATGATCTCTCTTACCCGTGACTTTTCATGTTCACTTTTATATGAAGTGAGTGAAGATTTGAATTCAACTTCAAATTTTGGCTCCCTATGATTAAGCTCCTAAATGCTTGGAGATATTCCTTCAATCAAATGAGCTACTTTTTCCACGACTCACTTTGGTAGGTGATTACAAAAGATTCCAAGTCAAATTGACTTTTACAATGAGGTAAAGTGGTAATTAACCACTAGCATATGTTCCTATGCTTCTTCATGTATGTGTACACCTTAATGCATCCTTTGAGCCAAATGTGTAGGCTTGTAAATTACACCAACAGCTCCCCCTCAAGCCAAACATTTTGGCTTAAGTCTTCATCTTCAATCTTCAAGTATATCCTACAATCCAATCATGGATTTGAACCTGCAAAGTTTTGTTCCATCCAAAGCTTTAGTCAACAAATCTGCACATTGCATGTTGGTTGATACATAGGTAAGTTGAATGTCCTTGCTTATCAACTTCTCTCTCACATAATGATAATGAACCTCTATGTGTTTGGTCCTAGCATGATAGATAGGATTAGCTGCAAGGTGAAGAGAACTTATATTATCTCCAAAGATAATTGGTGACCTAGTATATAAGCCCAATTCTGTATACAAAAGTTTAATCCAAATTGCTTCTTGTGTGGCATTAGCCAGTCCTCTATATTCTGCCTCTGTGGAAGACAAAGCAACAGTGGGTTGCTTCTTTGAAGACCATGAAATTGGTTTGTCACCTGCAAAAGAAATATATCTAGAAGTGCTCCTCCTATCATCCTTGCATCCTGCCCAATCTGCATCTGAATAAATTTTGATATCAATATCTGAAGCGTAAGGGAAATACAATCCATGGTTCTGTGTACCCTTGAGATACTTCAAGATTCTCTTGGCAGCCTCTAAGTGAGGTATCCTTGGCTTGTGCATAAATTGACTTAGCACACTTACTCCATATGCAATATAAATTCTTGTAAGAGTAGCATAGTTCAAGCTACCCACCATACTTTGATAACCTATAATGTCTTTGACTTCATCACCTTCATGGGCACTTAGCTTTAGGTTTACCTCCATTGGAGTGCTTGCTACTTTAGCATCCTGCAATTGAAACTTCTTCAACATATCCTGTACATACTTTTTCTGAGTAATGTATATCCCTGAATTAGTGTAAACTAATTCAAGCCCTAGAAAATACTTCAATAAACCAAGATCATTGATCTTGAACTCCTTCATCATTTGGCTTTTGATATACCTGATTCCATTGACATCATTACCTGTAATGATGATGTCATCAATATAAACACAGAGATATATTACCTCTGAATTACTTCTCTTAATGAACATAGAAGTGTCAACCTTGCTCATGACAAAACCTTGATCTTGGAGGTATGTAGTTAACCTATAATTCCATGCCCTAGGTGCCTGCTTCAATCCATATAAAGCCTTCTTTAATTTGCAAACATAAATTACCTTCTTAGGGTCCTCATAGCTAGGAGGTTGTGACATATAATCTTCTTCTGAAATCCATCCATTCAAGCAAGCATTCTTGACATCCAATTGGTACATGTTCCAATTCTTTGATGCAACCACACTTACTAACACTCTAATTGTTGGCATCTTGGCCACATGAGAAAATGTCTCTTCATAGTCAATGCCTTGGGTTTGTGCAAAACCCTTGGCTACCAATCTGGCTTTGTACCTATTAATTGTTCCATCAGAATTTCTTTTCAGCTTATAGATCCATCTGGATCCTATTACCTTCATAGAATCCTTCTTGGGTACTAACTCCCATGTGTCACTCTCCTTGAGTGCTTCAATCTCCTCATCCATAGCTTCTTTCCATTCTAATTTGGTTATTGCTTCTTCATATGAACCTGGTTCTTCATTTGACAAATCTTTGGCAAGATAAACTGAATGTTTAGTAACAAGAGATGTATCATACCCATATCTGATAGGTTTCTTGCTTTCTGTTTGAGATCTCCTGATTGATTGAGTTGAAGATTCAGGTATATTTTCGAGCTTCTTCATCTTCATTTTGCATTTGGACTTCCATGCTTTGAATTCTTCAAGATTGATAGTGTCTTCATCATCTGAACTTGAGTCTTCATTCTGAGTAGGTTCCTCCTTTGCAAGTTTTGGAAATTCCTCTTCCAAATCATAGGGTAGTTTAACCTTCCTGCATTCATTCTCATACCAAGAATCATTTTCATCAAAGATCACATCTCTGCTTACCATAAATTCCTTATTGGTAGGATTATAAAACCTGTAACCTTTTTTATTTAAATCATACCCAATAAAAATGCATTTTTCAGCCTTTGGGTCTAGCTTACCTCTTATCTGAGAAGGAATGTGCACATATGCTACACATCCAAATATTTTGCAGTGATCTAATGATGTTCTCTTACCATGCCATGCTTCATAGGGTGTCATACCATCAAGTGACTTATATGGTAACCTGTTTATGAGGTAAGTGGCAGTAGAAACACTCTCTTCCCATAGATAGTTAGGTAACTTCTTCTCATTAAGCATAGATCTAGCTGTCTCAACAATTAACCTATTTCTTCTCTCGGCTACCCCATTCTGTTCAGGAGAATACCTTGTGGTTATCTCTCTTTTGATGCCTCTGTCCTACAAGAAGTCTTCAAATTCATTGGAGAAGTACTCACCTCCTCCATCTGACCTTAGCCTCTTCAAATTCCTTCCTGTCTGGTTTTCAACTAATGCAAGATATTTCTTAAAACAATTAAATACCTCATCCTTGTGCTTCATGAAGTATAATATAGTCCATCTGCTATAATCATCAATGAAAGACACATAGTACCTTGATCCTGAGACTGAGGGGTCTTTGCTAGGTCCCCAAACATCTGTGTGTACAAGCTCTAGGTAGTCTTCATGCATATATCCTTTCTTGGAGAAGGGTAACCTGTGAGACTTACCAAATTGTCAAGCACCACACTTGTAAATCATATGTTGCTTGGATACATTAGGTATCCCAAGCACACATTGGTCTCTGCACATTTGTTTCAAGGTTCTTTCTCCTATGTGCCCTAACCTTTTGTGCCAAATCTCAAGCTCTGAAAGTGTTTGATCCTTATAACTGTATAGTGCAATATTCTTTGTATCTTCCAACTCAAAAGTGAAAAGTCTACCTGATTTTTCTCCTTTAACAATCCTCTTGAACCCATGTCTTGGATCCTCCACATATGCTCCATATTGATTGAATCTCACCTGCAAACCTTTCTCCACAATCTGACCAACACTCATCAAATTTTTGGTAATGGTTGGTACATAGAGTACCCTGCTCAACAAATTCTGATTACCATCACAAATCTTAACATTTCCAACTTTAACTATTGAATGCTTTGTATCATCACATGTTTGGACTTGATGTTTACCTTTTGGTTCCTCAAGATCAGAGAGTAGTGCCACATTGCCAGCCACATGATTTGAGCACCATGAATCAATGTAGAATAGGTGGTCATCATTTGTACCTGACTTTGAAGTCATGTTCATGATCAGAAGAGAGTCATCTTGCTCCTCTGTGTAGTTGTTGTAGTCCTTTCTGGTTTTGAATCCTCCTTGGTAGTTGCCATTGTAATTGTTGTTGTGGCCTTGGTGATGGTTGAACCTTCCTCTTGACTGTGAGTATCCACCTCTTTGGCCTCTCTGATTTTTGTAATTCTTGAAACACTCATCTGTAGATTAATTTGATAAACCACAAATGTTGCATGGTGATGAGTTATAGGGTCTCCCCCTACCTTGCTTACCTCCTCTGCCCCTTCCTCTTAAAGATCTACCTCTCCCTGCATAGTTGGCTTGGGAGGTAGAGCCTTCATCTTCCATCTTCTTGCTCTTGCGTTTATCCTTAGACTTCTTATCAGTGTATAGGGAGAAGAGTTATTACCTTTGGATGTATCTCCATTCTTTGTGAGCTTTGCTTCATGTGTAAATAGTTGTCCCATGAGAGATGTAAGATATGGAGTATGCATGTCCATGTAGAGATCCATTGGAGTGGTGAAGCTCTCCCATTTGTCATCAGCCTTGATTCCATTAATCACTTGCCTTAAAATTTGTTCTTCTTTAATCTCTTCTCCTATGCTTGCTAACTGATCTGCAAGATCTTTGATCTTGGTCACAAATTCTGAAACAACTTGCTTAGGTTGCTTCCTTAGTGTTGTGAATTCAATCCACAACTACTTTTTCCTAGCCCTTGTATTGGAGGAAAAATATGATGACAAGGTTTCCCAAGTTTCTTGGGATGTCTTACAATTTCTGATATGTGGCAAAAGAAAGTCAGAGATAGAGTTGAGTAAATATGACCTTGCCAATGCATCCTTAGCACACCATGTGTTGAGTTTTTCTTGTTCTTCCTTGGTTGGCAATCCTCTTGCTTTGAATGAGGGCAATTCCTCATCTCTTGAGATGTATCCATAGAGACTCCTTCCTTGTAAGTAGGTCTTCATCCTTAGAGACCAAGCTTGATAGTTGTTCCTATCCAATTTATCAATGAATGAAGGAAAACCATCTCCCATTTTACCTCTGTTGCTCTGATACCACTGTTGGGATAGATGGATGGATGCTCCAAGAGACTAAGTAGGTACTGCTAAACCTGCTTTGTACCAGCCCTCTTTTGCTTCAGAGTTGATATGTAGACCTTCTTAGCTTTCCAATAACACCAAAAAATGGCCTATGTACTTTGGAAGTGATGTGTGTAATGATTGAACCAAAACAGATAACTTTGAAGTTCACAAACTCAAGAAAACCTTCTATTTTTGTCTTGACACCTGCTGGATGTTTTACTCAGTGTGACCAGCACAGTAGAAACTGATAAAATTCCTTCTAGGGGTATTTAATTAGCTTAGTAAGCTACCGTTTGCAAGTGGAGTGATGTAAAAAGATAAACTATGCTAAGAGAAATCAATTTAGCAAGTTTAGCTATACCCCCGACTTTTTAGGACTCTAGCAGAAAATGACCAGAGTTCACCTCGACGCAGATCTCTCTGAAATGGCTGAATAGAATCATGTCAAACTTTGATAGCATGTAGATGACTTTGAGCTGAATTTAACAAGCTTTGAATCACTTAGATTTGGTGAAGAATTGACCGAGATATGCCCTTGACAAGTTGACAGACTTTTGAGTAGACTAACATAGAACTCAGAGATTAATGATATAAATGTATCTATTAATGAACACTTGTATACAATCCCATTGGCATGAATAACATTGCCTAATGGTGTAGAGAGGTGTAGGCTATGGTATAGTCCTCACACACACTCAAAATCAGTAGAATGAGGCTCGGGAATGATCTCTCTTACCCGCGACTTTTCATGTTCACTTTTATATAAAGTGAGTGAAGATTTGAATTCAAATTCAAATTTTGGCTCCCTATGATTAAGCTCCTAAATGCTTGGAGATATTCCTTCAATCAAATGAGCTACTTTTTCCGCGACTCACTTTGGTAGGTGATTACAAAAGATTCCAAGTCAAATTGACTTTTACAATGAGGTAAAGTGGTAATTAACCACTAGCATATGTTCCTATGCTTCTTCATGTATGTGTACACCTTAATGCATCCTTTGAGCCAAATGTGTAGGCTTGTAAATTACACCAACAGCTCCCCCTCAAGCCAAACATTTTGGCTTAAGTCTTCATCTTCAATCTTCAAGTATATCCTGCAATCCAATCATGGATTTGAACCTGCAAAGTTTTGTTCCATCCAAAGCTTTAGTCAACAAATCTGCACATTGCATGTTGGTTGATACATAGGTAAGTTGAATGTCCTTTCTTATCAACTTCTCTCTCACATAATGATAATGAACCTCTATGTGTTTGCTCCTAGCATGATAGATAGGATTAGCTGTAAGGTGAAGAGAACTTGTATTATCTCCAAAGATAATTGGTGACCTAGTATATAAGCCCAATTCTATATACAAAAGTTTAATCCAAATTGCTTCTTGTGTGGCATTAGCCAGTCCTCTATATTCTGCCTCTGTGGAAGACAAAGCAACAGTGGGTTGCTTCTTTGAAGACCATGAAATTGGTTTGTCACCTGCAAAAGAAATATATCCAGAAGTGCTCCTCCTATCATCCTTGCATCCTGCCCAATCTGCATCTGAATAAATTTTGATATCAATATCTGAAGCGTAAGGGAAATACAATCCATGGTTCTGTGTACCCTTGAGATACTTCAAGATTCTCTTGGCAGCCTCTAAGTGAGGTATCCTTGGCTTGTGCATAAACTGACTTAGCACACTTACTCCATATGCAATATCAATTCTTGTAAGAGTAGCATAGTTCAAGCTACCCACCATACTTTGATAACCTATAATGTCTTTGACTTCATCACCTTCATGGGCACTTAGCTTTAGGTTTACCTCCATTGGAGTGCTTGCTACTTTAGCATCCTGCAATTGAAACTTCTTCAACATATCCTGTACATACTTTTTCTGAGTAATGTATATCCCTGAATTAGTGTAAACTAATTCAAGCCCTAGAAAATACTTCAATAAACCAAGATCATTGATCTTGAACTCCTTCATCATCTGGCTTTTGATATACCTGATTCCATTGACATCATTACCTGTAATGATGATGTCATCAACATAATCACAGAGATATATTACCTATGAATTACTTCTCTTAATGAACAGAGAAGTGTCAACCTTGCTCATGACAAAACCTTGATATTGGAGGTATGTAGTTAACCCGTAATTCCATGCCCTAGGTGCCTGCTTCAATTATTATAAAGCCTTCTTTAATTTGCAAACATAAGTTACCTTCTTAGGGTCCTCATAGCCAGGAGGTTGTGACATATAAACTTCTTCTGAAATCCATCCATTCAAGAAAGCATTCTTGACATCCAATTGGTACATGTTCCAATTCTTTGATGCAGCCACACTTACTAACACTCTGATTGTTGGCATCTTGGCCACAGGAGAAAATGTCTCTTCATAGTCAATGCCTTGGGTTTGTGCAAAACCCTTGGCTACCAATCTGGCTTTGTACCTATTAATTGTTCCATCAAAATTTCTTTTCAACTTATAGATCCATCTGGATCCTATTACCTTCATAGAATCCTTCTTGGGTACTAACTCCCATGTGTCACTCTCCTTGAGTGCTTCAATCTCCTCATCCATAGCTTCTTTCCATTCTAATTTGGTTATTGCTTCTTCATATGAACTTGGTTCTTCATTTGACAAATCTTTGGCAAGATAAACTGAATGTTTAGTATAAAAGATGTATCATACCCATATCTGATAGGTTTCTTGCTTTCTCTTTGAGATCTCCTGATTGATTGAGTTGAAGATTCAGGTATATCTTCGAGCTTCTTCATCTTCATTTTGCCTTTGGACTTCCATGCTTTGAATTCTTCAAGATTGATAGTGTCTTCATCATCTGAACTTGAGTCTTCATTCTGAGTAGGTTCCTCCTTTGCAAGTTTTGGAAATTCCTCTTCCAAATCATAGGGTAGTTTAACCTTCCTGCATTCATTCTCATACCAAGAATCATTTTCATCAAAGATCACATCTCTGCTTACCATAAATCCCTTATTGGTAGGATTATAAAACCTGTAACCTTTTTTATTTAAATCATACCCAATAAAAATGCATTTTTCAGCCTTTGGGTCTAGCTTACCTCTTATCTGAGAAGGAATGTGCACATATGCTACACATCCGAATATTTTGCAGTGATCTAATTATGTTCTCTAACCATGCCATGCTTCATAGGGTGTCATACCATCAAGTGACTTAGATGGTAACCTGTTTATGAGGTAAGTGGCAGTAGAAACACTCTCTGCCCATAGATAGTTAGGTAACTTCTTCTCATTAAGCATAGATCTAGCTGTCTCACCAATTAACCTATTTCTTCTCTCAGCTACCCCATTCTGTTCAGGAGAATACCTTGTGGTTATCTCTCTTTTGATGTTTATGTCCTGCAAGAAGTCTTCAAATTCATTGGAGAAGTACTCACCTCCTCCATCTGACCTTAGCCTCTTCAAATTCCTTCCTGTCTGGTTTTCAACTAATGCAAGATATTTCTTAAAACAATTAAATACCTCATCCTTGTGCTTCATGAAGTATAATACAGTCCATCTGCTATAATCATCAATGAAAGACACATAGTACCTTGATCCTGAGACTGAGGGGTCTTTGCTAGGTCCTCAAACATCTGTGTGTACAAGCTCTAGGTAGTCTTCAATGTTCATGCATATATCCTTTCTTGGAGAAGGGTAACCTGTGAGACTTACCAAATTGACAAGCACCACACTTTCTTACCCACGACTTTTCATGTTCACTTTTATATGAAGTGAGTGAAGATTTGAATTCACATTCAAATTTTGGCTCCCTATGATTAAGCTCCTAAATGCTTGGAGATATTCCTTCAATCAAATGAGCTACTTTTTCCACGACTCACTTTGGTAGGTGATTACAAAAGATTCCAAGTCAAATTGACTTTTACAATGAGGTAAAGTGGTAATTAACCACTAGCATATGTTCCTATGCTTCTTCATGTATGTGTACACCTTAATGCATCCTTTGAGCCAAATGTGTAGGCTTGTAAATTAAACCAACAAACTGATTGCACAACAATAAGTGCAATAGTAATACATCCTGGGTAAACTATGCTCAGAGTTTGGGACACAATTTGATGAACATTGTGAGTGCAGTTAACATAGACTACAAACGTGAATAAGATAAGAAAACAATAAGTTATAATAGTGATTAAAGTCATAACATAGTGTGGGAAAATTACTATAGGGCCTCTGTTTACATAAACGCCTGTCCAACCTAAGAACCCTGTAGAAAAAAAATCTATATCACTATTATCTCAACCAGATTTAATAAGCATAGGATAGAGAGAGATTGAACACTAGACTTTCCTTGCCAAGAACTACATAACCCTTTGGTTGTTCCATATAGTTCTCATTTGTAAGATCTCCATGCAAGAAAGAAATTTTCACATCCATTTGGACTAGGTCTAAGTCCTCCATTGCAACGAATCCAAGCAACATGTACAGGGCAGCCATCTTGACCACGAGAGAGAAGATTTCCTTGAAATCAACACCATGTTGTTGCTTAAAAGCCCATTGCAACAAGTTGTGCTTCATATTTTGGAGAAGCACTATCTGATGTGAATTTTAGCTTATATACCCATTTACATGGTAAAGCTTTTTTTGACTTTTGCCAAAGGTACTAAATCCCAAGTACCATTCTTATGTATAGAATCCAACTCACTTTTCATGGCACACTCCCACTTGACATGATCCTCTGTCTGCATAGCCTCTTTGTAGCAAGAAGGATCACCGACATCTATTAGCATAACACAATCTAAACCTAGAACATATCTATCAGGTGGATGTGAGACACATGTAAAGTGTCTCAATGGTTGTTGAACATGAACATTTGCAAACTAATCTGATCAGACATTCTCTTGAACGTCCCTATGTGCAACATTTTTATGCATGTGTGTACCTAAGTCACGAGGTCTTAGGGACTTGTGTCAAAGAGACTAAATCTCATTTGCCACACAAGTACGTATAGTGGTGGATTGACACACGCTTAATTATCAATCCGAAGAAATGAACTAACCAAGTGTATGAGGACGTGTGTGTACATGATGGAAAATGAAGTGGTTCAGCTATAATGCATGAGGAAAGACTAAACTACCTCTCCAACTCACTTAATCTCTGAAAGTGTCTACCGTAATACCACTTACAACAATAAATACAAATTCGAATGTTTCTCTCAACTCTGAACTCTGAATATCACCAATAGTGGGTTCATTTCGAAGCTCTCAATGACACACATCTATTGCTCATATTTTCACTCAAATTTGACAACCATCCTTCAAGTTATGGCTAAAACAGTGAATGGAAGGAAACACCTACACTCACTCCACAACTCGTACTTGCTCTCACACACACTACAACAGTTCAAAAATGGTGGGGAGGGGTAGACAACAGTCCTACACACACATTCCAAGCTTCACACACACATACAAGATCATAGAGAAGATGAAAATCTACAGGATAGAAGCAAATTCGAAATTTTTGGAGCTCTCCTTCTTCACAATGGCAAAAAGTCTTTACAAAGAGTCACAAAGTGACTTATATACATGTGCCCTAAAAATGGTCCTTTCACACAAGTGACCGGCACTTTATCGACTAATCTCTATTCTCCTACTATTTTACAAAAAATATGTTACAATGAGTTGGGCTTATGCATCTAGAGGACTCCTCTAGGGCATTTACATAGCTTTGAGGGAATTTCATAGGATTTTGAAGAAAAAAATTATGCCCATTAATTTGAAAATTTTGGGGCTCCTGTTTTGTGTCTCTTTCCTCTGCAACACTCTCCCCCTCTTTGTCTGTGTTGTCCCTTGACAGGCTTTGTTCTTTTGTCTGCAGCTTGCTTATGGCTCTTGAACACACGCACCCAGTGGTTGAAGAAACAATAAGGAATGTTAGAAAATTTGTTACTTTATCCGAAGTTAATCCTTTGTTTCTTTAAGCCCCTTGGTAATCCTTATATCACACGTTTGGGTTGCTGTATTAAATCGAGCTGCCATGCACGCCATCAGTGGCTAAGAATGTGATATTCTTAGTCACTCTCTTCAACTTCTCAGTCTCTCCCCTTTCTAACTTTTGGTCTTCTGATTTGTCTTTGTCTTCGCATATCTGACCCTGTTGTATTGCTTGGAGCTTATTTACTTCTTTTCTGGTGCACACCTCACTTTGCTGACCTCTAATCTCTTTTAAGTCAGTGTTATGCTTTAAAGGTCTTGTTCTTGAATCTACTTTGTCATCCTCTAGGACCTAACTCATTTCTTTCCACTGCACGCTTCTAGTGGACGAGGAGGAAGCTAGGACCTTCAGACAATTGGTTATCTTATCCGATGAAGAGTCCTTTGTGTGTTGTCTCTCTTCCCTACTTGTTTCACTTCACCGCCTGCTCCTGGTGGATGAGGGAGCTGTGTGCAACCTCCCATGAAATGTCCTGGTTGTTATTTTTCTTTAATTCCAATCCTCAGGACCTGGTTCTTTGGTGTTGTTGCCTGGTGCATGCCCCTGTGGGGCTTTGGGCACAGAGTTGTTCTTTTTCTTTGTAAACCTTGTTCTTTACTGAGCAGTTTTATTCTTTGATCTTCTTCTTCTTCTCTTTTTGCTCGGCTCCCCTTCCACACATCCCTCCTCCTGAACTCTGTCATCCTCGACAAGATTTTTGTGGTGCCATGAGTACGTTTGGATGACTTTCTGCTCTCTCTGATTAAGCGTATTGGCTTGACATATCATTAATTCTTTCCATTGGCTTGATTTTACCCAAAATCGTTTCTTTGTTTTTGAGGAGCTCTTCTCCTATGACTGCGAGTTGATCAACATCTTCATTGCATTGTACTATATATCGATTTTCTGCTGGCTTCCACTTCTTTCTCAGTTCTGCAGTGTCATCCATATACCTTTTCTCCCATTCTGCGATGATGGCTTGCTCTTGCTTGAGCTGATCTTCATACTTTGCTATCCTTTCTTCCAATGCTCATGTGTCTTTCTCTGTCACTTCAGGAGCTTCTAATCGATTGATTACATAGAAGCGCTATCATCAGCTCCTTGTTCCTGTTTCGTAGGTTGTCTGCTTCGTCCATGTATACTTTGATTTGCGATTCAAGGATTTTGCTTTTGGCATTCATCTGTGTTTTGTCAGCTTTGCTAGCCTCATATTTGGTTTGTAATTCCTTTAATTGTTCTTTTAGTTTCTGATCTTTTGTTTCTAGTGTATTGCATTGATGCTTTGCCTCTTGTACTTCTGCCTCTTTTTCTACTATTATTTTTTGTGCTTGAATCAATTGGGCGGATAGATTCTCACATATCTCTTGGAATTGACTTTTTTCCTGCATTGCCCTATCATAGTCGGCATCAACCTCAAGCATTAACTGTTGAGTGTCCATGGCAGTTTGTATCATGTGTTGTACCACTGGCTTGAGCTGAGCGACATCCACATCTAACCATGTTTTCTTCCCCTATCTGTACATCCTTTCCTTGCTCCACGTGTATGGTCTCGTTATGCGGTTGTCTAATTTGAAGCTGTACTTCATGTTCCTTTCTTTCATCTTCCTTATGAATAGACTTTGTGGCGCTCCCTTGAAATGTGACATCCATTGGAGAGGGTTCTGCCACTACCCTTATTGGTGTGAAGGGTTCTGATTCTTCAACGATATTTTCAATCTTTTCTTCCTTGGGGTGCTTTAATAGGGCCTTTTCCACCAGCTGAGTCTCTTGGATTTGAATGTTAGATACTTCATTCACTTTAATTATATGTACTCCTTCTTGAGGTGTCTCTTGCCTTGTGGGGTCCTTGCTTGTGTTATCAGACATTTGCTCAATATTAGGGTCGTCCACCCCAAAGCCATCCTTCACTTGATTTAGTTCTTCCCATTGGCCATCGTCCTTTCAATCACTTCTAATATCCACATTTAGCGTCGAGGTATGTTGTTCTTCTTGTGTGTCAGATGATGAACTTGAGTTCATTAATCCCAATTCCCTATATCTATGGACTTTGATCAACCTCTTTCTTTGTTCCAAATCTTGATGTGTGTGTGTTGGTAGTGGTGCCCTTGCACTAAGAGGTTTACTTGTCCTTCGGTGTACTGATGTGTAGCTTCCATTGCTTTTTTCAATTCTTCTTCTGTAATAGGTGGATTGTCCTCAAGTCTCGTCTTTGGAAGTACGTGTGCCCTCTTTGTAGTTGGGACCTCTGATTCTACTTGCATCATTTCCCTTAGCCTTTTGATACCTCTCATTCTTGGTTGGGAGCTTGTTTCTACCTCCTCAATGATCTTGACTCCTTTCTTTTTTCTGGGAAATATATCAATCTTTGCATGCTTGGCCATTGCTTCCGATGAAGACATCTCTTTCAAATATTCTCTAATGCCCAAGGCATGATATATCAATATAGTCAAGGCAACACTTCCATTAAAAAAATTCTTGTGATTCCACTGCTTCTTTGCCTCGAATAGCCATTCTTGAATGTATGGAGTCATATTGACTTGATTTCCAATCTGTTTTATAGCATGTGACAACATTTGTACAATGATCTTTTGTGAAGCCATGTACCTGTGCATGTTGGGAAAGCAAAAGTGCTGATGGATGAGTCTCACTTCCTCTTCAATATCGACACGATTAATGTCAGTGAAAGTCCGGGACTTTGCTCCTCGACATTCCTCTTTCAATATTGTATTCTCGTCCTTTTCCCATCCAAAAGCTTCCTTGATTAGGTCATGTGTGAACTGTATGATGATCCATTCGCCGACTGCATCCAAGACTCTAGCCTCCGGTACCATTGGATCATGCAATGCGGGTTGTAAGGTGTTCATTACTTGAGTGCAATACTGGAAATCCAGTTTGTATATAGGTAGTTCAAAGTACTTGTGAATTCCAGCTTTCTTCATGATGTCTATTATCGATGGCAGTTCATGCACCACTTTAAAATCTTGGGACATCACAGGAAACTGATGATCCGTATCCATAATTTTGATGGTCACCAGGAACAAGTAATCCCCTGATAGTTGATCTTCTCTAAACCAATGACCTTTTGCTTTAGTCACACTTTGTAGAGGAAATTCCAGCACCTCCTCTTGAATTGTAGCTGCAAAATCTTCGGAAGCCATCTGTAGTCGTAATGAAAAGAGCATTAGCTTCCATTGAAAGCCAGTCTTGAGTGATGTGTGTTGTAGTGACATCTCGTTCATTGCATCACTCTGTTCCCTCAGCGCATATAAGTAAGATCTCTTACCGCATATATATATATTTTTATTTTCACTCCTGAAAGAAAACAAGAATTAGTGTAGCCGAAGCATTTATTTATTTACATAGTAGGTCCATTCCTATAGAAGTAGAAGCTATGACTTGTCCCCAAGTGGCGAATGTGCACCACTAACTCTGTTATGTACATCATGTGCCGAATGCATGGCCTCGTATTGTGGCCCTATCATGCATACTTTAGGTGCATTCGAAGCTTCATGTGTGCAAATGGAATCCTCTTGGTTTTGTTGTTCCGATCTTTGCTATTGCTTTGGTTTCCATATCCATTTCATAGTTGAAGTTTGAGGCTTATTCTTCTCTTCGTTTCGTCGTGCTCCATGTGTTTCTGCTTTCCACTTTGAAGTCCGATTGGTTGGGATCCTCCTTTTTCGATATCTTTGGTTAGTCTTGTTTGGCTTTATGGGCCTGGTTTGTCTGTATATAGTTTCTTCTTGCTTGTCCATCTCTTGATTTGCCATTTGTCTGACCTTCTTTGGAATCCATATTTGTTGCCGAGATTTTTGGGCTTCTACCAATGACTTTGTAAGCCATACTCTCAGAAGTCGCTTTGGTTCCGACTGTGATGAAGAGGAACCCTTGTTCACCCTTGTCTTCCTAAGATGAATGACGTGTATTGGTGTTGTCTTCTCTGATTCCTTCACTCAATCCTTGTGAACCCACTGTAGGTTAGCATTTCGTGATTGCGATAAGCTGACCAGGGATTTCCATGCTGATGATCTCCTTTTTGCATAGAAGACTTTAGGAGCATTGTCCTCCTCGGTTCCCTTTTGTTCACCATTCAAGTAAGATGAATCTTTTTCCCTTGATGCATAAGGACTTGAAATCATTTCTTCCTTCGGACCTTCTTCTGGTTGGTTTGTGATGGGATCATTTGCTACATCCTCTTCTACGATTTGTTTCACACTCTTGATGATATCTTGTCTATGAGAGGGTTTCTCTTCTAATAGACTAAAGATTTCCTTGTGCCCTATTGTGGCTGACATGTACCCTTGAGCTAGATAAATGCTTACCTGGTTCTCAATGATCCAGTCTTGTCTTAGGATCAAGTTCTCTAGTAGATCCTCGTCTTTATACACCAAAATTCGTTGTTCCATAGTTGAATTTCCTAGGTGGAGGGATACTGTAGCTTCTCCAATGCATTCTATAACTTGACCTCCAACACCTATCATGTGTGCTTTAATAGGTGTTATATTCGTTTGAAGATGCATGATGAATGTACTTCATATGCAACTGAGTGTTGCTCTTGAATCTATCAAGGCATCTATTAGCTAGTACTCTATTGTTCCAATTCTTAGGTTTAAGTATGGCTAGGATATGTTGATATTGTTCATGTTGGATTTATGAACTTGATAGTTAGCCATGGGAATAAGCTCTTCTCCTTGTAGATACCGTTCATCCCTTTGTCTTATCCATTGTTTCCGTTTCTTGATACACTCTAGGGCTTCTTGCCTCGCTTCCTCTCTAATCCTTTCTTCCTCTTTCTTCCTATTTTGTGCACCTAGGAGTTGTGCTAACATGTGGTCCGTCAATGGCTCCATGTAACATTTTACTCGACATCCGATTATGTAAGTAGGAAGAACATCTTCATCTAGAGTAGCTAGATTAACCGCTCCACTCGTTGAGATCCTATTGATTATTAGGGATCCATATCCATGTTTTTGTAACTTCTTGGCGTGTTGCTTCAAAGTGTAGACCAGCACTAAATCTCCTTCTTTTAGTCCTTTGTCTTTGATGTGTGCATCATAATATGCCTTTTGTCTTCTCTTGGCCACATAAATTCCTGCAACAACTTGTATCCTAGTCTAATGTAGCTTCTCAATTTGGTCTAGTTGCTTAGATAATTCATGTCTCGTCCATTCATACTGTTGGGCTACTCTCAAGGTTGGCACTAAAAAATCAATTGGCAGGATTGCGTTCTGTCCATACACTAGATTAAATGGGGTAGTTCCAATGGCAGTTTTGTAAGCGACACAGAAAGCCCAAATTGCATGATGCAATTGTTTGTCCCAATCTGACCTTCCACTATTGACTATCTTTGTCAGTACGATACATAACACCTTATTGGAGCTTTCCGCTTGACCATTGTCTTGAGGATGATATGGGGATGATTTTTTATGGATCACCAAGAACTCGTTCATTAAGGACTCTATTACTTCATGAATGAAATGCATTCCTCTATCACTCACTATTTCTATAGGTAGTCCAAAGTGAGTGAAGATATGGTAAAAAAGAAACTTAGGTTTGAGCATCATTTTTTCTAGTCGCCTTTGCCTCTAACCATTTAGTCAGGTAATCCATTTCTACTATTATGTATTCCGCATGTGATCCTTTGGAAGGTGGGCTAATGGGTCCTATGAAATCAGTACCCCATTTGGAGAAAGCTCTCACACAAACCATGGGTCTCAATGGCATATCATCCCGTCGAATCGAATATTTGGCTATTTGGCAAGTCCCGTAGCTTCGTACATAGGTGTCAGCATCTATATGTAGAGTTGGCCACTGAAAGAACTTGGAGAAGCTTGTAGAAGGTAGAAAAGTGCGTTTCGAAGCGACGAAGTTTGGTCAAGCCAACCGGCACAAGAACAGCCCTTGAGCTTATGGAGACTCAAATAGACCTTATAGGCATGTGATAAGTGCAAAGAAATGCGCTATGTACTTTGGAGCATCAAGGAGAATGAGTCGGTACAAAACAGATAGGTTCGCGGGTCGACTAGCTCAAAAAATTACTATCTATGGAAGAGACAATGAACTTCAAATGCCCATAGCGACCAGCGTGATTACAATTAAAAAAAATCCTTTTATGAGAGTGATACACATAGGGTTGAGTGTATAGAATTCACAAAAGTATAAGGAATAAGCAAAATATGCTATAGGAATGAATGCGACATTCACCAGTGGTACTTCCTATTTTTCAGGAATACATAGAGATTGGACCCGAGACAGAAAAACCCAGATTTCTCCCAATCTACTGAACCAAATTCTATGAAAATTTATAGGCATAAACTAGACACGTATACCTTTTCAATGAGTCATTTTGCACTCAATTTGGAGCTCTGGAAAGAGAGCAGCAGTCTCTGCAAGATTACTGTTGGCGAAGAAGATGATGTAGAGAATTGAAGGAGCAAGACAATGATGGTCACAAGTGTATGTATATTGCTTCCATGTAATGTACAAGTGATTTCAAGTCCTTATATGGCCTCTAGGAGTTTTCCATGACTTTTACAAGTTGAATTTGAATTCAAATGAAGGTGGGAATGGTTGTTGGAGGGAATCAATTCACTTCCCTACAATCTAGGAAAAGTGAAGATCTACTTTGATCTACTTTTAGGTGATTGATTGTTTGATTGAATGCAACTTCAACCACCACAAATTCGTGGGATTTGGGCTCTATCTTTCTACCTTTACATGTGTAAAGCTCAAGGCTTTTACAATGATAAATGAACCATCAAAAATCTCTCAAAAAAATACAATAAATGAGCATATGAAAAAGAACTCTCCAACAGATATTCTTTCGACGCGATAGCCTTTGATGTAGATCAAATCCACCTCAAGCATAGTGTAAGCTTGATGTTCCAACAGCTCCCCCTCAAGCTAAAGTATGCTTGAGTCTTCATTCTCTGATAGGTTGAATACCTGCCATAGCTTGGAATCTACAAAGCTTTATTCCATCAAGTGCCTTCGTCATCATATCTGCTACTTGCTTTTCAGTTGGAACAAAAGAAATGTCAATCTCCTTTGCCATGAGCTTCTCCTTGATGAAGTGGTAATGGACTTCTATGTGCTTGGTTCTCGCATGAAAAATAGTATTTGCCGCTAGATGCATGGAACTTACATTATCTCCAAATATGTGAGGTTTGGAACTCACAAGTCCCAAATCTGTATACAATGCTTTTAACCATATTGCCTCTTGAGTTGTTATGGTCAAGCCTCTGTACTCTGCTTCAGTTGAAGATAAAGCAACTGTTGGTTGCTTCTTGGAACTCCATGACACTAGCTTCCAAACCTGCAAATGCTAAGTAACCAGATGTACTTTTTCTATCATCCTTAGCTCCTGCCCAATCTGCATCTGAGTAGATTTTGATATCCAAATCTGAAGAGTAAGGATAGAATATACCTTCGTTGATTGTACCTTTGAGATACTTAAGTACTCTCTTAGCCGCATCCATGTGTGGTCTTCTCGGTGAGTGCATGAACTGACTAAGCACTCCCACACTATATGAGATGTCTGCCTTTATATGAGTAGCATATATCAAGCTACCTACCAAGCTTTGATACTCTTTAATGTCTTCAATTTTCTCACCTTCATAAACGCTAAGTTTATGATTCATCTCCAAAGGTGTACCTGCAGGTTTAGTGTTCTCCATTTTGAACTTGAGAAGAAGATCTTGAATGTATCTTCTTTGAGTCAAATACATTCCTTCATCTGTATATATCACCTGCACACCTAGGAAATATGTGAGCTCACCTAGGTCACTGATTTTGAACTCCTCTTGCATGTGTCTCTTGATCCTTTGAATGCCATTTAGATCATCACCTGTCACAATAATATCATCTACATATACACATAGATAGATAACCTCATTGTGATCCCTTTTGATGAATAGAGAAGGATCTGAGTTGCTAGCTTTGAACCCTTGATCTTGAAGATATGTAACCAACCTATAATTCCAAGCTCTAGGAGCTTGTTTCAATCCATACAATGCTTTCTTAAGTCTGCAAACATAAGATGGATGATTAGGGTTTTCAAAACCTGGTGGTTGTGACATGTATATCTCTTCACTTATCCAACCATTTAAGAATGCATTTTTCACATCAAGTTGGAGGAGTCTCCAATTCCTTGCAGTAGCTACACTTATCAATGTCCTGAATGTAGTCATCTTTGCAAGTGGTGAGAATGTTTCCTCATAGTTTATACCATGAGTTTGTGAGCATCCTTCGGCAACTAATCTTGCCTTGTACCTGCAAACTGATCCATCTGAGTTTCTTTTAACTTTATATACCCATCTGCAACTAATTACCTTTTGATTCGACGACATTGGAACCAAATCCCAAGTGTCCATCTCCTTCAATGCATCTATCTCTTCGTTCATGGCATTTTCCCAATAGGGTTTCCCTTTGCCTCTTCATAGGTTGAGGGTTCCTCTGAAATAGATTCTTTTGCCAAGTAGATTGAATGCTTCGTAACAAATGTGGAATCATATCCATACCTTTCTGGTTGTTTCTTCTCTCTTGCTGATCTTCTAGGTGCTTGTTTGGAGCATTCTCCAACCTCTTGCATCTTTGCTTTGCCTCTTGACTTCCATAGCTTGTAATCCCTTTCTCTTTCATCTTGTTCATCTTCTGTATCACTTCTCGGATCCTGGACCTGTGTATCATGCTTGCTTCCTAATTGATAACTTCAAATTTTGCTATGGTATTTTCAAAATCTACACATTTGTTTACTAAAAGGATTTTCAAATTCTGATTGGGCAGGTAATAGAGACATAAAAAGCAATACTAGTGGATTTTGATTTTATCTTAGAGATTTTCTTATCTCATGGCATTCGAAGAGACAATCCACTATTGCCACTTCATCGTGTGAAGCTGAATATCGTGCAACGTTTATAACTACTCTAGAGTCAGTTTGGTTGTAGAAGATTTTCAGTTATCTTAATGTAAGTGTACATGAACCCATTCATATATTTTCAGATAGCCAGAGTGCTATAGCTATAGCAAAGAATCCAGTGCATCATGCAAGGACAAAGCATATAGAGGTACACTACCACTATATTCGAGAACAAATAGCTAAGAAGCACATTGAGCTAGTTTATGTTCCTCCTAGTGAGAATGTTGCAAATATATTTACCAAAACATTGACTCGAGATAGTCATGAGAAGATTTGCAGATTACTGAAGATTGTACCATTGTGACATTGAAGGAGGGATTGTTGGAATCAATGTCCAATAATTTTTATACCACGCGAACCTGGAATTGCGTAGTGTGAAACCATCTTTTAGAAAGCTAAAAGAAAACAAAACCAAAAGCAAGAAAAATACCTCGTCGTTTAAACATCTCTAACGATAAAGTTTTATTAAAAACCACAAAAAGAAAGCACTTACGCTTTTTTAATAAGATCGCATATAGAAAAGTCATCAAAAGCAAAGGAATTGCGATAGAAGGCTTTTTTGGTTACGAATTTTCTTTATTGGAGGATTTTCGCTTATGTTTTATTATTGGAGGCTATACTATATAAGGACCATGGTGGGCACACACTTGATCACTCACTCAAGCTCTCAAGGAGATCAAGGAGGAAGAGTCTCACACTCTTGAGGCGGTGGATATTTGGTGAAGGAGAGGCTACTCTCATTGGAGCAAGAAGTCTTCTACGAGGTGGTGGTAACTATTTTTTGTGAGTTAACCTTGTTGGTTGATTTACAATTTCGTTGCACTATTTTGTGAGAATAAGGTTAGCTTCGTTGCTTTGTTCACTTCACACACTTAGATTATTTCGACATAATCTAAATTTTGTATCATCATCTTCTTGGATATTCTTCCATTAATGAGTGCACCACTTTATATGGTTGAGTAGTACTCCCATGTTGTAATTTGGACATCTATTTTTTAGTGAGTAAGCATCCAGCTTACGTTCTCTAATCTTGTCTCAAGATCTCTATCTTTCTCTATCTCACTTATCATCTTGTCAAATAAGTTGTGTATGCTCAAAAGGTTTTTGTATTGGAATGATCCTGGGGCCCCAAATTCCAACAACTGGAAGCCTCTGTCGATTGATTATAAGAAGACATATAGAATGGTGATGCACAATACAATCCAATGCTTCTGTGCAAAATCCTACAGAGTGCTCAATCACAAAATACCAAATTTCCAAGGGTCTTGTTGTTGTCGGCCTTCTCTGCACTAGACCTCCACCTTCTCCAAGCCTTCACTTGTGCACACCTTGCACCAAGCTTCCAATACGAGGGAGGGATGGACACCTTCTGTTGGCACGTGCACCACTTCAATGAGACCTTGGGATCCTTGGGGTCAATAGATTAGCACTTCTCTACACACTTCTTAGTCACTCTTCATGCACACCTTGCACTTCACTTCTGTGTCGCACTCTGTATGACTCTTGCACTTCTCTCTCTTGCCTAGTTTAGACTATGCTCACCTTTCTTAGTCTTGCTTGGTCCTCCAAGAATAGTCCTTGCCTTGATTTGAGTGTCGATTCACATATGCTCCTAACTTCAAGAGTATCTTGGTGCTCACTTTGATGTCCCAAGATTGTCTCCAAAAAAGGGCAGCCAACAAATCCTTGTTTTATCCTGTAGTGACTTTAGAATAAAACAAAAATTTTAATTGGGGGGCCATACCTTCACTTCTGCTTACGTTGCCACTTCACATACCTTCACATTTTGCCTTTTAATTCTTCACTTGTGCACCTAAGAGAGGGTTCACCTGAACCTTCCAAAACACTTTGAACCTTAGAGAATTTACAGAAAGACAGTCTGCAACCTACAATCCACTTTCTGCAAAATACAACCTTTGTGAACAATTACTTGTCCACTACCTATGCACTTTGACACCTGAACTTTGCACACTTTGACTTTGCCCATGTTGACTTTGACCTTGACTTGGTTGACTTTGAGTACTTTGAATTTGATTAGGGTTGACTTTAATTGTGGTTGAATTTGACCAAGATGACTTTTATGGGCTTAATAGCTCATTAATAAATGATGCTAACTACTTGAAGAAATGCATATTATTCTATCTATGTAGTCCATGAGAAGATTCTTATGCAAAGATATCCTATAGATGCAAATCGAAAGTGCATGCAATTTTAAAGAACCGCATTTAATATTTTATATTGATAACTACATGATACAATATATTTATATTCATGGAAATTGTGCATTATATAATAGATGTTGTAAATGGTGACAATTATTGTGATAACATGATCATTTGTCAAACGATGTCATCCCAACTTCAAACTTCTCCCTAGGCAGAGCCTTTGTGAAAAGGTCTACAATGTTCTCCTATGTGCGCACATATGCCAAGTTGATCTCTCCAACAGAGAACCTCTCCCTGACATAATGATAGTGCACCTCAATGTGCTTAGTACGAGCATGGAACGCAGGGTTCCTTGCAACTGCCAATGCACTCTGATTGTCAATGAAGATGGTGGTGGCAGAAGACTGACCAACACCCAAATCAGCCATAAGGCATTTGAGCCACACTGTAGCTCAAGCGTAAGCACCACCTCCTTTACTTGTCAATCCGCGGAGACATGAGGACCGGTATGAAGACCACGAGCAAGTGAAGGCACAAGTGCGTGAGTGAAAGCACACAAACATGCACACACATACACACACACACGCACAAGGTAAGATCAAAGAGAGGAACAATGGAAAGCTTAGATTGCAAAGAGTTCTCTTACAAAGCTCTATTCTCTAACAAGCTAACCCCAAAAATGAGCTCTCTAGCTCTTTTTATAGTTTTTTGACTAGTTTTGGCCCTGTCCAGACCTAGTGTCCGGCCTAGTTAAAAATTAGGTTCCAGGGCTTATTTGAGGGCTCAAACGAAGTCTAAAAATTATGAAAATTGGTACGATGGTACTTCTAATACTCCTCAAGCTCGAGGACTCCTCGGCTTGAACAAAATGGAGTTATAAAAATAGATAATGGTATTTACAATGGTTTTTAGTGATGAAAATCACTATTTTTGTAGGGGATTCTTCTGAAAATTTGACATACACTTCTTGGAGCTCCCTACTTGCTCCCTTTCCTTGTGTGTCCACCTTTTGATGTGCTTCCATGCTTTGTCCTTGACTTTGAGCTTCAACACTCCCCCCCCTCTCGAGTCTGTCGTCCCTGACAGACCCTTGTTGTAAGGGTTGTTCCATGTAGTGCTTTGAGAGGTGGTGTCCATCCTTTGTATGAGCTTGTTCCTTGGATTCCAGCAAGAATGTGTCATTGTGAGCTTTCAAAATTGCAAGTTGCTCAAAAGAGGTTGTCAAGGTTGATTTGGAGCAACTACTGGCTTCAATTTGCTTCCGAGATATGGATGTTGTTCCCATGACGTCCGCTAGCTCTTCCAAAGATGATGTTGAGAGCAGTCATGCCAACTACTCATAACCCATAATGAATGATGGGTAAGTGTGTTTGTGCATGGGTTGAAAAAAGTATGTGCCTTGTGCACGGCCTTGTAATGTAGCCCTACGCATGCTTACTTGGAAAATGCATTGGAAGAAGTATGGTGCAAAAATTGCGGGTCTTGAGCTAAGTGCTCAAGGGTATGCTGACGAAGAGGTTTTCTAATCTATCATGTTATGGTGTTGCCAGAGTAAAGATACTTACCGTGGTGAAGGGTTGATTGATGTCTATCTCTTCATGTTGTATACCCGGCATTTGTGATGGAACATTGTCGATGAATGTCCATGTTGCTGGTCCACCGAAAAGTTTTTTGAGTGCCTGGTTCTATCTTCTCGTTTCAAAGCAATGTTTGCCAAATACTGAGAATTGAATTTCTTTATATTCTTTGACAAACAACATTGGGTAACTACACCAAGCATAGTTTCACATATTCTCTTTAGTTCACCATAAGCAGGAGTCTGCTCATCTAGTATACAGACAAGGATTTTCGGGGTACCAAACAAACTCTTGCAAATATCTCCTTGGATGCTCTCATACATACAGTAGTTAAGCATCACTCAAGTTGTGGACCTTCAAGATCTTCACTCCCACCATGGTAAGGGGAAACCATAGGTGTGGATGCCATGTTCATGCTAAGTTCTTGACATCTACCAGATAAGGCAGCAATTACATCATCTGCTAGCCGAGACACACTTCTATCCAAACTGATAAATGCCCAGTAATCGATGGTTCAATCTTCAACTAAGCATGACTCATTCATGTTACATGAGCGAAACTTGGGAACAAGTTCTTTCCCTCTCTTTTTTTTTTTTTTTTTTTTTGAGGAATGTCACAAAACAAGAAGGCAAAGTTTAGCATCAAAAAGTGGTTTACATGTGTCAATGTGCTTTAGTGCATGGGACTCTCAGTTGTGTTTATGCACGGCCATGTAATGTGGCCCTATATAATGCATCCTTTAGAAATGCATGACCTGAATGGTGCAAAAGACAAGGTTGTGCAAGGAGCACATGGTTGTCGCTCATCGAGGCCTGATGTCACTTGCAGATGTTGGTGTCATCTTTGTTGGAGGTATCCATTGGATCTCGAGATGACCACTGATCCTTCCTCTTTATAGGGATCCATTTTAGAACAGCCTTCGGCACTGCAGAGATTACTCTAGGCGTCTTCCTCTTTGGATGCGTTCTGAACTGTGGTATCCAGTGTGGTTGGCGCTTTGGTTCGATGGAGGCTACTTGTACTTTTGGCTTCCAAACCCATATCCTTTTTGCACGTCTTCCTACTATTGTTGAAGAGCTGATTTGATCTTCTTTCGGTCTCTGTACATGGTTCTTACCCTCTTCTCTTTTTGGCTTCTTTGTTGAGACCTTTCGCATGTGGGAGAACATAGGTTGTTGTAGATGTAAGAGCTTCTTAGGTACCCACATCTGTAATCGCCCTTGTTGGGCTGCAGCTAATTTCT
The DNA here is from genome assembly GCA_020310875.1 of Ceratopteris richardii. Lineage (NCBI taxonomy): Eukaryota > Viridiplantae > Streptophyta > Polypodiopsida > Polypodiales > Pteridaceae > Ceratopteris > Ceratopteris richardii. Next base: position 14,540,441 of record CM035440.1, read on the forward strand.
TAGGCACCCAAACTTGTTGGATACCTTGTGATTGAGCTTGTCCGAGCTGCTTCCTTCGTCTTCTGACCTGGTTGGCTTGCCCGAATGGGATTTGTGGGGGCAAGGTTGGTGGTTTCTCTCCTTTGCGTACCCAGATCTGCGTCATGCTCGGAACTGCTTTCTTATCGAATGGTGTCTTTCTATTTGATGTAGCAATTGTCGTGATCGGTTGTGTTTGCCTCTGTGGTGGACTGACTAGTGTGGCTACTTGATTCTTTGGAGAAGAAGAAAGATCCACCCACCTTCGAACCTGTTCTTCCACGATTGACTCCTTCTGCATCATAGAGCTTTTGACACATACAACATCTTCTTCCATATGATTAGTCTTAGAAGAGCTAAGAGAGTGTGTGGTGCCATGATCTCGGAGCATGCAGTTCTCTAATTCTAATGTAATGCATTGTTCATGTACCCAAACTTGAAGAATTTGACTTCTTAGGTTTAAGTTGACTGCATTGTCATAAATCCAATCTTGTCCTAAGACAAGTGGTTCTGTAAGGTTCTCATCTTGACACACTAGCACGTTGACTTTCATTGGAACATCTTGCAGGTAGATGGGAAGTTCCACCTCGCCCAAACAAGGGGTTTCCACACCTCCCAATCCTATGAGATAAGCTTCTATGGGATTGATGTTCAACTGCAAGTCTTGGCAGTAGGAAAGTCTAACTGCACTACTTGCTGCACCCGAGTCAATCAATGCTTTCACCGTCCTTGCACCCTTCCCTTGTCCTATCTCTATGGTCACAAAGGGTCTTCGGTCAATGACCTGAGAAGCCTGACTTTTGACACATATCCATGTGATATTTTGGGGCTTTTGAGTTGACATCTAGGCCTAATCGCCTTAACTTATTTCGCCTAATACGCTCTCTGACCTTTGCCTGTGCTTCTTCTCTCACTCTTAACTCTTCTTCTTTTCGCTTCTTAGCAGTGTTGAGTCTCATTAGCATATCCTCAGTAAGAGGTTCTTGATATAGCTTGACTCTACAGCCACTAATATAGTTTGGCAAGATATCTCCTTCTAGAGTGGCCAACTGAACTGCACCACTAGTGGAAATTCTATTAATGATCATGGGTCCATATCCTCTTTTTTCCAACTTGCGGGCATGTTGTTTTAGTGTGTAAACCAACACTAGATCTCCCTCTTTCAATCCTTTATCTTTGATGTGTGCATCAAAGTATGCCTTTTGTCTTTTCTTTGCAGCATAGATGCCTGCCGCCGCTCGTACCTTCATCTCACCTAAGCATTCGAGATCAAAGATCCTAGAAGACAACTCATGTCCATTCCACTCATGCTCTTGTGCTACCTTTAAAGCTGGGTTTAGAAAATCCAATGGTAGCACAGCATTCTATCCAAAGTCCATCTGAAATGGGGTGGCATTGAGTACCGATCAGAGCGTTTATTATTTACCAGTCTTGTCAATACGTTACAAAGGATCTTATTGGTACTCTCGGCTTGTCCGTTAGCTTGTGGGTGATAGGGGGCAGACTTCTTATGTATCACCAAGAATTCTTGGAGAAGATTTTCAATGACTTCATTCAAGAAGTGTGTGCCTCTATCGCTCACCAACTCTATTGGTAGTCCATATCTCGTGAACACATTCTCAAACAAGAACTTAGCCGTAGTCTGAGCACCATTCTTTGTTGTGGCTTTCACTTCTACCCACTTTGTAAGGTAATCTGTGGCTACAATAATATACTCGGCATGAGAGTTTCTAGCTGGGGGGTTAATAGGACCTATGAAGTCTATGCCCCACTTGGAAAATGCAGGCCCTCCCATCATTGGTCTCAAAGGCATCTCGTCTTTTCTAACTGGATATTGTGCACGTTGGCATGTGTCACATTTCTTCACATAGGTATGTGCATCCATATGAAGAGTGGGCCACCAAAGTCCTGAGAATAGAATGGTCTTGATCACTCGATCAGGACCAAAATGTCCACCTGCAACACCACTATGTGCAGTCTCTAAGACCTTTAAATAGTCTGATTCATGAACGCACAGTCTTAAGTAACCATCTTTGCCTCTTCGGTATAAGTTGTCTCCTACTAAGACATAGCCTTGAGCTTCTTGCTCCATGTTTCGTCTTCTTGCTAGACTAGCCTCTTTGGGTAATCTTCCCAACCTCATAAACTCTACCAATGGAGCACTCCAATCTGGAATTAATGACACTTGATAAAGGGTCGCATGCTCCACTGGGGGTCTCTCTCTGCACATTGGACAATTCTTAATCTACTCATGTATTTCTTTGTCCATGCTAGGCCAATACACTCCTAGCAATCCTTCATGAGCTTGCTGCAACCAACTACTATGTTCATCATCCTTGACACAACAAGCTAATACACCCTCAGTATCTTGTTTGTACATGCTTCCTACCAATATGTGATATTTTTGTGATCTTACAATTTCTTCTTGTGATGTTTTCACATTCTTATTTGCAGGGCCAAAGGTTAGGACTGGTACCAACTTATTTGCCCATTTGGGAACCACTTCCAAATTGAACAGATAAGCATCAGGTAGTTCATCAGACACTCCTTGCGGTGACTCTCCTGAAGTGATGCGAGAAAGGTGATCTGCCCGAAGGTGGGTTCTACCTTTCCTGACAACAACTTCAAAGTCATATTCCATTAGTAAGAGGAACCATCTTACTAAGCGTCCAGTATTGCAAGGTTTATTGACCAAATATAACAAAGCTTGATGATCAGTGAAAAACTTGAACTTGTTGGCCAATAAATAGTGTCTAAACTTCTTCACAGCATATACCATGCCTAAGCCCTCTCGCTCAGTTGTGGTATAGTTTCGTTCAGCTGCGGTGAGTTGTCTACTAGCATAAGCTATGGGCAAGTCTAAGTTTCCTTCACCTGTGGGTTGTGCAAGCACACATCCTATGGCGTGATTGGATGCATCCACATGGACATGGAATGGCTTATTCCAATCAGGAGTGGTCAGTATTGGTGCTGTGCACAAACGTTTCTTCAGTTCATTGAAAGAATTCTCGCATTCGTCGTTCCACACAAAATTAGACAACAAGGCATAAAGGGGTCTAGCTATGATCGCGTACATGTGGATAAACCTACGGTAATATCCACAATGGCCCATAAAGGCTTGTACCTCTTTAACATTCCTTGGCCTTGGTAGCTCCGCTATGGCTCGTACCTTATCTTCATCTGTTGAGATTCCATTCTGAGAAACAATATGACCTAAGATTTTGCCTTGACGCACCATGAACACACACTTTTCTAGGTTCAGACACACTCGATATTCTCTACACTTGTTGAAGATTTGTCTGAGCTCAGGGATGTGGAATCTTCTTTCTTGGGAATGAGCACATAAATCATCCACATACACTTCTAAGCTCTTTCGCAAGAACTCTTTGAAGACATGACACATGAGCCTCTGGAACGTTGCAGGTGCATTGGTGAGCCCAAATGGCATCACACGAAATGCAAAGATTCCCCACTCTGTGGCAAAAGCCGTTTTGTGTTGATCTTCTGGGGCAATGGCTACTTGATTGTAACCTGAAAACCCATCAAGGAAGCTATAAACTTCCTTGCCTGCAACACGCTCCAAAAGGTGTTTCGTGATTGGAAGTGGATAACTATCTCTGATAGTAGCGGCATTAACTTTTTTAAGGTTAATACACACTCGCAACTTTCCGTTCTTCTTGGGCACCACTACAATGGGGGACACCCATTCAATATGCTCAATCTCATAGATGAATCCAGCTTCAATCAACCTATCAATTTCTTCTTTTATTTTGGCTGCATAGGTATCATTATATGTGTAGGGCTTCTGTTTGGTGGGCTTGGCATCAGCAGTCATGGGGATAGTATGAGAGCAAATTCTTGGATCTACCCCTTTCAAGTCTCTATAGTGCCACACAAACACATCCCTATATTCCCTTAATAGAGCTACAAGCTCCATTTCTTCTCTTGCACTTAGGTCATCTCCTATATATGTGCATCTCTCTTCGTTCTCTTCGATGGTCACTACAATCTTCTTGGTCTTTTCTTTATTATCATATGATTCTCCTATGATGGCCTCTCTCTTAGGCATTCGTACCAAAATCGTCAACTTCATATTTCTTGAAGTTTTCTGGTACTTCAAACAATGATTCCTCCTCTTCTTGTTTCACTGCTTTTCTTTTCTTTTTCTTTTGACTGCTCTCACTTCCATCCTTTGAATTTACCGTTTTAATACTTGTGAGAGGTTCTTCTTCTTTCTGGGTGAACACTCGTATATCTTCTAGATAGTGCTTCTCTGAGTTAAAGCAACTATCCATCACAATGGAATCTATATCATCGTCATTCTCTTCTTCTTCTATGACATCACTAGGGTCACATTCTTCTAGCAAGGGCTGACACATGAACACTGAGATATCATAACCCTCCTCATCACAATGAGGTGTCCACTGTTCCTCATTGACAGCAATGTCCATGGTAGCTAAGATTTCTGGCCAGCCATGAGGTTCAAATTCTTCATCTGGAAAGATCATGGGTGTGTAGGATGGGTCTCTAATTGGTCTATCTCCTGGTGAAGTTCCTTCTTCTCTTGCCTTCAAGCGTTTTTCCTCTTCCTCTGCGGCCTTGCACATCCACAAATGAGTATCTTCATGTAACCATGATGGATCAGGTGAACTTTCAGAATGCATAGAGATGGAATCTTCTTTCGCTTTGTGGATAGGATTCCACTATAGGGGTGTGTAGCTTAGTGATGAGTAGCACCTCCTTTAATGTCAATCCGGAAAGACGTGAGGATGGTATGAAGACCTCGAGCAAGTGCAGGCACAAGTGCATGAGTGAGAAGCACACTAACATGCACACACGTACACACACACGCGCACTCAAGGTAAGACAAAGAGTGAGAAGCAATGGAGTTCTTAGATTACTTTCAAAAAGCTCTTACAAGTTCATATCAATTACAAGATAACCTCAAAAATGAGCTCTCTAGCTCTTTTTATAGTTTTTCACTAGGTTTTGGCCTTGTCCAGACCTAGTGTCCGGCCTAGTCAAAAATTAGGTTCTCTATCCTATTTGGAGGTTCAAACGAAGTCTAAAAAATGTGAAAACTGTTAGGTAGATACTTCTAAAGCTCCTCAAGCTCAAGGACTCCTTGGCTTGCACAAAATGGAGCTACAAAAATAAGAAATGATATTTACAATGATTGTTAGTGATGAAAATCACTATTTTTGTAGGGATTTCTTCTAACATTTTGACATACATTTCCTGGAGCTCCCTACTTGCTCCTTCTTCTTGTGTGCCCAACTCTATGATGCCTGAAAAATTGAAATGGCCTACTTGCCAGATCTTCTTTGACTACTGTGTCTGACTGTGCTTTCTCTTCGTTCCGACTCCCTTCGTAGGCTTCCTTGTCTTGCAACTCCTTCAGTTCCTTGACTACTGCCAACACCCCCCCCCTCTCTCGTGTCTGTCGTCTCTGACAGACCCTTGTCTAGCTGTGCGTTGGACATAATATTGGACGACATCGGCAGCGAGGTGGTGTTCTTCTAATCTGAGCCCCCGTGCTAGATCTGTTAACAATGCATCCCAATTCACTGGTCCTGGTACGTCCGGATGTGGCACCCACAATTGTTCTGAATGGATGGTTCTCTCCACAGCAGATAAGTGGAGGAGATGTGAGGGCCTGGGTACAAATATTTCTGAGTGATATTCCCAGAATCCTGTTACAAACATCTCCTCGAATGTCTGTTTAAAGCAAGCTGGGAGGTACTTGATTCTGGCGTGCCAAGCATATATTACCTCTATTGATGGGGTGGTGCTCATGTCGTATACTAGATCTTGGTTTCCTGTAAGAAATCTGACACCTGAGAAGTGGGGGTCTTTAATATTCTTGAAAGCCCTGAATGTGATTAGCATTTTCAAAGATTTTCATGCACATTTGGGCCATCACATCGGGGGTATTCCGTAGTCGAGTGCTCCAGTGACGGATGGTAGAAATCATATAATTCACAGTGGGAGAGCCTTGTGGAGGTGCTAGATAAACATAGTTTAACCACTTTGCACAACCTTTGATGTTCTTGACGGCAATTGTAAACTCTGGCCAGGTGCGCCTGCGGAAGACTGGAACATAACAAGGATTGTATTTAATAAAAAGTGGCATGTTATTCCAAGTACGAACCATCTCTGGGTAGGTCTCAAGAAGACGGATTCTCCAGGTGGGTTGATGAATGGATCCTTTCTTAGCACTTTCTGGGATATCATCGGGCCCAAATTGTGTGGCGAAAGTTGGAGGTTTGCCACATTTGCGTTGAATCTCTGCGTTGTAATCTGCAAGGAGTACACAATATGGCACATATTGATCGTCGTTGGTGCTGATCCATCTATGATGAGACATGCTGCGGAAATATTCTGACTTTATGATGGTGTCTTCTAACTTTGCCATTGATTGGATTTGAATTGCCACTCGATCTTCATGGGTTGTTGCTGTTTTCTCTAGTGTCTGGAGCCATTCAGGTACTTCAACTTCTAAGGTGCCCATTCCTTCTGAGGTCTGTGCACCGCCTGGCATCGGCATAGGAACATATGGTTCCTCATACGTTTCGTCCACCTCAATGGGTACCAATTCCTCAGGCTCTGGTTCTACAACCGGAGAGGGCTGCCTTTCATATTCCAGTAACGTTTTCTGCAGCTCTTCCACCTGCTCTGTCAATGTCTTTACTTCCTCTAAAGTCGAGGTCGTTTCTATGACTTTGGGTTGTGCCTCCTGTTCCCTGAGCTGGCTACGTAGTTCATCCCGTTCCCTTTCCAAATCATCATGTGCTTCTAATAAATCCGCATAGCTTTCCAAGATTTTTTTCATGGTTTATGAGGGAACTGCTTTGAATTGTTCTGGGTCGATTTCATGGGGAGAGCCTTCCATGGCAGCTTCCAGGTTTTCTTCGTTTTGTTTCTGCAAACGTTTGTTTTCTTCAAGGGCTGTAGCCATGTGTTTTCGGAGTAGAGTTAAATTTCGTCGGACTCTCAGATTATCTGTTTGGTAAACCTCCAGTAAGGCTTCGAGTTGTTTGACACCTGACTCTTGTGGTGGTTGGGGTGTCTCCAGGAGGGTTTGATGAGCTTGCTCGAGAGTGGTGTAGCGTTGATTGAGGTCTGCATTTTCTTCTTCGATACTTGTAAGCCATCTTTGTAGTTGTTGATGATTCGTCGTCAGCTGATGATGATGGTCTTCTAAAGCCTGGTACTCACTCTGAAGTTGATACACACATTGATGTAATGCTATGAATATACTATTTACATTAAACGATGCAAGGAAAGATGAAGATGCAGGGGGGATGGGGAAGGGGAAGGGAGTTGTGAATGCTGTGGAGTCAAGTGGTGAGGTAGGTGGAGGGGGTATGGGAGATCGAGGTTGTGTGGGGGGTGGGGGTGGTGCTGTGGCTGGTGATGTCTCCATTGTGTCGAATGTGTGTGTGACTGTAAAGATGGGAACAGTGGGTGGGGTGGATGTGATATTTGTGAAGAGTGTTGTGTAGGTGGGCATGGTAACTCCTCCGACTTGGATGCCGGGAGAGAGAGGAATTCCCATGACGACTGTGGTAATGGTGGAAATAGGTGTGGTAGTGCCAGGTGGTGAGGTGGCATGTGTATTGAGAGGTGAGGTGGGTGGTGAGAGTGGTTCCTCCTGATGTTCTTCTGTTTGTGTGTTGCCTCCCGGTTCTGATACATTGATGTGTATTTGTTTGCCAGATCGCATGGGACGGGTAGGTACACGTTTCTCAAATCGATTAATATACGTCATGGCTGCATGAACAGCCTCATCTAAGCCCACCGCATCAGCGTGCAAGTTCATTGATTCGATGAACATGTCATCCACACCTTCCTCGGCTAACATTTGGCTCATGATCATCTTTCTTGTTTCGAGCGACAGCTTGTGTTTCTCCTGGACTCGCTTCATGGTTTTGTATAATCTTTTTATTTGGGCCGAGTATGCCGGGGCACTTGCTAGTTCTGAAAGTTCTTCATATTCTTGATCATACTCTTCATGTGCCTCTTGTTCTTCTGTCTCTTCTTCATCGTCTTCTACTTCTACTACTCCCGGTTGGGTCGGGGCTGAAGTGGTAGTCGTGGGTTGTTGGCCTTGGGTCTGCTCTACTTCTATCTCCAGGTTAGATTCATTGATCAATCGGGCGATTTCTTCATCTGTTAGATCAGCAAGGGTGTAACCTTGAGGGAACTCCAAGTCTGAAGGGATAGGAGGGAACACCAGGTTGGGTCCTTCTGCACTTGGTCTAGGTAGGCGAATGGTGAATGGTCGGACGTGCCTTGTTTGTGGAGGAGTCACCTCGGGTGTGGTAGTGGCTCCCCTTGGTTGAGCGCATGGTAATTGAACTCCCCCTCTCATCTTCTTCAATGGAGGGCCCGCTGTTGATAGCCGTCTTTGGAACTCTTGGGCCCTGTACCATACTAGTGCTCTTTGGATGGGCACGTCGTACGCTAAGCACCTGTAAATTATTCTTGTGAGAGCACAACATCCATGAAGTACATTTTTATGCTTCTTATTCCACAGTTGATGGGCTAGGTGTATTTGATCGATGATCCAGTGCGGTATGTTGATGGTGAGGTTCTCTATCTCTGCCAAGTACAAGCTGAACCATATCTTTTTTGGTGGCATAGTGAATCGTTCTTGTGCGGGAAAAGCAAAATGTTGCATAATAGTTCGTAAGTGGAGAGCAATGGTAGGTGTCATTGCTACCATGTCCTTCAATTTGTTGAGGTCTTTATGCTTCATCCTGCCTGGAACCATTAGTTCTTTCTCAGTGGGAATATGCATTCCTTGCATGTTCAATGCTGCTCGTACCAAATTGAGGGTCAGTTTGAATCTCTTGAGTTCGTGGCCTGGCAATAGTGATGGTAGCACAAAAGTACTATCGCCTCCCTTGGCCCTGCTAGGAGTGATGGTACTGATAAAGTAGGAGCAGCGAAGAAAATCTGGCTTAGGCAAATGTGCTCTGAAGTAGCTATCCAATCTCGCTTTGGTCCAAACTGATCGCATTACTTCTGCATTCTGATAGTTTTCAAATTCGCGAGTGAAAGAATGATAACGTCCCCATTTGCCATTGAATTCAATTTTTGCTTCCCAGAAGTAGGTGCCATCCCCCAATGGCCCTGCGACATCACTAAACCAATGAGCGTGTTTCCCCACTTGAGAAGTGTGTCCCTGAGGAGGGTCCTGAATCGGGAGAACATGCACCGCTTGAAGTTCTTGAGGCCTTTCGGTGAGTGGTGGTTCCAGGAGGAGGGTTTCAATGTCCACAATCTGTGCGCTAGACCCTGCCTGGGAATTGGTGCCTCCTGCTTCAGCCATTGTTATTGCTTGCTTGCTGGTTCTGTGAGAATATAGATCATGCGTTAATATTGTAATGGAGAAGATAGAACACTTTTTGTCCCCGTTACAACATTATCATGAGGTGAGTAATGGGTTAGTGGGTCAGTGAGTGCTCGATGACTGTGTGTGTAGTTAATGAATGGATAGTCCTAGGAGCTAGATGGAAAGATGCAGTGTATGAGTGATGTAGTTAGCAAGTGGAGATCAATTTACAAATGGGGGTCGGGGGGTTTATTACAAGTCTTAGGTTGCCAAACACAATGGATGGCTTTCGGTTTTGGTTTTGTGGAGACTCTGAAGGGTTTTATGAGTATGTCTGCTTGGGAATGAGGCGTTTTTGGGACCCATTTACAAGTGAGTCTGTGCGTGCTTCTGGGCGACTGTGTGTTCGTGCGTGTTAAACCAGAGTGGGTAACGGCTCCTTGAGAGAGTGAACCCTGTTGTGTATGGTGTGATTTGTGTGTGACTAGTTGAGTTCGCAAGCAAGCCTTAGGCACCCAAATTTGCCTTGATTGTGCGCCAGCCTTCATTGACTTCTTGGGTACCCAGATAGTTTTCACTTTCTCAAAAGAAGTTTTGGAAGTCCTCTTATTAGTATCTTGTCGTTGATTATTAATAGGAAGTTGAGATAGTTGTTGTGACTTGACTGCAATAGGCCGCTCGCCTTTCCGCACCCACAATTGTTTCAATCGCTGCGTCATTCTGCTTCGCACGTTCTTTTGGCCTCCCGCATAGGTAGTCTTCAGTAATTGATCTGCCTTTGGTTGCTGTCTCCCTCTGGCCTTTGGAAAAGAAGGGAGTTCCGTCGAGGCCTTGACTTCTTTATTGAGATCTCCATTCCTCTGCATCACATAGCTTTGGACAAGAACAGCATGGTCAACTTCATGTGTACCCCTGGAAGGACCAGGAGTCTATGCCTTTTCTAGTTCCTTGAGTGCTCCATTATCTAACTCAACTGTAATTCGACTCTGATTCACCCATACCTGAAGAAGTCCACTTCTTAGGTTTAGGTTGACTGCATGATCATAGATCCAGTCCTAACCCAAGACAAGAGGCTCAGTGAGGTCCTCATCTTGACACACTAGTACTTTGACTGTCATTGCTTCGTCTTGAATATAGAGGGGAAGTTCCACCTCGCCCATGCAAGGGGTTTCCACACCTCCCAATTCTATGAGATATGCTTCTATAGGATTGACAGTTAATTTCAACTCTTGACAGTAAGACAATTTAACAGCACTAGTGGCTGCACCTGAGTCAATCAAGGCTCTTAAAGTCCTTGCACCCTTTCCTTGTCCTATCTCTAAGTTTATAAAAGGACGTCTATCAATTATCCTATAAGAGCTGATACCTGAAACTTCACACATAGCCACGTGATATCCTTGATCGGCATATGCATCTGGCCTAGGTTGCTCTCTACCCTGTCTTCTCAACTTCATTCTCCGGATGCGTTCCAATGCTTCTGCTTGAGCTTCTTCTCGAATTCGTCTTTCTTCTTCTTTGCGTTTCTTAGCAGTGTTGAGTCGACTTAGCATCTCTTCCGTCAGAGGTTCCTGATATAACTTGACTCTGCATCCGCTTATGTAGCTCGGGAGAATATCCCCTTCTAATGTTGCTAGTTGCACTGCTCCACTTGTTGAGATTCTATTAATGATCATGGGTCCGTAGCCTCTCTTTTCTAGTTTCCTCGCATGTTGTTTCAACGTGTATACTAGTACTAGGTCGCCTGCCTTCAAACCTTTATCCTTAACATGGGCATCAAAGTAGGCCTTCTGTCGTTTCTTAGCTGCATATATCCCTGCAGCCGCTCTCAGTCTTGTTTATCCTAATCGTTCAAGGTCAAACTGTCTAGAGGAGAGTTCATGACCCGTCCATTCATGCTCTTGTGCTACTTTCAGTGTAGGTATTAAGAAGTCCAACGGTAGCACTGCATTTTGGCCAAATACCATCTGAAAGGGGGTGGCTTGGAGTACCGTTTTGTAGGCGACTCGGTATGCCCAAACAGCATGATGTAGCTGTTTGTCCCAATCAGAGCGTTTATTGTTCACCAATTTTGTCAGTACATTGCATAAGATCTTATTTGTGCTCTCAGCCTGGCCATTAGCTTGGGGGTGATAGGGGGCAGACTTCTTATGTACTACCAAGAATTCTTGGAGCAGATTTTCAATAACTTCATTCAAGAAGTGAGTGCCTCTATCACTGACTAGCTCTATAGGTAGCCCGTATCTTGTGAGTACATTCTCAAACAAGAATTTAGCAGTTGTCCGAGCATCGTTCTTTGTCGTCACTTTTACCTCTACCCACTTGGTTAGATAATCAGTGGCCACAATGATATATTCAGCATGAGAGCCCTTAGCTGGGGGATTAATAGGACCTACAAAGTCTATTCCCCACTTAGAGAATGCACGTCCACCCATCATAGGTTTCAGTGGCATCTCATCTTTGCGTATAGGATACTGAGTTCTCTGACAAACATCACATCGTTTCACATAGGTATGTGCATCCATGTGAAGGGTCGGCCACCAGAAGCCCGCAAATAGTATTGCCTTGATCACCCGATCTGGTCCAAAGTGTCCTCCTGCTACACCTTGGTGAGCAGTTTCCAAGATCTTGAGATATTCACTTTCATGGACACATAGTCTCAGGTAACCATCTTTACCACGCTTGTATAGATTATCACCAATGAGTGAGTAATCCTGGGCTTCTTGTTCTAGACTCCTTTTCCTAGCCAGAGTCATGTCTGGAGGGAATGTTTTCGTCCTCAGGAAGGATACTAGTGGTTCACTCCAATCTGGCACTATGGACACTTGATAAAGAGTGGCATGTTCCACAGGTGGTTTAGTGCAGCAAATTGGTCATTCCTTGCACAACTTTTGGACATCAGCCTCCATAGTAGGCCAATGCACTCCGAGTCTCCTTAGTGTTTGTAGGGTTCGTTGCTTTGAGTAGTGTTGCTCTAATGCACCTACATGTGCTAATTGCAACCACTTAGTGTACTCGTCCTCTTCTACACAACAAGCCAAGATCCCTTGATCTATGTGCTTGTACATACTTCCTGCCATGATGTGATACTTTTGGGCTTTTACTACCTCTCTACCTTGAGTGTTTATGACTGGGTGGTTAGGCCCGTATGTCAATACTGCCACTAATGGCTTAGCCCACTGAGGCACCACTTCCAAATTAAACAAGTAAGCATAAGGAAGGTCATCTGATACTCCTTGTGGGGCTTCTCCCGATGTGAGCCTAGAGAGATGGTCTGCTCTTAAGTGGGTCTTCCCTTTCCTTACCACAACCTCGAAATCATATTCCATTAGCAAGAGAAACCATCTTACTAATCTTCCTGTATTGCATGGCTTGTTTACCAAGTACAACAGTGCTTGATGATCAGTAAAAAAAATTAAACTTATTTGCAAGCAAGTAATGTCTAAACTTTTTAACCGCATATACCATGCCTAATCCTTCTCTCTCCGTAGTGGTATAATTTCGTTCAGCTGCATTCAATTGTCTACTAGCATAGGCAATTGGAAGATCCATATTACCTTCACCGGTAGGCTACGCGAGTACACACCCAACATCATAATTGGATGCATCAACATGAACATGGAAAGGCTTATTCCAATCTGGTGTGGTCAAGATTGGTCCTGAACATAATCGCCGTTTAAGCTCATTGAAGGAATTCTCACATTCATCCGTCCACTCAAAGTTAGTCAAAAGTCCATACAGAGGCTTTGCTGTGATGGCATACATGTGTATAAATCGTCAGTAATAACCACAATGCCCCATGAAAGCTTGTACTTCCTTGACATTCTTTGGCCTAGGTAACTCGGCTATGGCTCTCACTTTCTCTTCATCAGTGGATATGCCATTCTTTGACACTATGTGTCCTAAAATCTTGCCTTGCCTGACCATAAAAACGCACTTTTCTGGGTTCAGGCAGACTTGATATTCTCTACATTTGTCAAAGATTTGTCTGAGTTCTGGTATATGTGTCTGTCTAATGTTGGAATGAGCACAGAGGTCATCAACATAGACTTCCAAGTTCTTCCTCAAGAACTCTTTAAACACGTGGCACATCAGTCTCTGAAAGGTTGCACGAGCATTGGTAAGCCCAAATGGCATTACACGAAAGGCAAATATACCCCACTCTGTGGCAAAAGTTGTCTTATGCTGATCTTCTGGAGCTATGGCTACTTGATTGTAGCCCGAAAATCCATCAAGGAAGCTGTACACTTCCTTGCCGGCTACTCTTTCTAAGAGATGTTCTGTGATAGGAAGCGGATAGTTATCTCGAATTGTGGCTGCATTGACCTTCTTTAAGTTAATGCATACACACAGCTTTCCATTTTTCTTGGGCACCACTACGATGGGGGATACCCACTCATTGTGCTCAATTTCGTAGATGAATCTAGCTTCAACTAGTCTATCTATCTCTTCTTTGATCTTAGCAGCATAATTATCATTATATGTGTATGGCTTTTGCTTAGAAGGTTTAGCATCTGAGGTCATGGGGATTGTGTGTGAGCATATGTCGGGGTCCACGCCTTTCAAATCCTTGTAACTCCAAGCAAATACATCTCTGTATTCTCTTAGCAGGGCTATTAATGCATGCTCTTCTTCCTCTGTTAGGTCATGGCCTATGTACGTGCATCTCTCCTCACCTTCTTCTAGGGCTACTACTATTTTCTTGGTGGTTTCTTTGTTATCATAGGCTTCTCTTGATTGTGCCTCTCGCTTAGGCATTCTTACCATGACTCTCCTGTCGTCTATCTCATACTTTTTAAAATTTTCCGGGACCTCAAACAAAGATTCTTCCTCTTCTGGTGTGACTTCTCTCTTTTTTCTTTCCTTTCCTTCATCCTTAGGGGTCACTTGTATGGCTAACCTTACTTCATAGAAATATTCTTCATCTGATGCAAAAGGTGGGTCCATAATGATTGACTCTAGTTCGGAGTCGCTCGCATCCTTAAATGCATCAGGGCTAGGTTCGCATTCTTCTAAAACTGCATCTCCCATGATTGGCTCTATGGAGAAAACTGAAATGTCATAGCCATCCTCATCACAGTGGGGTGTCCATTGTTCTTCATTGATGGCTACATCCATGGTTGCTAAAATTTCTGCCCAGCCGTGGGGTTCAAATTCTTCATCAGGAAATACTACAGGTGCATAGGCTGGGTCTTGAATGGATCTATGTGTTTCGTTTGCACCTATTTCTCTGGCTTTTTCTCTCTTCTCCTCTTCTACTGCCACTTTGCACATCCATAAGTGAGTGTCTTCATGCATACATGAGGATCCTGATCCTATGGAGTGCACCGACTCTGTATCATCTTTAGCTCTATGGATGGGATTCCATTGGATAGGAGGGACATCTCTATGAGAGTAATCTTTGAGATTGACTTTGGTCATAACACCTAAGTGTTGCAAATACAAGGAATTGGTTCCCCAATCCTGGACCACTTGCAACTGTCGCATAAATGGTCTTCCTAAAATCATCTTGTATGCATGATTCTTGCTAAAATCACAGATAGCAAACGTGTGCTCAAACTCTACACCACATGTAGTGAGAGTTATTCCTTCAAGTAGTCCTAAAGGCCTCTCTATGTGGCCATCAGCCATTTGCAATTTCATCCTCGTGGGCCTGAGTGCTGGCTTGCCCCACCGCTTCCATAGGGAAGTGGTAGCAATAGCGACTCCTGCACCTGAGTCTAGAATGGCCTTGGTGGTGTATCCTTGATGGGTGATAGGAAGATATGTGTTTCCCTCTTCGCCCTCACTCATGTCTCCTATCTTGTCCAAGGGTATTTCTGGCACTGTTCTCTGGGATCCTACCTGGGAACGAGGTTTTGCTATCTCTGGTACTTGTTTGACTACATGTTTCCATAACTCTGGCCTAACTTTGAGTAGCTCTTCTAAAGTGAGGTTGCACTGCACTTTAGTGTTTTTCACTACTTCCGTATTCCTAGGTATGACTCAGTCTTCATTTCGTACCATGACCGTGGGTGCTCTCATACAAGTAGACTTAGCTTCCCATGGGCCTGTGAAGTGGGGTAATTCTTGTAGAGAGTTAGACTCAAAGTCTAATCTTTCCTGAGATTGGGTGCTTTCCTGCTCCTCATAAATGGATGGGATGTCTTGTGGGAATTGGTCGTGTGCATCATTCACAAGTTCAATGGGGGGAGGGACTTCACTCTCTTTAGCCCATTTGTCTTCTTGAATCTCGCGTAGGAATTCTGGTGTGAACCGATTCATAGAAGATGATGTGTTTGGCTCCGTAGAGTTAGGCACATAGGCTTCCTGGGCAGGAAGACCTTCCCTTTCACATACCTTGTCCTTGTGTTGAGAGGCGGGTCCCTTTTCTGATTGTGCAATTAGCCTCTCTATTGTTTCTAACAGTCCTTCAAAGTGCAACTGTGTCTTTGCCGAACTAGAGATGTTAAATAGGCGACTGGCTTCAAACATGGTCTGAGCCAATTCCACCATCTTTGCACAAATTTTGGTTCGTTCAAGCTCTAGTTCTGATCTAGGGTAACACTTTTCATAATCAATTACGTTTGGCCCTTCTTGGATTCTGGCCTGATATGCTTTAAGCATCATATTAAGGTCCTCGAGAGTGGGATCTGCTAGGATTGATCCTACTCTTGGGGGTGGTGGAATTAGGTGAGACGGGTTGGAAGGTGGCGGGTCGGATGGAGTTGGGAATGGTGGAGGTGGGGTAGTGTGAGAGGGAGTTTGAGATGTGAGTTCAGTTATCCTGGCCTTTGTTTCTCTGAGGCTTTCCTCGAGTTCACTCATCTTTTTTGCCCATTGCCTTTTCATTCTTTCACGACTATCTCTCCAAGCTCTGGTCCTTTTCTTTGTCATGCTCTCTGTTTCACTAACACCTGGGCTCTTTTTCTGGCCTACACTTTGGTTCTGCTGCAAAGCTTGGGCTCTAGTGACCACTTGTATCGGTGCAGTGGAAGTGACCCTTCCTGTGGAATCTACCACTAACCCAATGAAGTTAATGGGAGTGATTTTTGGCATATTGCTGGGATTTTTTGGACAATCTCGTAAGAGATGCTCCTTTCCACACTCCTGGCAATAGCCCTGGATCGTCACTGAC
The DNA here is from genome assembly GCA_020310875.1 of Ceratopteris richardii. Classification (NCBI taxonomy): domain Eukaryota; kingdom Viridiplantae; phylum Streptophyta; class Polypodiopsida; order Polypodiales; family Pteridaceae; genus Ceratopteris; species Ceratopteris richardii. The sequence goes on from CM035440.1 coordinate 14,556,913, forward strand.
TGGGGTTGTGTAGGTGGAGCCAAGGGACAATCACGAATGAGATGATCTCCCTGACATCTGTAGCATGGTCCTCTAGGGAATGGGGGTCTTACTTGCCTAGGTTGAGTTCTAGGGTTGGGGTTTGTATACATGACGTTTGTGTAAACTGACTCCCAACTAGGTTCATTTGGCTCTTCACCATAATAGGACTCACCATGTTCAGGAGATTGCATGTAGTAAGCCTGGGGACTATCAACATGTGTAGAATTGAAGCTATGGTCACTGGGATCACTTTCTGAAAGCAATGGCGTTACTGGCACTATAGCTCTATTCAAATTCTCTTCTGCAGCTGCATACTTTACCGGAATTACATTAGCTGGAGCAGGGGGTTGTTGTGCTAGCACAGGCTGAGGCCTTTGTTGGTTTTGGTAGGGTTGGTAGGTTTGTTGAGGCCTCGCATACTGCTGAGGTGGGTACTGGTTCTGGTATCTTCCTTGTTGAGGGTATGGTTGTGGGTACGTCTGCCTAACGGTTTGCTTATTGTAGGGGCAATCTTGCATGGTGTGATTGGTGTGCCTCCGTTCTATGGTGCAGTACCGACTACTAGGATTTACTTGGGTTTGAGCCATAATGGGACATACATTCGCCATGTGGTCACCACCACAAGTATAGCATCTTTTCATAGGGGCAAACCTTGGGATCTGTTTGCTAGTGACACCTAATTTCTGAGCTACTTTCTCTGCAAGTTCCTCAATTGATGTGGATTGCGTGGAAGAGAGGCTAGAGGCACTATCTGAATCTTTGTATATCTTGGAAAGCTCTAACTCCTCCCCTGGGTTATCCTCGATGTCAATGCACATGCGTACACACTCTTCTATGGTCCTATGGTCCTTTAAGTACACATAAGATCTCAATTTGGTACTTAGCAATCCATCCAAGAATAAAGCCACTTGCTTAGCTGGTGTGGGTAGCTCCGAAACAGGGCATCTTTCTAAGTATTGCCTAAATCTTCTTCCTGCAAGTCTCACGGTTTCTTGAGGGGTTTGCTTGAAGCTGTGAATCAGCGAGGAAGTGTTATGTCTTATGCCACTTTTAGAGAATTCGATAATGAATGCCTCTAGAAGTTGGTCTATGCTCCTGAACTGCCTCTTGTTTAGTGGCGGAAACCATGTCAGGGTGGTGTTCCTAAGGGTTAGACCAAAGGCATTGTATTGAGTAAACAGATCTTCAACTTGTTCAGCTCTCAAGACTTGCCTGAACTCAGCCACATGATCGTAAGGATCTCCAGTGCCATCGAAGTAGTTCTTCATAGACTTAACTAGCTGAGTCGGTCTCAAAGTCCTTGTGTGCTCTCTAGGTCGTGGTAGGGGGAACTCATCCACATTTCTTTGATTCCTGGGGGCTCTAAGTACCTCAGGTTCTACTCTATTTGTTTCCGTCCTCGTTCTTTCTCTACCCCCTGGGTTGGCAAAGATTACTTTTGGCCTATCTCTACTTCTGTCTCTTTGAGTTCCATGAGCTTGGGATGTTCCAGCTCCAGGGTGACCATAGGACACGTTCGATCTTGGTTGGGGGAAAACGAATTCACCTTTCCAAGTGTAAGCATGCCTATCATTTTCTCTAACCACAAAGATCCTCTCTGAAGCGTGATCTAAGTAGGTCACTCTACCTGGGCTATCAGGATCCTTGAACTCATATATCATGATTGTTCCTACCTCACTCGGCTGATTAGATCTATACCTCCAAAAGGCTTTGTCAGTCTCTCGGTTCAGAAGCAGATCTATACTCTTGTTGTCCTCGGGAACCCACTCGGGATTGAGGATTCTAGTAAGAACGGATTTTCCTCGAGGGGTCCTAGGCTCTATACCCATGTTTCCTTGCTCCAGGTCACCTAAGTCCGCTTCTAGGATCACATTTCTGAATTCTTCTGTCCTATCTGGGTGACTGGTGACTACGTATATGGTTCCTTCTTTGTCCAAGTATGCTCCGTTTTCACACTTGACATTTGGGTGCTCTAGTCCTATGGATTGGTCAGGGATTTTAATCTGGACCACTGATCTTCCTAGGCCGTCCTCATAGATGCTAGCACCTAGTCGGTTGGTCCTAAGGTATTCGAGTTGCATCTTGTAAGGGCCTTCCACCCTATGTAAATACGGCACCCCAGAACTTCCTGTAGGTCTCTCCATACCGTGGGACATCTCAGACTCGCTCGTCTCAGAGCTAGGGTAGTACGAATGATGGCTCAACTATTGGGCCCAAGACCTAGCAGTATGATTGACACTAGCCTCTGAAGATCTAAGACTTTGTCTATCTCTCCCTAGGTGTCATCATGATCTAAGGTTCATAAGCCCAATTGAATAATCCCAAATTTTCCCAAGTGCACTTGCGTTGCTGAGTTCTTTTGTATTAGTCACTGGTTCTTTTTTAATTGCTCTTAGGGTGTCACTTCTTGTCCAATTAATCTTCGTCACAAGGAACACTTAAGTTTTTATCGTACTTTGAGTGTGGTCGCTCGATTTAAATTCTTTTCCCTTAGGTTGTTTCGCAGATGTAATCTCCTAACACTTGCACTTGAGTGATTAGAGTTCTTGGACTTGGTCGTTCTTAATGTATCCCTAATTAATCAAGACCTCTATCCGTACTTAGCCTATGCTAGGGATTGACAGAGGGTGTTGAGAATTTCCAACCTTAAGTTTCTTCCTTTGGTTGCCCTTGTATGCCCAGGAAGCTTGTTCCCAAGCTCGCACTTACTCTTGCTTCGAGTACCCTTCGATGCTCTCAAAGTACCTGAAAAAATCCACAATTAGCTCAAGAATTGAATTTAGTTGACAGACAAATCCTTTTCATGCATGTAATTCACAGACCCAATTGCCTTTTGCCTTTATGGAAAACAATCCCAAGGGATCCTCAATTTTTTCCTACCCCGGGATATGGTCAACTTCAAATTATCCTATCTAATAATCCTGACGAGCTTTCCAACGAAACAAAAATCACCGCAATCGGATTTCATATGAGGCAGTTATGTCCATTCAGGGTTTTGGAGCTAAAACAGGATTTTAAACAGGTTAGCAGGCAAACAGGACTTCTCGAAATACTTTGTGTAATGGCCTCACAATGCAATGATGAACCCTAGTATTTGTCCCACAATTTGTCAAGAATAGTCCACTATTTTTTGCCCTAAAAAATTGGCCAAATTTGCCCATGGAGTGACTCTCTGTGTTTGTTTATTTTGGACTCCCAGCTTCTTGGCAACTTGCTCAGCTATCTCCTCTATTTCCGTGGAGATTTTTGAAGTATGACTAATAGAACTATCTGAATCCTTATAGATTTTGGATAATCCTAACTCCTCACCCAAGTTATCTTCTATGTCAATGCATGTCCGCACGCACTCTTCTATGGATCTAGGCTCTTTCAAGTATACATATGATCTTAACTTTGTGCTCAGTAAGCCATCTAAGAACAAAGCCACTTGTTTGGCTGGTGTGGGTAGCTCTGGAGTAGGGAATCTTTCTAGGCACTGTCTAAACCTTCTACTTGCTAGTCGCACTGTTTCTTGGGGTGTCTGCTTGAAGCTGTGGATCAACGTTGAAGTGTTATGCCTGATACCACTCTTGGAAAATTCTACAATGAATTCGTCTAGCAGTTGACCTATATTGCGATAGTTGCGACTACTCAGTGGTTGAAACCAAGCTAAGGCAGTGCCCTTGAGAGTCAGACCAAATGCCTCATACTGGGTGAACAAATCCTCAACCTATTCAGCTCTTAACACTTGTTTGAACTCGGCCACATGATCATAAGGATCTCTTGACCCGTCAAAATAATTCTTCATTGCCTTGATCACTTGAGTGGGTCTAAGGGTTCTTGGGTGCTCTCGGGGTCTAGGCAATGGAAAATCATGTTCATCTCTTTGTTGCCTATGTGCTTGATGTCTCTCTCTTTCAGGTCTTTCATTTTCAAATCTTGACCTATTCCTACCCACGGTGTGTGCAAAACTTACCTCAGGTCTCTCTCTAGTTTTTTCTCTCTGGGCTTCACGAGCGTGGGATGATCCTACTCCTTGGAGGCCATGGGAGACATTGGATCTTGGTGGAGGGAAAATCAATTCACTCTTCCAAGTATATGCATGTCTATCATGTTCTGTTACCAAGAAAATTTTCTCTGACGTGTTATCCAGGTAGACAACTTTGCCTGGTATCTCTGGGTCCTTGAACTCATAGATGATGACTATGCCCAATTGGCTAGGTTGATCTGGCTTGAATCTCCAAAAGGCTTCCTCTGTTTCTCTATTCAAGAATAGTTCTATGCTTTTGTTGTCTTGAGGTATCCAATCTCGAGTGATCACTCTGGTCAAAACTGACTTGCCTCTAGGAGTCTGGGGTCCTTGTCCTACATTTCCTTGTTCTAGGTCTCCTATCTCATTCTCATGAATGATATTTCCAAACTCATCGGTCCTATCTGGTTGGTTGGTAACCACATACATGGTTCCTTCCTTATCAATGTATGAACCCTCTTCGAACTTGACCACCGGGTGTTCAAGTCCAAAGGATTGATCTAGATTTTTGAGTTGGACCACTGATCGCCTTAGGCCATCCTCATAGATGCGAGCACCTAATCGGTTGGTCCGAATATATTCCAACTGTGTCTTATAGGGACCTTCTGGTGTTTGTAGATGGGCAGTCCCTGAGCCACCTGCAGGTTTCCCCATGCTAAAAGACATTTCTGAGTCACTTGTGTCTGAACTTAGTCCGTAAGGATGACCACTTAGTTGTTGTGCCCAAGACTTAGCTGTATGGTTGACACTGGACTTAGAAGATCTAATGCTTTGTCTATCCTTGCCTAGGTGTCTACCAGATCTCAAGTTCATAAGCTTTGGCTAAGAGTCCAAAATTTCCCCTTGGTATGGTTCAAAAATCCTTTGGAGTCCCCTTGGGTTCCAAGTCCTACTTGAAGGTCAACTTCAAATTATCCTATCTGAAAATCAACGCGTTATTCTTATAAAAAATAGTTGAGGCCGTGTAGGATTCGAAACGAGCTTTCCAACGAGCTATAGAGCTCAAAAAATGGACTTTGGATGAAAAAGTTATGTCAAACCAGGCTCCTGCGGGTCAAAACAGGCAAACAAGACTTTTTGGAAAAAATCGCGATTTTGTGAAATCAAGAGAATCGCGATTTTGTGAACTTCAAGAGAATCGCAATTTTGTGAACTTCAAGAGAATCGCGATTTTGTGAAATCAGAGAATCGCGATGCTGAGCACAAAATCGTGTTTTGAAAATCGCGATGTTGAGCACAAAATCGTGTTTTGAAAATCGCGATGTTGAACACAGAATCATGTTTTTGAAAATCGCGATGTTGAGCACAAAATCGTGTTTTTGAAAATCGCGATGTTGAGCACAAAATCGTGTTTTTGAAAATCGCGATGTTGTCTTAGAGAATCGTGATTCACAAAATCGTGTTTTTCACAAAATCGTGGTTCTCAGAATCGTGTTTTTTTTTTACGTGAAAATCGCGATTTTGTCTCAGAGAATCGTGTTTTCACAAAATCGTGTTTTAGAGAATCGTGTTCTCACAGCATCGTGTTTTTGGCTGAAAATCGTGATTTGTGAGAATCGCGATTTTGAGCACAACCACAGAATCGTGTTTTCTCAGAATCGTGTTTTTGACATGAAAATCGCGATTGCCAACAGAAAATCGTGTTTTCACAGAATCGTGGTTTGGCTGAAAATCGTGATTTGTGAGAATCGAGATTTTGAGCACAACCACAAAATCGCGATTTCACAAAATCGTGTTTTTGCTGAAAATCGTGATTGGTGAGAATCACGATTTTGAGTAGAGAATTTTGTTTTCACAAAATCGTGTTTTTTGGCTGAAAATTGTGATTTGTGAGAATCGCGATTTTGAGCACAATCACAGAATCGCGATTCTGAGAATGACCACAGAATCGTGATTCTTTCAGCCAACTTTTAGGCGGGAAAACAGAAAATCGTGATTTTTCAAAAAATTTTGAATTTTCACAGAATCGCGATTTTTATCACAGAATCGCGTTTTTTGGTGGGAACTTTGAATTTTTGAGCGTCGAGCAATGGTGAGCTCCGTATGTGCAGAAAATCATGAAAAAACACAGCGCTTGCTCTCCCTTGCACCTCCTATCTCCTTCTCACACAATAATGCATGAAGAATGATATGGAAATGGTGAAAATGCACTAAAAAACAAGAAATTTCTATGAAGAAGAAGATGGAAGAAGGTGGAGATGATGATGACGATGAAGATGAAGAGGAAAAAAACAGAAAATGAACTGAAATGACAGTTTTTTTACCTTCCAACGTCGCAAATCTACGATCTTACCATCACAACGCTCGTCCTCGAAGCTCTCTCCCTGACAACGGCGCCAAAATTTGGTGTAGCTCAAGCGTAAGCACCACCTCCTTTACTTGTCAATCCGCGGAGACGTGAGGACCGGTATGAAGACCACGAGCAAGTGAAGGCACAAGTGCGTGAGTGAAAGCACACAAACATGCACACACATACACACACACGCGCACAAGGTAAGATCAAAGAGAGGAACAATGGAAAGCTTAGATTGCAAAGAGTTCTCTTACAAAGCTCTATTCTCTAACAAGCTAACCCCAAAAATGAGCTCTCTAGCTCTTTTTATAGTTTTTTGATTAGTTTTGGCCCTGTCCAGACCTAGTGTCCGGCCTAGTTAAAAATTAGGTTCCAACGCTTATTTGAGGGCTCAAACGAAGTCTAAAAATTATGAAAATTGGTACGATGGTACTTCTAATACTCATCAAGCTCGAGGACTCCTCGGTTTGAACAAAATGGAGTTATAAAAACAGATAATGGTATTTACAATGGTTTTTAGTGATGAAAATCACTATTTTTGTAGGGGATTCTTCTGAAAATTTGACATACACTTCTTGGAGCTCCCTACTTGCTCCCTTTCCTTGTGTGTCCACCTTTTGATGTGCTTCCATGCTTTGTCCTTGACTTTGAGCTTCAACACACACACTCAATAGTCGTTGTGAAAGATGCCCTATACTCAACCTCACAACTAGAAGTGGCCATAGTACGTTGCTTCTTGCTCAACCAAGATATGCATGAGCTACCAAGCATGAAGCAAAAACCACGTGGACACACGAGTGTCATAGCAACCAACCCAGTCACAGTCAAAAAAAGCATATAAATATGGCTGTAGTGATCCCCCCTTTGGATAAAACAATCCAAGTGGTCGGGTATACCATGCAAGTAGTGAAAGATGTGCTTAAGCGCCTTCCAGTGCTTGACACTTGGGCAATGCATAAGCCTACTCATTTGTGACACAACAAACTGAATATCTAGCCAGGTAATGCATAAGTAAATCAAGCATCCGACATCATGCTGATAGAGAACAGCATCAAATGTGCAAGATTACGACCACCATGTGCTCGAGAGATGACTCTCCTCCCAACCAAATGCCTCGATATATAGCTCTCTCTCTAGGGGACTGCCTACTTGGGCAGGTGGATACTAACCATCCAGGTGTCGAGCATGTAATTGCATGTGGGCCAAGTGTCCCAGTTAACTTGAGTTAACTCAAGTGAATGCTTCTAGAAGGCTCTAGATCTCTTTGGGAAAAATAATCTCCCCATATACCCCATGGTATTGAACCCAAGACTCCTCCTCCTCCACACCCTTGAGACTTAACCACTAAGCTAATTGGATCACTTGTTTACAAGAGCACATGACCTCCTAGTAAGTCTAGACTCAAGATATTTGGTCATACACATGGATGAGAAAACGATGTCTGATTTCAGATCCCTCTGAATTGGTCGGACCAGTAGATCATAAACTTACTTTATTACATTCTTCCCCCTTGGAAAATATTTTCTTCCTCAAAAATAGAGCTATATCCAGCTATAGGAAACCCCCAAGCCTCATGTTCTAAAACTAGAAGAACATGGTCATGTTCTAGAACTAGAAGAACATGTCTCCTCTTTGTGGTGGCATCCCTGTCCAAAATTTATAACACTATCTCGCTTTGCACTTTGATAAATTGGTCAAAGTACAAAGTAGTGAATGAATAATAAGGGTGGATTTAAAAACATCCCTAGCCAATTCATAGTTTTTACTAGATGTGATTTGGGCACAAACATGTGAACTGGATGGATTCAAATTACTAGTCCATTTCTAGGCATGATTGGTGCATGGACTTAGTAATGAAGGTGGGATTCTTATCCCTCACAAGACTTTGAGAACTCTTGATTCACTTGAATTTGGTTTGGAGAACTTGAAGTTTGGTTGTCTCTAACATCGAACTTGGATGTTTGTACAATGATTTACTCTCGATCCAATAGTTGCTTGGTTTTTTCACCCGACTAGAGGACTACTTTGTCCTAATGAGTTTAAAAATCCTATGTAAAATATAGTAGAGAGTTTACTATTTACTTTCAGTCCATCATACTATAACTTGACCAATTTAGATTCAAAATGAAAATTGTCCAACTTAGGACACGTTTCTCAAAGGCTTGAGCTAAAAGTTCTTGGGAATTGTCAACTTGATGAGCAATTCCTAACTTCATTGTTCTAGAGTATACTGTACTCTAGAAATTCATGAGAGTTATGCTAGTAACTGGAAGCAAACCCAAATGAATAGGTCAATCTTGGTCTTGTCATCTTTTGATGATTGAAAATGTTCTTGTACACAACATCTATCTTGGATATATAATTAGTTACCCGGTTCTAACCAGCTAACCCTCGACTTTTGTGAAAAGAATCAGATACCATATCTGCGCCAAAAAATTTTTGAAAGCAAAAAGAAAGAACTAAAACTCTATACAATCAATTTGTTGGAGTTAGATGTCTGCGGAAGCACGCGAACAGCACAAGGAAGAAGAAGAAGCTTGGAGCACAACACACAAGACTGAATGTATTACTAGAGAATGTACAAAGATAAGTAGCCCATTAGGGCAATAGGCGTATATACAAGCCGGGGGAAAAAAACCTCCTAAAGAGGGAAAAAAGTGCCCCGGCGGTCCTAGAGTGTTCACACACATCACTACCTAAATATATCAACAAATCCCCCTGGAAGTGATGCGGTGAACAAGGAGCTGGCACTCATGTATAAGGAAGTGCCGAGCTATGTGGAAATCACTCCACAAAAGGAACTAAGCCCAAAGCTTTGCGGAAAGCTTCAAACTTCTCCCTAGGCAGAGCCTTCGTGAAAAGGTCTGCAATGTTCTCCTGCATGGGCACATATGCCAAGCTGATCTCCCCAGCAGAGAACCTCTCCCTGACATAGTGATAATGCACCTCAATGTGCTTAGTGCGAGCATGGAACACAGGGTTCCTCGCAACTGCCAATGCGCTCTGACTGTCAGTGAAGATGGTGGTGGCAGAAGACTGGCCAACACCCAAATCAGCCATAAGGCGTCTGAGCCACACACACTCAACAGTCGCTGTGAAAGCTGCCCTATACTCAGCCTCACAATTGGAAGTGGCCACAGTAGGCTACTTCTTGCTCAACCAAGATATACATGAGCTACCAAGCATGAAGCAAAAACCACTGGTGGACACACGAGTGTCATAGCAACCAGCCCAATCTGAGTCAGAAAAAGCATGCAAATCTGGCGGTAGTGATCCCCCCTTGGGATAAAACAACCCAAGTAGCCGAGTACCACTCAAGTAGTGAAAGATGCGCTTAACCGCTTTCCAATGCGTGACTCCTGGGCAATGCATAAACCTGCTCATCTGTGAGACAGCAAACTGAATATCTGGCCGAGTAATGCATAAGTAAATCAAGCATCCAACGGCCTGCTGATAGAGAACAGCATCAAATGCATCTCCAGCATCATGAAGACTCAATCGTAAACCTGTCTCCATAGGAGTGGCAATAGGCTTACAGTCTTCAAGGCCAAAACGCTGCAATAATGTGTCAATATATTTCGTTTGACACAAAGCCATTCCACCATCAACTTGCATAAACTGAATGCCCAAATAGTGATGCAAATGCCCCAAATCAGACATCTCAAATGAGGCATGCAAATCAGCCTTGAAATCAGCAATATGCTTCTCAAGAGGACCAGTGAGCAGCATGTCGTCTACATAGACAACAATGATCAGAAGCACATCATTAGCACGCTTAACATATAAGGTGCTTTCAGTTGGACTGTTCTCAAAACCATGTGCAATCAGATAGGCATGTATTTTCTCATACCAAGCACGTGGTGCTTGCTTTAAACCATATAACACCTTCTTTAACCTGCACACCTGGTTTTCATGCCCTTTCTGCACAAAGCCACGGGGCTGAAAAACATACACTTCTTCATGCAAGTCACCATTCAGAAATGCTGTTTTAATGTCCAACTGATGTACATTCCAACCATGATGGGCTGCAAGTGCACAAATGCTCCGAACAGTAGTCATACGGCATGTAGGTGCAAAGGTCTCATCAAAATCAATGCCTCTTTCCTGCGCATAACCCTTTGCAACAAGCCTAGCCTTATACCTGTCAACTGTACCATCAGGTTTACGCTTCAGCTTGTATACCCACTTAGTGCCAATGGCCTTCTTGCTAGGAGGCAAGTCACATAAAGACCATGTACCATTCTTCATTATAGCATCATATTCAGATTGCATAGCAGCCATCCAATTTTCTGAATTTTGTGCTTCATCAAAAGAAACAGGCTCATTCTCATCACAGAGACTAGATGCATCCATAGCATAGCAATCTGATGCAAAGGAGGTACTATGAGAGCCTGAACGAGTACGATATGACAAAGGTGCATCTAATTTGCTGTCACGCAAAGTCTGCACCAGCCATTTTGGCATAGTTTTTGCCTGTTCAATATCAGCTCTCTCATCAACAAGTGCATCATGTAAATCTGCATCAGAAATGGAATGATCTGCATCATCATATGAAACCTGCAAAGGCTGAGAAGTTGCCTCATTAGGACCAGCGCTAGCCTGTCCACCTGTAAAAAGAGGCATCAAAGTATCATACATGTCTTTGGAGCTAACAGATGTCTCCTTAGTACATGAACGCAATGGCTGAATAGCATCTTCCACAAAGACAACATCACGGCTAACCAGAATGCGTTTAGTCTATGGATGATACAGACGATAGCCTTTACTTTCAGAACTGTACCCAACAAAAATACATTTTACTGCCTTATCATCCAATTTTCTGCGATGTTGTTCAGGCACTAATGCATATGCCAAACAACCAAAAACACGCAGATGAGCAACAGATGGCTTGCGGTCATGCCAAACCTCATATGGAGTGATGGACTGCAACGCTTTGGTGGGACACCTGTTCAGTACATATGCTGCACACATGACAGCCTCAAGCCAGAAACTATGTGGTAAAGCCTGACTTTTGACCATGCACCTCGCCATCTCCATGAGTGACCTGTTCTTTCGTTCAGCAACTCCATTCTGTTGAGGTGTATACGGCACTGTACACTGGTGTTTTATCCCACGTTCAGCCAGAAATGCATTAAAATCTGAAGACATATATTTTCCCCCTCGATCAGAACGGAGGGTGCCCCTTTTACATGCTGACAGATTTTCAGCCAAAACCAAAAACTGTTTGAAGCACATGAACACTTCGGACTTTGCTTTGAGTGGATATACCCATGCATGCCTGGAAAAATCATCAATGAAAGTCACGAAGTAAAGGTAATTTCCAAAAGAGGGTGTCTGCATAGGACCACAGACATCACTATGTACAAGCTGCAATTTCTGCATAGCCCGAACTGAACCATCTTTTGGAAAGGAAGAATGCTGCATTTTGCCCAAAATACAGCCTTCACAAACATGTTTTCCAGGTGCCTCAAGTTTGGGCAAAGAGGACACCATTTCAGATTTCTGCAGGCATAACAAACTAGCAAAATTCAGATGACCAAAGCGTGCATGCCAAAGCTTTGCATCTGACATAGCCTGAGAATCATGAACTGCACATGCTGAATCATTCACAGATCTTTCATAGTCTATGAGCTTATACAGCCCACGACATAAAATGCCAGAAGCAATAATCACATCGCCATTTGAGAGATCATGGACTGTACACCTGTCATCAACGAATTTCACAACCAAGCCAATCTTGGCTAATGCAGGAACTGATAACAGGTTCTTTTTGATCCCTGGCACAAATAAAGCATCTGACAAAGTGAAAGAACTACCATCAGCAGTAGTCAGAATGATCTTACCAACTCCCATAACAGGATAAGAGGAGTTATTGGCGCATGTGACAGTATTCCCTGTAGGGGCAGGCTCGAGTGAAGAGAAGAAACTGCGCTGCGAGGTAATATGTTTGGTCGCCCCACTGTCAAAGTACCAAACATCTGAGTCTACTGCAGACATGCACTGATCATGAGAAGATGGGTCAAAACTGCAGACAGTAGTAAACGCCCATTCTTCTTCCTGCACAAGATTTGCAGACTCTGTTTTTGGTGTAGAGGCCTCTGCAACAACCATTCCAGCCTCTTTCTTCTTTGCCTCTTTAGCAGCCAGTTTTGGACAGTTCTTTATAATATGATCATTTCCTTTACAGTACTTGCAGAATAATTTCTGCTTTTCTGATTTCTTCTCATCTTTATCCTGGTTCTTCGATTGTGCAGCATTTGCAGATTTCTGCTTACTAGTAGAAGAGCTCCATTTTCCTTTGCCCTTCTGACTAGCCAAGAAAGCTTGATCTGCAACACGCATAATGGACCTGTTCTGCCTGGACTGATCTTCCTGCAACAGAACAGAGACTAATTCCTCAAATGACAAGGCATTCGGATTGCCTTTCATCATCAATCGAAGAGTAGAGGCAAAACTCTGATATGAATCAGGAAGGCCATTTAGAACGGTCTGCACAAGTGAGCTATCTGGTATAACCTCATCAGCAGAAATCAATTGTTCCTTCAGGTCTTTGATCTTTGTAAGAAAACTGTCCATCGAATCACCTTCATTCATGTGCTCACTCTCCAACTGTTTTCGGAGGTAAGCAACACGAGCCTCATTCCTAGCCTGGTACAAAGTGGTAAGTGTATCCCAAGCATCCTTTGCTGTTCTGCAAGAGCGAATATGAGGAATAATGGCACGTTTGTCAGACAAAGCTATCAATGCATGTGCCTGGGCATCTCTGCCATCCCAACAAATCTGCTCTACAGTAGGTGCAACAGAAACAACAGCACGAACAGGAATCTGCGGAATATCATCTTCGACACCATCTTCATCAGCTCCAACACCTGTATTTGCAGTACCTGTCGTTACAGGTGTAACAGGACGTCTTTCAACACCCTGCACAATGTTCCACAATCCTTTTGCAACCAGTACATGTCGCATCATATAAGCCCATAATGGGTAGTTGGTACCATCCAACTTATCCTCAACAGCCAACATACGGAATACATCACTGCTTTCAGCCATGGCCGGTGACTAAAATACCTTGATGCAGAAAATTGACTGTATCTCAAAATGTTGAACAGAACTGCCCAGACGAGTTCTGCTAGACCTGTAGCAGACTTCGAGACGCTTAAACTGGCGAACAAAAACTGGTATATACCTTTGGCACAAAAGGACGAAATAGCCTGCACAAGCACTGCGATAATGCGTTCGGAGGCCGAAACGAGCTCGGAAACACCCTGAGTATGCTCACCAAATTTTGTGCGAATCTGAGACTGCAAACGGAGGAGTGTCGACGGCGCCCTAGAAGAAGCAACGACCTGCTCTGATACCAATTGTTGGAGTTAGACGTCTGCGGAAGCACGCGAACAACACAAGGAAGAAGAAGAAGGTTGGAGCACAACACACAAGACTGAATGTATTACTAGAGAATGTACAAAGATAAGTAGCCCATTAGGGCAATAGGCGTATATACAAGCCGGGGGAAAAAAACCTCCTAAAGAGGGAAAAAAGTGCCCCGACGGTCCTAGAGTGTTCACACACATCACTACCTAAATATATCAACACAATTCAAACTTTAAAATATTAAAATTTTGAGGAGTCAATTTCTAGATGACTCAAGACTTTAACTTATCAATGATCTATTTCAACAATGTATTGATGCTATCTTCAAGAGAAATAAATTGGATTCACGAAAAGATTAAGAGCAAATCTAAAACATCATCCATCCACAAGATACTAGTGTGGTATCAAACATCCGTGTGTCAACCCAATGAGGTTCTATTGATGAGTTTTTTTTACTCAAATAATGCTTCACTTGAGACTAAGTTCATGCCTAAATTCAATCTTTAGGATTACTCATTGGGAATGCAATTCTTGTTCATTGCTTCAAGTCAAAGGATTGAATTTACCAAGTTACACTAGGAACTTAGTGCTTGACTTAGTCAGTCTTTTTCTTAGTTGATATGATCATTTCAATGTCAAAGTCCTACTTGTTTCAAATATTTCTGAATCAATACTTTATCTTTAAGTGTTTCATTATTCAAATAAGAGCAAATATATGCATTTATTTGAAAAAGAAGATCTTGGAAGTTACTTACTTCATAACTTTTGCTTCCTTAACCTTGAAGTATCTTGAAATCCCTTGAGATACTAATTTTATCCTCCTTGAATGTAAAATCTTTCTTTGAAGTTTTAATTCCCTTGAGGATCAAACCTAACTTCAAGATCCAAACTAGGACTAAAAGATAAATATCATCTGACGGTCAGATGTCCCATACCATCTTTCCTACATCAATCTGAGTATAAAATCTGGTGTCCCACACCACCCTATTTTATATTTACATTAATGTGTGGGTGATACTTATCCTAAATTTTAAACATCTCTTTGATAGAGTACCTTCTTGCTTCAATTCTTTACGAGAATTTAAGTTTCAGGCATTATCTCTAACTAGTTTTTCTATGTTTTCATCCCTTCACATGATCATTTCATGATCTTGTGCTTTTGTTTGGGAACTTGAAAACCTTTTGATGGAACATCCATCCTTCTTTGCTAGGGTTTTCAAATGAAAACCAATTAGAATTCCAAGTACTTTAATTTTCATAGATTCAAGTTCAATTGGTTTATTCTTGACCAATTTGTAGTGACAAGAGCTTTTGACTTCTTGTCTTTAGATTCCTTCTTTACTGATGCTTGAGGTACCTACCTCGACCGAGACTTTACAAGAATCTCTCTACTTTTTAAGTCTAAGCATCCACTCATGCTTTTTGGATTGTACCAAAATCCCTTTAAGGACAGAGAAACATTATATTTTACCTTCCACAGACTTAAGTATCGTCTTCACGGTTGCAGACTACACTTTTGGAATTTCTTCATTTTATTCAGACTTGGAACAACTTACTATTTTCATAATTTTCCATTGGAACCTGAGTGAATAGTTCCCAAAGGGAATTTTGTTTCCAATACTTGGGCAAACTTCAGATTAATTCCTATCGCAAGTTCTTGGACACTGAACCATCAAAAGATCTCCAGAACTATCAAAATTTTCTTTGCTTACTCGTAGGATTTTACATATCTTTCTCTCAACTTAAGTCCAAGCATACACTGATGCCTCTTAGATTCCAAAGCTAAGAATCTTTGATACACCTTTAGTTTATATCAATATTTGGACTTAAGTACCAATACTGGTGGTTTGGGAATTGTTGGGAACTACTTGCTATTAAACTTACTTGAAAGATTCTAGTCTCACATCTAGGGAGATATTTTTCTTTTAAGAACTTTAGATTCCTACCAAGGAATCAAGTAATACTAAGCCAGTGATTCATCTTGGAATCCTTTGGTTTACTCGAATGATCTTCAAAAGAAATTCTTGACTTTTGGACAAGACTAAGACTTAAAGCTTTATTGCTTGTTCAAAAGATATTCCTTTTTAACCAATGAAATAGTTGACCTGACTATTTCCTTTATTGGCTTATCTTTAGGAAGTATCCCAATTCCTAAAGATCACTTTGACTAAGGTTTACTAAACTATAATTAGCTTACAAAACCAAGAATAACTCTCTGTTCATCTAAAAGGAAGCGTTCTTTCAAGCTTCCTTTTGTTCTTAAGACTTTGCATCTGTACCAAAGATGTAGTCATGGAACCTAGCATCCATCTATTGAATGTTAAACTTCAATTGATGCCAAGTTTCAATCTTTGATTTCCATCACTCCTTGGGATGGAAGCAAGTGAGAACTTACAAGAATTGTAGTCTTTTCTTGGCACTTTGCATCTGTACTAGGGATGCAACTTATGGAACACAACAACTATCTTTTGAACTTTAAAAGTTCAATTAGTGTAAGTTCCATTTAACTTTGCTTTATTTTGATCATGTCTTAGGATAAATCAAATAAGATCCTTTATTAGAAAAGTGCTCAAGGATCTAAGGAAACTTTTCTCATCCAACTTGGATGCATGATTTCTCAAATCTTAGCTAACAACTACATCTAGGCTTGTCATTAGGGTTCTCTAAGTTTTCTCCTAAACTTAGAGTCATCATAGAAATTTTCAAGCAGCTCTATTTTCTTGCCATTCCAATGAGCAAGAAAAATGAATACTTAACTTTCAAAGGGCCTACTTTTCCTGATCAAGACTCTTAATTTGTGATCCCTAGGTATCACATTTGGAAAAAACAAACTAGCTATTTGAGTTGCACGGCATACAGAAGCCTTGCAACCGGAGAAAGCACCAACGTTCTTTTGTAGATGCATGCCTATGTTTGATAAGTGCTTCCATACTTCAATGCTTTTCTATTTTGCTTCATTGAATTGCATACAATGCTTTCAAAATTGAAGATTTCTTCCCTACTTCAATGATAATAGCAATGCATTTGGTATGAAAGCATAGAGCAAAGCAAATATTAAAATGAAAACATCAACTTGTAAAGTACTTAGCTCTAACACAAGCTACATCCTTCCCTTGATCCATTAGAAGAGCCAAATAATCCTCTTTGAATACCTTTGCTTCCTCATGTCCTCCGACTACATATTCCTCTCCTTGATCAGAACGGACGGTGCCCATTTTACATGTTGGTAGATTTTCAGCCAAAACCAAAAATTGTTTGAAGCACATAAACACTTCAAACTTTGCCTTCAATGGATATACCCATGCATGCCTAGAAAAATCATCGATGAAAGTCACGAAGTAAAGATAGTTCCAAAAAGAAGGTGTTTGCATAGGACCACAAACATCACTATGTACAAGCTACAATTTCTGAGTATCCCAAACTAACCATCTTTTGGAAAGGAAGAACATTCCATGTTGCCCAAAATACAGCCTTCACATACATGTTTACCAGGTGCCTCAAGTTTGAGCAAAGAGGACACCATTTCAGATTTCTATAGGTGTAGCAAACTAGCAAAGTTCAGATGACCAAAGCATGCATGCCAAAGATTTGCATTTAACATAGCCTAAGAATCATGTACTGCACATGCCAAATCATTTATAGATCTTTCATAGTCTATGAGCTTATACAGTCCACGACATAAAATGCCAAAATCAATAATGATGTCACCATTTTACAGTTAATGAACTATACATCTATCATCAACAAATTTCGCAAGAAAGCCAATCATGGCACAAACAAAGCATCTGACAAAGTGAAAGAACTACCATCAGTAGTAGTCAAAATGATCTTACCAAATCCCATAACAAGATAAGAGGAGTTGTTGGCACATGTAACAGTATTCCCTATAGGGGCAAGCTCAAGTGAAGAGAAGAAATTATGTAGTGAGGTAATATGTTTGGTCACCCTACTATGAAAGTACCAAACATCTAAGTCTATTGTAGACATGCACTGCTCATGAGAAGATGGGCCAAAACTACAAACAGTAGTAAACGCCCATTCTTCTTCCTACACGAGATTAGCAAACTCTATTTTCGATGTAGAGGCCTCTGCAACAACTATTCCGACCTCTTTAGCAACCAGTTTTGGACAGTTCTTGATGACATGATCATTTGCTTTATAGTATTTGTAAAACAATTTCTGCTTTTCTAATTTCTTCTTATTTTTGCCTTCCTTCTTTGAATGTGCAGCATTTGCAGATTCCTGCTTACTAGTAGAAGAGCTCCATTTACATTCGCCCTTCTCACTAACCAAGAAAGCTTGATCTGGAACATGCATAATAGACTTGTTCTACCTAGATTAGTCTTTGTGCAACAGAACAGAGACTAACTCCTCAAATTACAAGGCATTCCGATTGCCTTTCATCATCAAATGAAGAGTAGAAGGAAAACTCTGATATGATTCAGGAAGACCATTCAAAACAGTCTGCACAAGTGAGCTATCTGGTCCAACTTCATCAGCAAAAATCAATTGTTCTTTCAAATCCTTGATCTTTCTGAGAAATACATGTCGCATCATATAAGCCCACAACGAGTAGTTGGTACCATCCAACTTATCCTCAACAACCAACATGCGAAATACATCACTACTTTCAGCCATGGCCGGTGAATAAAGTACCTTGATGTAGAAAATTAATTGTATCTCAAAAAGGTGAACGAAATTGCCCAAACAAGTTCTATTAAAATTGTAGTAGACTTCGAGACGCTTATATTAGCAAACAGAAACAGGTATATATCTTTGGCACAAAAAGATGAAATAGCCTACATAAGTACTATGATAGTGCGTTTGGAGGCCAAAACCAGCTCAGATCGCGATTTTCGCACCACAAAGCGAAGCAGTTTTGATCTCTAAAACAGCTTGAGTATGCTCACCAAATTTCATGCAAATTTGAGACTGCAACCAGAGAGGTGTAGACGATGCCCTAGATGAAGCGGCGAACTGCTTTGATACCAATTGTTGGAGTTAGACATCTGCGGAAGCACACAAAAAACACAAGGAAGAAGAAGAAGCTTGGAGCACAACACACAATACTAAATGTATTACTAGAGAATGTACAAAGATAAGTAGCCCATTAGGTCAATAGACGTATATACAAGATGTGGGAAAAAAACATCCTAAAGAGGGAAAAAAGTGCCCCGGCGGTCCTAGCGTGTTCACAAACATCATGACCTAAATATATCAACATAGATCATAGACCGATTTTATTACAAAATGCATCTCTGGCATAATGAAAACTCAAGCATAAACCTGTCTCCATAGGAGTGGCAATAGGTTTGTAGTCTTCAAGGCCAAAAAATTGCAATAATGTGTCAATATATTTTGTTTGACACAAAGCTATTATGCCATCAACTTGCATAAATTGAATGCCCAAATAATGATGCAAATGCTTGAAATCTGACTCAGCCTTCAAATCAGCAGTATGCTTCTCATGAGGACCAGTGAGCAGCATTTCATCAACATACATAACAATGATCAGAAGCACATCATTAGCACGCTTAACAAATAAGGTGCTCTCAGTTGAACTATTCTAAAAACTATGCGCAATCAAGTAGGCATGTATCTTTTCGTACCAACCACATGGTGCTTGCTTCAAACCATATAATGCCTTTTTCAACCTAGACACTTGGTTTTCATGTGCTTTCTGCACAAATCCATGAGGCTTAAAAACATACACTTCTTCATGCAAATCACCATTCAAAAATGCAATTTTAATTTCCAACTGACATACATTCCAACCATCATGAGTTGCAAGTGCATAGATGCTATGAACAGTAGTAATTTGGCATGTACCAGCAAAGGTCTCATCAAAATCAATGCCTCTTTCTTGAGCATAACCCTTTGCAACAAGCCTAGCCTTATACTTATCAGCTGCTCCATCAGGCTTACGCTTCAGCTTGTATACCCACTTATTGCCAATGGCCTTCTTGCCAAGAGGCAACTCACATAAAGACCAGGTACCATTCTTCATTATAGCATCATATTCAAATTGCATAGTAGCCATCCAATTTTCTGAATTTTGTGCTTCATCAAATGAGATAGGATCATTCCCATCATAGAGACTAGAGGCAGCCCTAGCACAACAATCTGATGCAAAAGAGGCACTATGAGATCCTGAACAAGTACGATATGATAGAGGTGCATCTAATCTGATGTCATGCAAAGTCTGCACCAGCCATTTTGGCATAGTTTTTGCCTCCTCAATATCAATTCTCATCAATAAGTGCATCATGTAAATTTGCATAAAAAATGGAATGATCTGCATCATCACATGAAACCCACAAAGGTTGAGAATTTGCCTCATTAGGACCAACACTAGACTATCCACCTATAAAAAGAGGTAGCAAAGTATCATATGTGTCTTTGGAGCTAATGGATGTATCCTTAGTACATGAAAGTAATGGTTGAATAGCATCTCCCACAAAAACAACATCACAACTAACTAGAATGAGTTTAGTATGTGGATGATACAGATGATAGCCTTTGCTTTCAGAACTATACCCAACAAAAATACATTTCAGTGCTTTATCATCCAATTTCTTGCATTGTTCTTCAGGCACTAATGCATATGCCAGACAACCAAAAACATGTAGGTGAGCAATAGATGGCTTGCAATGACGCCAAGCCTCATATGGAGTGATAGACCTGAATGCTTAGTGGGACACCTGTTAAGTACATATGTTGCACACATAATAGCCTCAAGCCAGAAACTATGTGGTAAAGCCTGACTCTTGATCGTACACCTCACCATCTCCATGAGTGAACTATTCTTCCTTTTAGCAACTCCATTCTTTTGAGGTGTATACGGCACTATACATTGATGTTTTATCCCACCTTTGGCTAAAAATGAATTAAAGTCAGAAGACATATATTTCCCCCCTCGATTAGAATGATGATTGCCCATTTACATGTTGATAGATTTTCAGCCAAAACCAAAAACTATTTGAAGCACATAAACACTTCGGACTTTGCTTTCAATGGATATACCCATGCATGCCTAGAAAAATCATCAATGAAAGTCACAAAATAAAGATAGTTTCCAAAAGAGGATGTCTGCATAGGAGCACAGACATCACTATCAACAAGCTGTAATTTCTAAGTAGCTCAAACTAAACCATCTTTTGGGAATGAGGAACACTGAATATTGCCCAAAATACAACCTTCATAAATATGTTTACCAGGTGCCTCAAGTTTGGGCAAAGAGGACACCATTTCAAATTTCTACAGGCATAGCAAACTAGCAAAATTTGGATGACCTCGGTTTTCTACTCCAAGGATATTTTTGTGGAGCTCTCAAGAAGGAAGGCTTACGACTAAGGTGGTGACCAAGACATAGGCCTCGGCATACCTTGTCATCGGAGTCACTAAAGTTACCATTGGTGCCATTGGTTGCACACAAGGAAGGACCTCAATGATCAAGAAAGATAGAGGTAGGTTCTCGAAACTTCCTGAGAGGTCATCCATCCCAGTACTGTTCCCCCTGGAGCTCATTTAACCATAGCAATCCCTTGCCACTAAGCTACAGTCTTGTGGTGTCTGAAGAAGAGGAAAGACTAAGGTTAACATTACCTTGAACATGTTTTGGTCCCTCAAAGCTTCATCATTGCTTTCAAAGCCTGTTTTTGAAGCATTTTTGGGTTAATTTTTGGAGCCATTTTGGATTACTTTCATGCATAGGTCTCTCGCACAAGTTCAAGAACATTAAGAAGAATGTTATTTGTACTTCTCCAAAAATAAGTATTCACCTTCGGGGCCGTGTTTTCAGCCACACATAAAACTATAGGTTTCTCAAAAGGTTTTCAATTGTGGTTGGAGTAGCCACTACAAATTTATGTAGGTTTTTGAACCTAAACAATAGAGTTGATAGACACTTGCAAGTGTTGTTGGCTAGTTTTTTGGGTTGTTCATTCAGCCTTTCAGTGTCATTTACTGCATATATTGAGCACATATACACTATGTATGCTCTTGTGGATACCACTTATGTACGGCCATGTGTTCATTGATATAGCAATTACATTTTTGCATAAAGCCTTTTACGTTTGATAAAGAGGATCATGGTGAGGTTTTCTTAACTGGAAGACACCCATATGTTGGGTTCTCTTTGGTGATGTAGGTAGAAGACTTATCAAGCCTCACCATAGGAGATGCATGATAGTTGTTCATAGGTGCTCAATAAGCCTAGTTGGATTCTTTTGGATAACTGATTATATGCAATAGAGTCAGTGATTCACTATGCAAATTTTTTGGTTTTGTCAAATATATAGTTTCAATTTACTCTTTGATACACTTATTGGTGTGAGCACATTTATTCTCACATAATCCTTCTCAATGGTCATTATTGTTCATTAATTCATTTTTCTAGGAATATTTCTAAATTCTCTCCTAGAATCTGTCACTTGGTCATCCTTCTTTTAGACTTAGTGGTGTTTGGACTCTGTTAGCTCCATTATCATTCTATTCGGTTGTCTACCATCATGGCATTAGAGGTCTCAGGAATGTCTCATGGATCAGGGTCTAGTGCTAGTGTTCCGAGGAGGAGCTATAACTTGCAGGGCAAAGACCATTTTGAGATCCAAAACTTTAATGGCACTAACTTTGCTCTATGGAAGAATTAGATTAAAGATGTGCCGATTCAAAAGAGGCAATGGAAGCTAGTGAATGGAATCTCAAATAAGCCTACTGACATGGATGAATATGATTAGGATGAGTTAGATGAAATGGGAAGGTCTACAATTCGATTGCATCTAGTAGATAATGTATACTTTATAGTATTAGATTGTGAAAGTGTAGAGGAGCTTTGGAAGAAGTTATGCAACACATACAAAAAAGAGATGACATGAAGTGTATCTAGTGAGAAAGTTATATGACTTTTCGTATGAAGGACACAAATAGTGTTGTTGCTCATCTAAATGAGTTTGATGCTATATTTTCCTAGTTACAGGCTCAAAAAACTGATATTGATAATGAAATGAAAGCAATCTTGTTGATATGCACCTTGCCATCATCATGGGATACATTTTGCACAGTTATTAGCAATAGTGCACTTGGTGGTAAACTGGCCTATGATGACATATGTGGAGCACTCTTGAGTGAGGAGATTCATAGAAAATATATGGTTGCCACTCATAGTGGAGATGCATATAATGTTCGTGATTCTTACCAAGGAAAGAATTAGCAATGTCGCAGGATAAAAAAGAAGGAAAAGAATGTTGAGAAGGAAAAGAATGGTCAACAAAATAAGAGTAGAAGTAAATCAAGGAAGAGGGATATCAAATGCCATTATTGTCATAATAAAGTACACAAAGAAAGACTGTCATGCATTAAAGAATGCTAAAGTAAAGGATAGAATGTTGATGGGCATATTAAATAATTACCTGCCATCTACTTCGACTATGAAGATTGAAGAACAATATTGATGTGTTGACACTTGATAGCACTCTGCCGGCTGAGGCTCTTATGGTTGAGTCTCTTTCCCACATGTGGTTGCTAGATTTTGGTGCTTCTTTCCATGTGACACCACATAGAGAACGATTCTCTAATTATGCAACAACGTCTCTTGATACCATGAGACTTGGTGACTCTTACTAGTGTGACGTTGTGGGGATTGGAGATGTGGTTGTGTAGTTCATTGATGGTTCAAAATTTACTATGCATAATGTATGCCATGTACCTCAGTCATCATGTAGTTTGATGTTAGTTGGTCAACTTGATGACCTTGGTTACAAGGTGGTCTTCTATGCTCAGTCCTTTTGCATATCAAAGGGCAATATGGTTATTGCAAAAGGAAGAAAAGTTGTCTCAGTTTATCCTTTATTTGTATCACAGAAAGAACACTTGTTAGCTGTTACTCAATAGCCTATGGTTTGTATTTGGCATCGTTGTTTGGGCCATATATCTTGTAGTGGAATGGAAAATCTTTCTTGCTTTGGCTACTTACCTGTGTTATCTTTCTCTAATTTTTCATTTTGTGAGCATTGTCAATATGGAAAGCAAACCAAAAATGTGCATAGAATGCACATTGACTCTTCAATTCAGCCTTTAAATCTCATTCATACACATGTGTGTGGTCCTATGCCCACAAGGTCATTAGGTGGTTCTCTTTACTTTGTTACTTTTATAGATGATGCTACTACAAAAGTTTGAGTATATCCTATCAAATCGAAGGATGAGGTATTCCCTACTTTTAGAAAATGGATTGCTTTAGTTGAGACTAAAAAAGGAACTAAGCTCAAAGCTTTATGTTCAAATAATGGGGGTGAGTATACCTCACATGAATTCAGCCTTTTCTGCCAGTCTAGAGGAATTCATAGAGAGTTTATAGCTCCTTATACCCCAATATAGAATGGTGTAGCTAAAAGGATGAATAGAACTATTCAGGATAGAGTAGTCTCTATGTTACATCATGCAAAGCTTTCACAAGGCTTTTGGATAAAAATAGTATTAATTATAATTCATGTCATTAACCTTTCACCGAGTACTGCCAAGCTCTGAAAGTGGCACAAGAGTTATGGACAGGGAAGCCACCATATTATGATCATCTTTGAGATTTTGGGTGTGAAGCATATGTCCATATACCCAATAATCTTAGACCAAAGTTGGACCATAAGTCAAAGAAATGCATTTTTCTTGGATGGTCGAGACGGACAATTTGGATATTGCTTGTGGGATCCTAAAACACGGTCAATGAACAGAAGTAGTGATGTCATTTTCAATGGGTCTAAGATGCATAAATAGCCCATTAAGGAGGTTGAAGTGAGAAGAGTGTTGTTTGAGGATACTAGTCCTCTAGTTAGCATGTTGTTGCAGAGGAAAGAGACACAAAAGAGGAGCCCCAAAATTTTCAAATTAATGGGCATAATTTTCTTCTTCAAAATCCTATGAAATTCCCTCAAAGTTATGTAAATGCCCTAGAGGAGTCCTCTAGATGCACAAGCCCAACTCATTGTAACATATTTCTTGTAAAATAGTAGGAGAATAGAGACTAGTCAATAAAGTGTCAGTCACCTGTGTGAAAGGACCATTTTTAAGGCACATGTATATAATTCACTTTGTGACTCGTTGTAAAGACTTTTTGCCATTGTGAAGAAAGAGAGCTCCAAAAATTTCGAATTTGCTACTTTCCTGCAGATTTTCATCTTCTCTATGATCTTGTATGTGTGTGTGAAGCTTCGAATGTGTGTGTAGGACTGTTGCCTACCCCTCCCCACCACTTTTGAACTGTTGTAGTGTGCGTGTGAGTAATTACGAGTTGTGGAGTGAGTGTACGTATTTCTCGCCATTCACTGTTTTGGCCATAACTTCAAAGTTAGTTGTTAGATTCGAGTGAAAATGCCACCAATAGATGTGTCTCATCGAGAGCTTCGAAATGAACCCACTATTGCCTATATTCAGAGTTCGAAGCTCGGAGAAACATTCGATTTGTATTTACTATTGTAAGTGGTATTGCGACAGACACTTTCAGATATTAAGTGAGTGGAGAGGTAGTTTATTCTTTCCTCATGCATTGTAGCTGCACCATTTCATTTTCCATCATGTGCACACACATCCTCATACACTTGGTTAGGTCAGTTCTTTGGATTGATAATTAAGCGTGTGTCAATCCACCACTATACGTACTTGTGTGGCAAATGAGATTTAGTCTCTTTGACACAAGTCCCTAAAACCTCGTGACTTGGGTACACATGTTTTTGGTGCCGTTGCCAGGGAACACACTCAACCAAGGTGCCTTCGTGATGATTATAGCTCTAGAGTGAAGGAATCGTACTTGTAAAAGTGAATTAGTTCAGTGGCAAGTAGTCATACACTTCAACACTTGTTACTTCACATCCCAGAGGTGTGTGTAATGAGTTTTTAAGTTTAGGGTTAGGAGTGAAGGAGAGAAGAAGGAGTTAGGGTTAGATCAAAGAGAGAAGTGGAGTGGGAGTGAGTTAAAATCATCAAGAAAATTTCAAGAAAAATTCCAAGTTAATGTAGAATAGGCTTCAGTCATCAGAAACTATAAAAACCAAAAAAACTAATTCATTTGACACTTGCTCAGAAAGTGGTATCACCTATAGACAGTGATCGGTATCGCCTGAGTGGTATCGCACAATACAAGCCCTCAAAGCTACCTAGTGAGCTCTAGACCTAAGAAAGATATCTCCAAGGTAAACTACATCAAGAATTTAACATCAGAAGCATTGTAAGAATGCAATTACACGTGATTAAAGACGTTTTCGGTATCGTGAGGTGGGACAGAGAGATTTAAGGGGTTTTTTGAGTGAGATAGGTGGTGAGGAGTGAAGAGGAGTGAGAGAGAACCATTGGGGTTAAAACATTTTTGTGTTTGAGGCAATTTTGTCTGTAGTATCACGATCAGTTGAGTTTTGGTATCGCGATACCAAAATTCCCTAGTATCGTGATACTCGCCGAAGTATCATATCGTCACATACCACTTGAGGTATCGTGATACCACTTCTCGTATCATATCATCAAGTTGATATCGCGATCGTGATCTGCCAGTGGTATCGTATCGCAGTCCACTTGGTATGGTATTGTCTCAATCACGGTATCGTATCGTTGACGGAGCGGTATCATATCACGCGTAACATTGGTATCGTATCATGTACCTAGTATCATATATGCCTCTTCAATAGTATCATATCGTGACTAACCTTAGTATCGTATTGGTGGATAGTTCAGTATCATATCGGTGGATAGTTCAATATCGTATCGTGCATTGTGTTGGTATCGTATCATTAGTTTGCACTAGTATCATATCATGAATATTCTTGGAATCTTATCGTGTACCCAATATCCTATCGTTGAAACTTTTGGTATCGTATCGCGATGAATTTTAGTATCGTATCATGCGGGTTTGCGGTATCGTATCATGACATGCACAGGTATCGTATCGTGAGGAGTTGAAGTATCGTATCGTGCCAAGGCCAGTATTGTATCATTCAGTTCTCTAGTATCGTATCGTCAACTGCACGAGTATCGTATCGCCACCTTAGAAGTATCGTATCGCGGTAACTAGTGGTATCGAATCGTGGCAACAGTGGTATGGCCTAGTGTAGTATCGCCAGACTAGTATCATCCAGAACATTTTGAGCATTTTTAAGGGCAAAATTGAGGCATTTGAGAAGCCAATTAGGGAGAGAATTAGAGCCCAAGATAGTCATAGGAGGGTGAATGAACTTAAGATCAGGACGGGTGCTAAGTAGCCAAAGAAGTGTTATTTCATTGGTAAGAAGTGCAACTCAGGCTAGTCACTGCTCTATCTATTTGACAGCTCTAGTGATTCGGAAGAGGAGATACCCATGGCTTCAGAAGACATGCAAGGTCTTGTTCCCAGGACAAACTTCATGTCCACGATAGAGGGTGAATACCGTACCTCTCTACAATATGTGTCCACTAATTCCCAGGAGATTCCCATCTATCTGGATGGTTTAAATAGATCAGTTTCCAGGATGGTAACCTCCATCTATTCCACAATTGTGCCCAGACCAGCCGTCAAGTATGAAGCAGGAGCATACATGGATAAGTTGGGTCACATCTACGTAGTGATAGAACACCCAGATCTGATCAATGAGAGAGGAGGATTAGAAGGGCAAGAACATTCAGGAAGACCAGACCCTGAAGAGTTGGTAACCACTCCCAGAGGTAAATCAGTAGTGACTCGAGCCTTGAGAGGGGATTTGATACCTCAAGATGATTACTTATTGGAGGTCTACTTGATCCATGGATCAGACTTACTGTTACAAACTGACTCACCTGCACAGGGACACGAGGAGAGTCCAATTACCTTCTACGAGTTAAAAGATCCGGAAGATGAGTCTAGGGTCACATACCTAGACAAGAACCAAAGAAGGTATTGGCTTGTTGATGCCATAGATAGGGATCGATTGAAGTATATGGGCTTGCTTGTATTCCCTCAGCGCGAGCAGGCAACTAGCTTTCAGAAACCCTTCGGAACACAACAGGAGTCAGAGCATACAATGTCGGGACAAACAAGCCATCGGAGTGTGCCAAACCGAACCCATGTACAATTTGCAATGCCCGAAATGCAAGCACACAATCAAACATACCCTGGAATAGGCAACCAATACCGACCACCAGTGAGACCAAGACAACTAGGAGTGCAGCCCGAAATGCATCCAATTAGACCAGCAATTCCTGTAATGCCTAGACAACCAGAACCAATAAGAAGATTGAGACCGATTCAAGTGGCTAAGTGTATGAGAAACCATTATGTCGAGATGGGAGAACCTTATGACCACATAGCTGAATTTAAACAATTCTTAAGAGCAGAACAAGTAGATGATTTCTTTGTGCAGTATGAATCCTTTGGACTCACTCTCACAAGAACGGTCTTGACTTGGTTTCAGCTATTAGATCCCAATCAATTTGGAGATATTGAGCAATTCTTTCAAGAGTTCATAGGGGAATTCACTAAGAGAGGGATTAAACACAACTCTTCATCTTTAATCCATAGCTTCAAACAAAACCCAAATGAAACTGTGAAAACAGTTGCCCGATTCAGTATGTTGATAGATGCCCAGTAGCAAAAAGACCTACGCAGCAAAAAATGATATCATTATTCTTGGATAGACTAAGGAACGGAACTCTAAGAAATTTAGTCTATGTGAAAAGACTACAGACGTTGAATGAATGTCTTCAAGAGTGTATTGACCTAGAGGACAACCTAGTAGATGATCTCAAGAGTACAACCAGTCCTACTAAATCAGAAGACACTCGAAGCACAGTAACATCCAACTCTAGCAACGTAGAAGAATTAGCAGAGCTAGTAGCGAAGAAGTTAGGAGTTCACAGACAAATGAACTACCAGCATCCATCACTAAGAATACCCATGTTACAAAGATGTAGCCTATGTGGAGGTGATCACCCCACTCACATGTGTGCACGACGAGGAACAAGTGTGCCTCAGGCTTACCCTTATAATAGGCAACCACATCAAGGAACCGCTTTGTACTGCCACATAGAACAGAAATACACCAACCACACCACTGAGATTTGCCCCCTCAATAGGCAAACACGACCTTTAAAGTATACAAAGGTTTTGTAATGTCTGCAAACTTGTGTACAAATTTTCTATAATACCCACAATGTCCCATGAAGGTTTGAAGTTCTTTTATATTTGTTGGTCTTGGAAGTTCCACTATGGCATTAATTTTTCTTTCATCAGTTGAAATTCCATTTTTGGAGACTATGTGACCTAACATTCTCCCTTGCCTCACAAAGAACACACATTTCTCTGGGTTTAAACATACTCTGTATGTTCTACATTTTCTGAATATATTTTCCAAATCTTTCAAATGATCTTGTCTTTTTATTGAAAAAGTACAAAGATCATCCACATAGATTTCCATTATATTCCTAAGGAATTCTTTAAAGATGTGACACATCAATCTTTGAAAAGTTGGTGGAGCATTAGTTAAACCAAAGGGCATAACCCTAAAGGCATAGACTCCCCATTCTGTGGAAAAAGCAGTTTTATGTTGGTCTTCTAAAGCTATTGGTACCTGATTATATCCTGAAAAACCATCCAAAAAGCTATAGACCTCCTTTCCTGCAACTCTTTCCAAAAGATGGTCTGTTATGGGTAATGG
Source organism: Ceratopteris richardii (assembly GCA_020310875.1). Taxonomy (NCBI): domain Eukaryota; kingdom Viridiplantae; phylum Streptophyta; class Polypodiopsida; order Polypodiales; family Pteridaceae; genus Ceratopteris; species Ceratopteris richardii. The sequence continues at coordinate 14,586,254 of CM035440.1, forward strand.
ATAGCTATCCCTTATAGTTGGAGCATTCACCTTTTTCAAGTTAATGCATACCCTGAGTTTCCCATTCTTTTTTGGTACTACAACTATAGGAGATATCCACTCTGTGTACTCAATCTCATATATGAAATTGGCAGCCAGCAGCTTGTCGATTTCTTCATTTATTTTAAAAGAGTATTTGTCATTGAATGTGTAGTGTCTTTGTTTGCTAGGTTTTACATTTGGAGTAATAGGAATTTTATGCTCACAGATTTTCGGGTCAATTCCTTTCGAATCCTTGTAACTGTAAGCAAACACATCCCTATAGTTTCTGGCCAAATCCCTTAATGCTTCCTCCTCTTGATTTGTCATGTCATCAGCTATTACAATATGTCTCTCTTCCCCTTCTTCTTGAATAATCAACACCTTCTTAGTTTGTTCCTCATTGTCATATGCCTCCCCTTTTTTCTTTTCTCTTTTTGGTTTCATTTTAAGAAGTAGTTTGTCTTCTACTTCATAGGTCTTGAAATTTGAAGGTACATCAAATTGTTGACCTTTGTTTATTATTTTTTTTATCGTTTCCTACTTCTTGATCCTTTTCTATTTCCTTGTGTTTGTTTTTTCTATATTTTCTCGAGATTTTGTCTTTTATAGCATCTCTAGCTTCTATTTCTTCCAGATATTGTGTTTTTCCACTTTTTAATATTATTCCTTCCTCCTGGTCTTCCTCTGCTTTTGATACCTTAATCATTTGTATTCCTATGTGAAAGATATCATACCCTTCTTCATTCTGGAATTTCACTCCCACATATTCATCATTAGCTAGATCCATGGTGGTAAAAATCTGATTCCAACCATAGGGCTCAAATTCTTCATCTTTGAATTTTTGTGGTATATAGCTCTCATCCTGTGATTTCCTTTCTTCTACACAATCTTCTTTTTTTAACCTTCTTTTTCTATTTGTGAGGTTCCTTATCACATTGCATTTCCATATTGATGATTTTGTTTCATTCTGATCTTCAATCTCTGATTCTTCACTTAATTCCTGATTTTGATGTATTTTCAACCATTCTTGAGGGGATATGCCACAATATTGACCATTTCTTAGATTCACTCTGGTTATCCTTCCTTTGCTTTGAAGATATAGGCAATCATTTCCCCAATCTTGCACAATTTGCATTTGTCTCATGAATGGTCTTTATAGGATGATTTCATATGAAGTGGATTGTGGGAATTCAATTATGGCAAAAGTATGCTCTATTTCTATTCCACATATTTCCACAATCACCTTTTCCCATATTCCTAGGGGTTTTTCTATGTGTCCATCTGCAAGTTGTAATCTTATTTTAGTGGATACTAATTCATTTTTTCCCCATCTTTCCCAGGTCTGTTTAGTCATGATACCCACTCCTGATCCACTGTCTAATATAGCTTTTGCATGATTTTCATTGTATCTTAGAGTTGAGTTTCCTTCTTCTCCTTCACAATATCCTCCTATTTTATCAATAGGTATGTACAACAAATCTTCCAATTCTTGTTGATGTGGATCTAGGTTCTTTGACTTTGTTTCCCACTTTTTCATATTGTGTTGTAGGTGAGGATTTTGTTTCACTATTTCCTCCACTATGGTGTGGTATAAAATTGTACATTGTTTGTCTATATTGATTTGGAAGGTTATGTGTGAATTATCTTCCTGATCAATAGTTTTCCTTGTTTTTGTTGCATTTGCTTACCCAACTGTTGTTTGATAATTGTCTGGTTCCCCCATTTTGAGTTGTGCTTCTTGTATGATTTGTTTGGATCTTTGCATCCTTTCATGCTCTAAATCTGGCATAGGATAAGAAATCACATGGTCTGTAGGATTTGTTCCCTCTTGAATTCTTCCCTTGTATGCTCTTATCAAGTTTTCCAGACTTTGTGAATTTTTGTCTCTTGCTGGGTTTGTGTATTCTGAGGTTGACTATTGTTTGACTGTTCTATAGTCTCTTCTTCCAAACTTTTATCCATTCTCATTTTTCTTTCCCATCTCCCTTTTTGTCTGTTTTTCTTTTCTTTTGGAAATGGAATTTTCTTATGTTCCTGTGTATGTGTCTCCTTTGTTGTTTCTTGTTGTTTAGCTTGTGCTCTTGTTATAGCATTTACAGTTACCTGATCATGGTCACTCAATTCTTCTTGCTCCATTATGTTAATTGTTTTAATGGTATGTTACTAGATGTGTTCTGTTGTTTTTGAGGGTTTCTTGGACAATCCTTTATTAAGTGTTCCCTACCACAATCCTTGCAATAAGCTTCTTCTATTCTTAGTGTAGGAGGTTGTGGGCAGTCCCTAATGAAATGTTCTCCCCCACATCTATAGCATATTATCTTTTGACTCCCTTTGAATTGAGGTTTCTGATTGGACATGTAATTATTGGTTATGTACATGAATGTGGTTGTATCAGAAATACAACTCACAAATTCCATAGATTTACACAAGGAATAGACTCAACAAATCAAATGAAGGTACATGAAAGAGAGAAACATGATTTTCTGCAGGAGAGCTCTTCACATTACTTGGATAGCAAAAATAATACAACCAACCCTCTCAAAATAGAGGAAATTATCTTTTATACATTTTCAAGTGTCCCTTTTCACACTTGAATTTTGGTCCTTTTCCCTTCTAATCTAAGAATATGCTATCAAAGAGCTTCCAAAAATTCTAGAAAAAATACATATTATTCTAATCTACATGAGGAAGACTCTTCCTCATTTTTACATCATTTGCATAAATATTTCTACAATTTTTTGTCATTTTACAAATATTTCTCTTCAAAAAATGCTTCTTCTAACAAGTATACTGGCCAGATATGCTTAAGGATGTCCATGAATATGTCAGTGCTTGCACGGAATGTCAGGAAACCACTCAAGATGATCATACGTCTTTACCTTTGTCGACAATAGCAACCAACTGGAGTAAGACATTGGTGAAATTCTTAAAGACACAAGAACATGAGGAAGGAATTAGCTTAGCAAGGAAATGATCCCTAGAAGAAATGAGTAAGGACTACGTTATCATGGGAAAACAATTGTTCAAGAGAGGAAAAGACAACCACCTATGACTATGTGTACATGAAGGAGAGTACCTACCCATATTAGAGATGGCACATGCAGGTACGGCAAGAGGACATTTCTCATCTGAGAGAACTATAAAAATGATCCTCTTTGGGGGCTTGTCGTGGCTGTTGGAACATCAAGCTTACACTATGCTTGAGGTGGATTTGATCTACATCAAAGGCTATCGCGTCGAAAGAATATCCGTTGGAGAGTTCTTTTTCATATGCTCATTTATTGTATTTTTTTGAGAGATTTTTTATGGTTCATTTATCATTGTAAAAGCCTTGAGCTTTACACATGTAAAGGTAGAAAGATAGAGCCCAAATCCCACAAATTTGTGGTGGTTGAAGTTGCATTCAATCAAGCAATCAATCACCTAAAAGTAGATCTTCACTTTTCCTAGATTGTAGGGAAGTGAATTGATTCCCTCCAACAACCATTCCCACCTTCATTTGAATTCAAATTCAACTTGTAAAAGTCGCGGAACACTGCTAGAGGCTATATAAGGACTTGAAATTACTTGTACATTACATGGAAGCAATATACATACACTTGTGACCATCAATGTCTTGCTCCTTCAATTCTCTGCATCATCTTCTTCGCCAACAGTAATCTTGCAGAGGCTTCTGCTCTCTCTTGAGAGCTCCAAATTGAGTGCAAGATGACTCATTGGAAAGTTATACGTGTCTAGTTTATGCCTATAAATTTTCATAGCATTTGGTTTAGTAGATTGGGAGAAATCTGGGTTTTTTTGTCTCGGGTTCAATCTCTACGTATTCCTGAAAAATAGGAAGTACCACCGGTAAATGTCGCATTCATTCCTATAGCATATTTTTCTTATTCCTTATACTTTTGTGCATTCTATACACTCAACCCTATGTGTATCACTCCCATAAAAGGATTTTTTATAATTGTAATCATGCTGGTCGCTATGGGCATTTGAAGTTCATTGTCTCTTCCATAGATAGTAAGTTTTTTGAGCTAGTCGACCCGTGAACCTATCTGTTTTGTATCGACTCATTCTCCTTGATGCTCCAAAGTACATAGTGCATTTCTTTGCACTTATCACATGCCTATAAGGTCTATTTGAGTCTCCATAAGCTCAAGGGCTGGTCTTGTGCTGGTTGGCTTGACCAAACTTCGTCGCTTCGAAACGCACTTTTCTACCTTCTACAAGCTTCTCCAAGTTCTTTTAGTGGTATCGGAGCTAGATCAAGATGGGTGATGACTTTCCCTCAATGATCGAGAAGCTTGATCGATACAACTACGCGGCTTGGCAAATCAGAATGGAGGCCTATTTGCAAGGTAGAAATCTTTATGGAATTGTAGCAGGTGATGAAGCTATGCCTATTCCAAGATCCAAAGAAGGACCTACACAAGAGGAGACAGATAAGCTCACACTTTGGTGTGCAAGGGATGCTCAAGCAAGGTCCTACATACTGAACTCTATCTCAGACTTTCTATTACCACATATTAGAGGATGCAAGAAATCTCAAGAGACTTGGGATGCCCTCGAGACATTTTCTTCTGCTAGTACCAAAGCAAGAAAGAATCATCTTTGGAACGAGTTCAACCAAATGAAGAAGACACCTAAACAAACCATCACAGAGTTTGTTACCAAGGTTAAGGAGGTTGCGGATCAGTTAGCATCCATTGGAGAGCTGATTGAAGAAGAGGTCATCATGAGGCAAATTCTCAACGGCATTCGAAGTGATAAGCAATGGCAATCCTTCACAACGGCTTATGATCTCATCATGGATGTGCAAACTCCAGACTTCAACATCTTTCTTGGACAACTCTTCAATCAAGAAGCCAACAATAGCATAAAGGAAGGTAACTCTTATCATGGTAATTCAACTAGTGCTCTATATGCAGATAAGAAGGATAAGAAGCAGAAAGGCAAGAAGAAGGAAGAAGATGAAGAAGAGACTTCTAAAGCCAACTTTGCAAGCAAGAGCAAGTGGAAAGGGAAGAAGAAAGGACCAAAGCAAGACAAAGCCAAAGGTCAGAATGTTCAACCTTGTGCCATATGCGATAAGACCAAGCACACCACTCAGAATTGCTGGTTCAATTGGATGACCCAGATAGGAAGTGGAAGAGGTGGATATGGCAACAATAGAGGCAGAGGTGGACACAACTTCAACAATAACAATAGAAGCTATAATAGAAGGGACTACAACAATTATTCAGAAGATCAACCACATGAAGACTCATTGCTTCTTATGAATCTAAGCCACAAAGAAGGTAAAGAAGATGATCATTTGTTCTACATAGATTCAGGATGTTCGAATCATGTCGGAGGCAACATTGCTCTTCTATCTGATTTGGAAAGTCCAAAGCATAGACATGAAGTGCAAATAGGGGATGACACAAAGCACAATGTGGAGAAGATTGGTAATGTCAAAGCTTCCAATGGCAGGACAAACATTCTAAGTAAGGTTCTCTATGTACCCACTATCACTAAAAACCTAATAAGTGTAGGCCAAATAGTTGAAAAAGGCTTGCAAGTTAGGTTCACCCAACATGGAGCTTTTGTGGAAGATCCATGTCAAGGCTTCAAGAAGATAGCCCGAGGTGAGAAGCATGCTCTTTACTTTTGAAGTAAGAGAAACCAGGAACATAGCTCTATTCAACTTTGGGTCTCAAACCCTAAGTGAGCTTGAAGTGTGGCATAAGAGACTTGCTCATGTGAATGAAAGAACCTTGAAGGATATATGCAGGGATGAAAGTGTTCTAGAACTGCCGAATATATCAAAGCAACACATGATCAACAGGTGTGATGCATGTCAGATTGGGAAGGCACAAAGACAACCATTCAACCACAAAGGCTACATCCACAACAACTTATTAGACTTAGTACATACAGATGTATGGGTACCAAGTCAAGAACCTTCATTGGCAGGATCAAGGTATTATGTCTCATTTATTGATGACCATAGTAGATGGACTGTTCTATACTTTATCAAGAGTAAGAATGAAGTGTTTGATTGCTTCAAGAAGTATCTTGCACATGTGGAGAATCATACAGGTAGATCACTAAAGAAGCTCAGATCTGATGGACCTTGATACTTGACCTTGATACATGTCAGATTCCGCATTAACCTTGATACTTGAAAAACTGCAAACTGTATATCAGGACGTGTATTACAAAGATATATCAAGCAACCAACTGCTTGACTATATAGAGTAGCATCAAATGGCTTTATATCTGCTACCATTTGTAAAGACATGTTCTGATCCATAGGTGTTTGCATAGGTTTAGAATCAACCATCTGAAACCTCTCCAAAAGTTTCTCAATGTACTTCTGCTGTGTCATATAGATACACTCATCTCGAAACAGAAACTGAATCCCAAGATAATAATATAAAATGCCTAAATCATTTACATCCAATGTTTGCTTTAATTCGTCTTTGAACATCTGCAAATCTTCATCTCTGGGACCTGTGACTATAATATCATCCACATAAATGATTGCTATAATCATCAATACCTGTTTCAATTTTAACATAAAGAGTTGGAGCTGCATCTGAGTTATGGAAATCAATGGATAAAAGATATGTATGTATCTTTTCATACCATGCTCTAGGTGCCTGTTTTAAACCATACAAAGCTTTTATAAGCTTACACACTAAGTGTTCTTTACTTGTCTCTTCAAAACCTTCTGGCTCTTGAATATACACATCCTCATGTAAATCACCATTAAGAAAAGTAGTCCTAATGTCAAGTTGATACAAATGCCAACCAAAATGTGCTGCTAAAGCAAGTATTGACCTAATAACAGTCATCCTAGACATAGGAGAAAATGTCTCATCATAATCAATACCTTTTTGTTGTGCATATCCTTTCACAAATAACCTGGCCTTGTATCTATCAATAGTACCATCTGCTTTCCTTTTTATTTTGAAGATCCATTTTACACCTATATTGTTCTTTCCCTCTAGTAACTCACATAGCTGCCAAGTTTGATTCTTATGAATAGAATCAATCTCTTCTTGCATAGCTTTTCTCCAAATAGGAATATTAAGTGCATCTTTAACACATGTAGGTTCATCTTCAACCATCGTAAAAGCCAAAATATCATGAATCTCAAAGTCTTTAGCAAAACTTACATGATCTTTTTGTTGTTGTTGTCTAGTCTGACTTCTTGTTCTTACATGATGTTGTTGTTGTCTAGTCTGACTCCTTGTTCTTCCAGTAAAAGTCTTTATACCACTATCTTTCCAAGTCTGATATAACCAAGTAGGTGTATCGTTAAATAGTGGTGAAACTCTCCTTAAACTTTCAGCTTCCATAGGTTCTGGAACTTGTCCTGCTGAGGTACTAGGACTTTCTGGAACTCTAACTTCTTCCATTTCTGGAATCACAGTCTCATGTGGAACTGACTCTGTAGAAGGTTGTGAAATTACTCTTTCTTTAAATTTTTCTTGAATCCTAGGAATTTTAACTCCCTCTTGATATGGCTAAACATCTACATTCAGAATCTTTCTAAAAATTCCATAGTCATTTTCACTAATGAACTCCGAAATTTCTGCTTCTTTATCATAAACCTTATCTTCAACAATATAAGCATTACGTGAAAGAATAACTTCACCTCTATCACTTTTGAGAATCTGGATAGTTTCTTGACTTTCATTTTCAACCATAGCTACAAACTTCTTGAACATAGGAAAGACTTCTAACTTCAACTTAAGACCATAGATCCATGAATATCTCGTAAAATAATCAACGAATATAACAAAATACCTAAAACCTTGAATAGAGTCTGCTCTCATAGGTCCATTCACATCTGAATGAATAATCTGCAATTTGCTAGTAGCTATAATATGACCATGTTTCTTGAAAGGTAGTTTATGCATCTTACCTTCAAGACAACCTTCACATATATCCAAATCATCTGGTAGCTTGAATGAGGGTAAACTCTCAACCATAACTCTGTCTTTGATACTTTTGAGAGCTCCAAAACTAATATGTCCAAATCTTTCATGCCATAACTTCATATCTTCCACCGGTGATGAAGATTTGACTGCATATGCCTGATTGATTTTTGACAAAACAAAGATCCCTCCTTTATGCTCACCTTGCAATATACACTTGTCTTCTTTATGTGATAAGATCTTACAAAGATCTCTCTCAAGTACAACTTTAAAACCATCACTTAAAAATGCAGATAAAGATAGTAGATTCTTCTTCATTTCAGGTACATAAAGGACATCTGAAATCTGAAAATTACCACCTTCTCTTGACTTTAGGGTTACTGTACCTATTCCAACAACATCCAAATCATTTCCATCTGCAATAGTAACTCTTCTACCTAAAGAATAGGAAAGAGAAGAAAACACGTCTCTGCAACCTATCATATGCTTAGTAGCACCCGAGTCAAATATCCAAAGACTTGCTGAAAGAACTTGTAAAGCTGCCTGATCAAAAGCTACTCCCTCAATGGTGATACAGGCATAAGAATCACCTTGAGATTTCTCTTTTTTATCATCTTTTGCAACATTACCTAATGCCTGTTTCTTTTCTGCTGCAATCTTTTTATAACATATTGCTTTTAGATGTCCAAGTTTCTTGCAGTAATAACATATTACTTCCTTCTTCTTAGAAGACTTCTCTTTAGATGTAGTAGATACGAAATGTGAAGTAGAAGGTGAGAGGAACCTACTTTCCTTCTTGGATTGCTTTTCCTTCTTATCCTTCTTCTTCTTTTTACCCTTTGATGAAGATGAAAGTGCTTCTTCATTCTCTTCCATTCCCTTCAACGGATCTTCATCTTGAAGTAACAAGAATTCTAACTCTTCAAGTGTAACCTCTCTATCTCTTGTGGTAAGGGTAAGAGTGGTTATAAAAGACCGATATGAAATAGGAAGTGAATTAATCAACGTATTTACCATTTCTTCATCTGATATATCAACTCCTATATTTAGAAGTTGATCTCTCAAGTCAACGAGCCTTGTAATGTGGGTTTGAATTGACTCACCAGCCTTCATCCTTGTATTTGCTAGTTTTCTCCTCAAGTGAGCTTTCCTAGCAGGATTTCTGTTTTGAAAAAGATTCTCAAGCTTCAACCAAGCTTGACTAGAACTTTTGCAAGATCTCATCTGTGGTAGAATATGCTTTTTGACACGCATCACTATGAATGAAAGTGCTAAAGCATCTCTCGCATCCCATCTTGCCTGATCTTCAGTAGGAGGAACTATAGGTAAAGACGTAGTAGTGACCCTGGATATAGAAATGGTTACCTCTTCTTCAGTTGGTTCTACAATTGTGATTCCAGCACTTCTTGAAGTTGTTGTATCCCCTTCTTCAACTTCTCCTCTTGGTCTTGTTAAGGATCCATTGATGATACTCCATAAATCCTTTGTCACTAAAATATTCATCATCATGAAACTCCACATGGGATAATTAAAAGATCCATCCAACTTGTCTTCAATCTCAATTCTAATCTCACTCATCTTAACTAAGTGTGTATGTCAATTATGCTCTGATACCAAGTGTTGGAATTTGGGGCCCCAGGATCGTTCCAATACAAAAACCTTTTGAGCATACACAACTTAATTGACAAGATGATAAGTGAGATAGAGAAAGATAGAGATCTTGAGACAAGATTAGAGAACATAAGCTAGATGCTTACTCACTAAAAAATAGATGTCCAAATTACAACATGGGAGTACTACTCAACCATATAAAGTGGTGCACTCACTAATGGAAGAATATCCAAGAAGATGATGGTACAAAATTTAGATTATATCGAAATAATATAAGTGTGTGAAGTGAACGAAGCAACGAAGCTAACCTTATTCTCACAAAATAGTGTAATGAAATTGTAAATCAGCGAACAAGGTTAACTCACAAAAAATAGTTACCACCACCTCGTAGAAGACTTCTTGCTCCAATCAGAGTAGCCTCTCCTTCACCGAATCTCCACCTCCTCAAGAGTGTGAGACCATGGTCCTTATATAGTATAGCCTCCAATAATAAAGCATAAGCAAAAATCCTCCAAAATAGCAAATTCGTAACCAAAAAAGCCTTCTATCGCAATTCCTTTGCTTTTGATGACTTTTCTATATGCGATCTTATTAAAAAAGCGTAAGTGCTTTCTTTTCGTGGTTTTTAATAAAACTTTATCGTTAGAGATGTTTAATTGCTATTTTTCTTGCTTTTGGTGTTTTTTTCTTTTAGCTTTCTAAAAAATGGTTTCACACAACGTAATTTCAGGTTCGCATGGTATAAAAATTATTGGACATTGATTCTAACACCAGTGTGTATATTGATTATTGTCTTTTCCTTTTCTCCTACAAACACTTAAATCCCTTCTTGTACAAGAATCCCCCAACAAAATTTGGCACGCCCGGTGGAACTCCAAGGAGATTTGAGCATAGGAGAAGCCAAGTGCAAAGGGTAGAAGAGTTCAAGTGCCGATAGTACTACTTCATTGGACTAAGAGGTAAATATTCTTATCAATTATCTCATACTAAGAGGGCTATGAACAGCTCATGACCGCAACCCGGTCCCAAACATTGAGGGTCACCTGCAAAGCTACAAGAAGGAAGGCTGTTAGAAGATCCTCCAGTCCACTTTCGTCAACCTCATCAGTAAAGAGCATGGTAGGTTAGGTAGACTTGGAAACCCTACTATCAAGATCAAATATAACATTTTTTTTTTTTAAAGGCTTAGCTCAGGAAGATCCGAACGAGCATATTAGGAGGTTTTTAGCACTATGAAAAACAAGAGGTTTGATGGGAAGAGAGGATGCCTTTTTGATACTCTTCCCTACCACATTAGAAGGGTTAGCAGATAAATGGTTAAGCCAATTTGCTGAGAAACATTTCACCACTTGGGACTTAATGAAAGATGCATTCAAAAATCAATTCCAGCATGGAAATACTATAAAGATCATCATAGAGGAATTAGAAAACTTGAGACTGGGTCCAGGTGAGAAATTTCTAGAGTTTGTAAGTAGGGCCAAGGCACTAATGGCTAAGTTGCCAGATCCTCTACATGATTTTTTAATTAAGAAATGGTTAGCTAAGCCACTCCTAGTGACCACACAATGTAAAATCAAGGAATTAGTGTTGCCAATAGCCTCCATAGAGGAGTTCATCAACACAGCTACACGACTGGAACAGATAAGGCAACAATATGGATCAATTTCTTCTCAACTACCCTACTCTATAAAAATGGAGGATACAGCAATCCATGTAAGGAAGAAGCTAGAGGGCTTAAAAAGGAATAAGCCCCACAAAGAGGAGGAGAATGTTGTTACTTAATTGAGGAGGGAGATTGAGGCATTGAAGCTACAAAAGGAAGAGGAAGCCCAAGCAGAAGAGCTAGCTCAGCTTCGATATGAGTTGCAAGAGCTTAAAGGGGGTGGCATCAAAAGTGGGCTATGGTGTACCATGTGCAGCAAGCAAGGTCATATAGTAAGTGAATGTCCTCTGTTAAGTGTAACTTGCCAACTATGCATGAATGCTAGTCATGAGGCCTAGGAATATCAATCAAGAGGAATGCCTGCAACAACATATTGGACACAAGGAGGACCCCTACCACCAACAAATGTGATGGAGGATGCACCTAATCAAGCTAACAATTACAACCCTAGACAGAGGAATAAATTTGAAAATGGGCCTAGGAGGCCAATTATTTGTTTCAGATGTGGAGAGTGTGGGCATTATCAAAGTAGATGCACTCTACCAAAAAATGCCCCTCCTTGTAGGAACTACCCAGAGGCTAGAGACCACTATACTAATTGTTGTCCTAAGAACCAAGCATCTTCATATGGGCCCCACATTCAAATGATTTCTATGTGCAAAGAAGAAATGGTAGATCAAGCTAGGGTGCCATCACCATCTACTAGGGTGGTTCAGTTAGAAGAAATTGAATCTTTTAGAGTGCAGACAAGAAGCAAGGGGAAGGCTCAAGTGGAAATAGGTCAAGAATCAATGATTAATGGACTGAACAAAGACAAAGATGCAGCTAAAGACAAAGCCACCACATGTGCAGATACAAGGCAAAAAGAAAATTTCATAGGTACCAATGATGCCATTGGACATTGTTGGGGGTTCTACGGTCCAACACAACATCGAATAACTAGCAAAATCAGATTTACTAATCTTTCCCATTGTGCACTGATCTTTACTTCCCCAGATATTCCACCGAAAACGTCTCAAAAATCACCGAAATACCACCGGAACATCACCGGAATGTCACTGGAATGTCATCGGAATATAACCGAAAACAGAAGATTTTCAACACTATAACCTTGCTGTGCAGTCATTGGTTGATCATTCATTGGTAAACGTAACACCACAAGTACAGATTGCTTTTCTGTAAAGATTAGAACTTCATTATGAAAGTTTGATTACGCCGCAAAGATTCTCATTCAATCATTTTCTGCATACTGGTTTCTCTATAGAACCTGGTCTTTTCCGGTCCTGACAAGGGAACTCTTTCTTCTTTTACTTCTTCTCACAGTTGATGCACCTTCACTTCTTGCACCCTCATCTCTCTTCTAATCATTGCGCCTTTACTTCTCGTACCTTTCCTCCTCTTCCCGTTGTCGCGTCTTCGCTCCTCGTCCACTTTCCCCTTCCTTACGGTTATTGCCAACTCCTTTCTTCTTCACTTCGCCTTCTCTTGCGACATGTCCTTTTAAATCTCCACATAGCCGTCTTTTTCTTTTTATTCTTATTTTATTTCTCCAGATTTCCTTGCCTTCAACACCTGGCACAACCCGGTGGGTAATTTTGTCAAAAATTAAACTCGAATTTCACAATCCCTTGATCATATATCTCCCGTGACTGTTTGGAAATCTGCTCGTCTTGTACTTTTTATTCTTCAACTGATCAATATCTTCCTTTGCACCATCCTGCTTTTCTGGAAATGTTCTTCAATCTGCTTTTGTTGTTTTGAAATTATACATACTAAATCTTTTTCATGTTTTGAAACAAAACTTGTCTGCACCTGTTCATATTGCATCTTAATCATACCTAACCAACGACTTTGAAAAACACTCTAGATGTCCTGAACATATTTATGCAAATGCTGCTTCACTGCTCCTATGTCCATCTTCGTCATTAACACAACATCTAACTGCACACCTTCCTCTTTGAATATTTGCTCTTGTAATCGCTGCAAAACTTTTATTCTCCACTCAAGAACTACCTGTTCCGCGTGCAATGTAGCATTTACCACTGAAAAATTCATCATTTCTTTTTGAATATGCGTTTGTACAGTCATCTGCCATTCTTCAAATTCCTGAATAGACTTCTTTGTACTAGCCAATTCTACCACCGATTGCTTCTTATCATGCTGCAACTCTTCCAACATACATTCCTTCTTATCCAATGCATCCTGAAGTTCTTTAGTCTTCTCCTGCAAAGACTGATAATCAGTCTTATTAATAAATACTTTATTCTGTTCATGCCGAAAGAAACTTTCCTCCTGAAAAACTAAAAAATCCGACACTTCCTGCAACTTCTTCTTCATCGCTAACACATCATAATCTGAAATATTATCATCTTTCAACATTTTTTCACCTTCAGCCTATAATTGCTCTTCCACGCTTCTTTTCCTAGACAACCTAAAAGCAGTTCCGAATGCTTTCGGATTCTCAATACTATCTGGCACCGTCAGCAAAATATCTTCCTCTATCTTTGCTTCATCGATATCAGGCTCAATAATTTGACTAACCTGTTTCCTTTCTTGTGCCATATCACCAGCGCAAAGAAAATCTTCAGAAGTCTGTGAAGGTCTATTCATTACCGGTCTCACTTCTAACTGTTCCTGCTCTCTACTCATCGCTTGATGACCATAAAATTTGATCTGCTTTGGCCACATTATCTTTTGATCTTCAACGAACTGCACAAATTCGAATAAAGCAGCTAAATATGCTGATAATCGACTATTGGTTTGCGTCTTACGCCTATCCCCAATGAAGATCTCACTCTGTAGGTGATCATACATCCAATGAGCCCAACTCACCTTTTCTCCTGCCTCTGCATAGGTCAAAGGTGCAAAATTCTCCCTAGACATAGAATCATATTTAATGATAAAACATAATCTTTCCAAATACCATTTTAGTTGTTCCCTTCGAACATAGCTTATGTTCCTCATCATATAGTACTGCCATCTTCCTTCTCGGGGTCCAAAGTCTTTTTTCAAAGCCTCCACCGAACATTTGGGGACTACAACATCATCGTATATAGGCAATTGAAATACTTCTGCAACTAATTCTGGTGAAAATTTTACCTGAAAGGAGAGCTGACCCTTCAGTTTCCGCATAATCTCAAGCTGACTCTTTACATCATAATTGCATCTCCAATGTTCCCATGGCAACATAGCAAACTGTAATAATCCAATTCCTCTGAGCCACTTCTTCTGCAGATCAAACTGTGTGTCTACTTCTACTTTAAAATCTGTGAATGACCCCATAAACGTATGCACACCCTTAGTCTTTGTAGATGGTGTTGAAAGTGCATCTTCATCTTCCCCTTGTAATGAGCTATCACTCTCCTCCGATGTGGTTTCCTCCCTTCTCACTGTCACTTCTCTCTTTCTCATACACCCTCTCATGACTCCTGATTCAAGCACTAATACAGAAAACGCTGAAAAAAAGATTATCCTGGAAGCCTTTATGTAGAACAAAAAATATTCGTTCCACAAGTGCGAATGCTTGAACTGCCACTTTCTGTAATGATAAACGTACTTACGCACATAAAACTTCATGCGACTCTAGTGTGGGTTATCATAAAAATCCTCCACAATCGATTGCCCCACTTATCAATAACCCGCTGAATGAAACTTCCACGCGTGCCAGAAGAATCATGAAATAGAACACTCATTCGTACCTCAAGAAGATGAAATGGATATTTTATCTTCTCAATACTGCATTGTATAGTGCAAAAACTTTTAACCATACAGTTCTGACAGATTGTACTTTGCAAGATAATCATTGGTCGACTACTAACTTTGTTTTCATATTCTCCTCGATGCCTCTGCCTCTTATGGATCTGCTGACTCGAAATACAAAGCATACTGATTTCGAACATATCATTGTTTGCAGACCCAACATATTCCTTAGCTTGTCTACCCTGATTTGACAATACTTCATTATCCATCATTGACCCTGGGCTAACCCATAACACACTGTTGAACTGCAACTGTAAACCATGTGTCCATTGTAATCGTAAAAATTTACTCAATGTAGTTTTAGACCAACATGAGGTCAAAAAACACTGTACCACCAATAAAAATGTAGAAAAATACACTCTGTTACTGCGATGATCACAAACATTGTTGACGTGTTGTTTTGAGCGACGTACAACTTGCAACACATTAGCCGATAACCAGTCCAAATGTGGCGGCTTCCCTTGAAATAATTTCAACCGAAATCCATTTATTGGCTTGTCCAACCATGTGCCAAACACATCTGCCACACGAAAAGTGCCTTGACCCAAATCTTGGACAATCTGATATGGGCCCCTGTATCTCAATGTGAGCTTTCCTGGATGGGGTCCTAGCTTAGAATTATACACCATCACCCAATCGCCTTCTTTGAATATCTTAAACTTCACATTCTTATTTACCCAGGCTTGTCTCCGCCTTTGAATCACTTCCGTAATATATGCACTTATCAAATGATCCTCCTCCATCTGTAAAAGGTATTTACTCCTGTGTTTAACTGAGACTTTACGCGACATCTTTTCTGCCGTAACCCTCAAACTTGGAACTACAAACTCCATGGGTACTACTGCCTCCAATCCATATACCAACCGAAAAGGTGTCATACCTGTTGTCACTTTAAATGCTGTTCTGAATGACCACAAGGCTGAGTCAAGAAACAAATCCCACTTTTTCTGATTTTCATGTACCAACTTTTTTAGAATACGCATTAAAGTTTTATTCATGCTTTCGGCCTGCCCATTCGCTTGAGGATGATAGGCTGTAGTCTTTTTATGCACTATTTGATGAATTCTTGTTAATTCTGAAATCACCTCATTCAGGAAATGAGTACCTCGGTCGCTCACTAACTCAATCGGACACCCAAATCTTGTCATAATATTACGATAAAGAAATTTGGCCACACTTGCTGCCTTGTTATCTTTCAGTGCTACTGCTTCCACCCATTTCGTACAATAATCTGTCGCCACCAATATATAGCTATTACCCTGCTGAGTAGTAGGTTTAATAGGTCCCATAAAATCCATGCCCCATTTTTGAAAAGGATCCAGCGGTAATACCGGATGGTCAGTCATACGATCAGAATTATTAGGTTGGCCTAACTTTTGGAAAATCACACATCCTTTAGCATACTCATGCGCATCTTTTAACACTGTCGGCCACCATAACCCCGCCTGTAATACTTTCTTTCCGGTAATATCGCCTGACAAATGTCCTCCTACTGAACCGGAATGGGCTTCATGTAAAACAGCTGACTGTTCATAGTCTAGTACACATCTCCTGATAACTTGATCCATGCCCTTCTTGTATAATGCCCTTGCTATCACCAAATACGGCCTACTTTTAAGAGCAAACTTCCTTCTCTGATCAGGTGTAAAGTGCTGTGGTAATACCCCTTCTGTTAGGAAAATTAGTAACTGATCATACCACGAATCTGTCTCTACCGCTTGCACCGTAAACAATTCAGCATCCGGAAATACATCAAGTACACCAGTGGGTGTTTCTCCTGATTCCAATCAACTAAAATAATCTGCCATCTCATGCTCTTTCCCTGGGGTATGCACAATTACAAAATCGAATTCCTGTAACAAAAACATCCATTTGGCTAATCGGCCTGTTAATAATGGCTTCTTGATTAAATAAACCAGATCTTGATGATCCACATGAAAAATCACTTTGTTACTCAACAAATAATGCCTAAACTTGTTAAGGGCATACACCATTGCCAAAGCTTCTCTTTCGGTCACCGTATAATTTCTTTCAGCCGCAGCCAATACCCTGCTTGCATAATAAATAGGTCTATACCATCCTTTATCTTTCTACTGCATCAAAACTGCTCCTATGGCCACATCCGATGCATCAACGAATATGTGAAATGACATTGACCAATCGGGTGGTTGCAAAATAGGTGCTACCGACACCATCTTTTTTAATAACTGAAATGCCTTCTCTTGAGCTTCTGCACATATAAACGGAACATCCTTCTTGGTCAAATGTGTCAGTGGTGAGGAAATGTTTGCTAAATATCTTAAGTATCGGGAATGCCACTTAATTTGGCCTACAAACCGCATTACTTCTTTAACGTTAGTCGATGCTTTTGCTGTACTTATAGCTTCAATTTTCTTAACATCAATAGCCATTCCTGCTTGTGAGATAACATGGCCCAATAAAATCCCACTTCTTACCGCAATCACACTTTTAAACGGATTCAATACTATCCTAAACTGCCGACATCTTTCAAAACATGCTTTCAGGTGTAGTAAGTGCTTAATCATTTCACCGAAGACTGAAAAGTCGTCGACAAATACTTGCATGAAGTCCTGAAGATAAGGCTCAAACACTTTATGCGCCACATAATTGAATGATGGTGGTCCATTCTTCAAACCAAAACTCATTACGATAAACACATAAGCACCAAATTCGGTAATAAATGCTGTTTTATGCTGATCCTCCTCAGCCACACTGATCTGATTATAACCGGAAAATCCATCCAAGAAACTATACATTTCATGGCCTGCAACTGCATCCAATACTGCATCACAAAACGGCATAGGAAACGGGTCTGTAACCGTTGCCGCATTTAGCTTCTGTAATCAACACAAATTCTGAGCTTCCTGTTCTTTTTAGGGACCACTATAATAGGAGATAGCCAAGTCACCTGATTCATTGGTTTGATAAATCCGACTGCCAACAACTTATCAATCTCTTCCTTCACTTGTTTAGCAAAATTAGGATTCATTCTATATCGTTGCTGTGCCACAGGTACTGCATCCGCCTTCAGATTAATCCTATGTTGATGCAACTGCGGATCTATACCTTTTACTTGAGTATAATCCCAAGCAAACACATCCACATACTCTTTAAGCAAGCAAATAAGAGCCTCCTTAAACTTTCCTTCCAATGTTTTACCAATCCGCACCATCTTGGGTTCCGCTTCGGTTCCTAAATTAACCTCTTGAAGCTCTTCCTCCTTCACCCGCACAGAACATGCATACTTCTGATCATAAATCCTTTCCGTTCACATAATTATCTCTGCCTCCTGTTGTTCCATCTGCTGCTGCACCGGAACATTCATACAGTGATCAAATATTTTTTGTAACTGGGCACCTGCCACTTGCTCCCCTGGAAGTGACTCTGGTACGTTTGGCCCACCACTATAATCCTTACTTAATACTCCTTCCACATCAACTTCTAATACCGGCACCACCGTTGTGTTTGCCTGCAAAAACTTTTCCTCTTCATCATCTTCAATCTCATCCGCTAAATTAATAGTCTGAGCCATCAATGGTTTTTCCTGTACCGACATATTTTTCCGCCCACGCATGGGAATTGTCACTTGCTTTTTACCCTTGGTAATCATTACTACATTCAAGCCCCAATCCTGCTTAATTTTAGCAAGCCGAAACCAAGGTCTTCCTAACAACATTTCATACGGGTACGCTGACTCCGACATCCGGATGACTACAAAATTGACCATGAATGTCATGCTGGAAATAATAATTTGTTGTTGCTTCAGAATGCCAACAGGCTGTACTCGTGTTTGATCTGCCATCTTGACCTGAAGAGGTGCTGGAGCCAATTCCCCTCTTCCCATTTCAATAAAAATATGTTCAGGTAATATGTTTACCCCTGATCCTCCATCTAGCAATACTTCGGCAAATCTCCGCTGATTGTACTACACCTGAATTACTGGTACGACAAAATCCACATCTGCTGGATCAATACTGTTGGCCGAAATTGAAGGGATCATCCTACTCTCGGGCTCGGCCTGATATCCAAGTAGCTTTCTCAAAACTTTTTCGCGAAACACAGGTACTAAAGATAACAGCTGATCCAAAGACAACTGTAATGGTGCACTAATGATTTCATCAAACCATTCATTTGCCAAGTCTTGTTGACACTGAGCCTTATTCTGCTCCATCAGGGGCGGTACCAACTTCACACTCTGTTGTCTCGCGATCCGGTCGCCACCCTTCACGAGATTAGCAGGCTTGTCGCGAACCTGCTTCAAAACCTTACCTCGAATTTGCCTTTGTTCTTGCCAATCAATAGGGCCTTTATTTTTTGATCTACTGACCTCCAACACTTCAACCTCTTTATTTTTCCCACATTGCTTACCATCACACTGCCATTGGTTGTTACCATGCATTCGAGCAGATGTACAGGGTGCATCATGGGTCCTATCCGCTTGTTCTGGCCATTCAATCAACATGGCATTTGCTTGAGCCGCCTGCTGCCCCTGTTGTTGATGTTGTCCCTATTGATTATGCTGGTTATACCGAATGACAAGTATACCTCTTTCTTCACGATGCTTTACCCACAAAGGGCAATTCGGCCCTATCCAATGATCAGGAGATGAACAATACCCACAAGGCATTACCCTTGGTGGTCGACCTTGGTGATTGCCGTGTTGGTTATTTCCTTGCTGATTTCCTTGATCTCTCCATGGGGGTCTGACCTGTTGCTGTCTCTGGAAGTTACCTCGCCCTTGGATAGGAATAGCCTGATTGGCCGCCACGTCATTGAGATTTCGAGTGTCTTGCCGAGAACTTGGCCCTCTATGCTTAGGGTTATACCAACACTGAGTTGTTGTATGTCCCTCTTTGTCACAGATATCACAAAATCGTTTTTCCTTTGGAGCCAGTATAGAATATCCATGTTTCTTTAACTTACTAATCCATTCCTCCTCTTTACCATGTTTAACTTTATGCTTACGATGCTTTGTCTTCACTATTTCATCATCATAATCATTAGTGTCAGAATCATCTGAACTCTTGCCCGAATCCATTTCTGAATCCGATTCAACCTCTGAACCAGAATCAGACTGCTTCTTTTTTGCTCGTCCAAACCTTCTTTCAACACGCGCTGCTACTAATACTAAGACATCAAAACCATTCGCAACGTCCACACTGGCCACCGCATGTCTTATGGTGCTCCTTAATCCTTTCAAAAAAAATCCTGTCAACATCTCATCAGTAGGTCGTTCATTACCTTGCAGCTTGTCCATTAAAGTCCTAAACTTCTGAGCATAGTCTTCCACTAGCATGGTCTTTTGTCTGATAGCCCGCAACTTCCTTAATACATCGGAAGGCATCTTTTCTTTTCTAAACCGTTGCAAGAATGCGATTTTTAAATCATCATACATAGCAAAATGGGTAAGACCATATTGACTGAACCAGCTCATAGCTCGTCCTTCCAACGTGGGTGCAAACTGTTGAAGTTTAATATCATCACCATAGATAGATGGATATCCATTCGCTGTCCATTTTATTTCGAATTGAGCTACATGGCAATCAGCATCCTCCTTGGAGGTTCCACTGAAATGAGCGGCCTTGACTTTGGGATTTGGAGGTGGTTGAGCCACTGGCTGTGGTTGAGGTGTGCGCCTAGTTCTGTGACCGGTCGCCCCTGCAAGTGGGTCAAATTGGAGTAATCTTCTTACCCCTACAACTGCTTCTGTGAGGAATAACGCTCCAAGTATGCTGCCCACTAACCTTGCCTCTACTGCACCTGTTTCCCCCTGTTCGTCGTCAGTGCCCAGCGCTTCCTGCTCCTGGGCCTCGTACCACTCGTAAAAATCTGAGGATGTCTCCACGTTCGCTGTTGATATATTTAGGTAGTGATGTGTGTGAACACTCTAGGACCGCCGGGGCACTTTTTTCCCTCTTTAGGAGGTTTTTTTCCCCCGGCTTGTACATATGCCTATTGCCCTAATGGGCTACTTATCTTTGTACATTCTCTAGTAATACATTCAGTATTGTGTGTTTGTGCTCCAAGCTTCTTCTTCTTCCTTGTGCTGTTCGCATGCTTCCGCAGACGTCTATATCCAACAATTGGTATCAGAGCAGGTCGTCGCTTCTTCTAGGGCGCCGTCGACACTCCTCCGTTTGCAGTCTCAGATTCACACGAAATTTGGTGAGCATACTCAGGGTGTTTCCGAGATCAAAACAGCTTTGCTATGTGGTGCCGAAATCGCGATCTGAGCTCGTTTCGGCCTCCGAACGCACTATCGCAGCGCTTGTACAGGCTATTTTGTCCTTTTGTGCCAAAGGTATATACCAGTTTCTGTTCGCCAGTTTAAGCGTCTCGAAGTCTGCTACAGGTCTAACAGAACTTGTCTGGGCAGTTCTGTTCAACTTTTTGAGATACAGTCAATTTTCTGCATCAAGGTATTTTAGTCACCGGCCATGGCTGAAAGCAGTGATGTATTCCGTATGTTGGCTGTTGAGGATAAGTTGGATGGTACCAACTACCCATTATGGGCTTATATGATGCGACATGTACTGGTTGCAAAAGGATTGTGGAACATTGTGCAGGGTGTTGAAAGACGTCCTGTTACACCTGTAACGACAGGTACTGCAAATACAGGTGCTGGAGCTGATGAAGATGGTGTCAAAGATGATATTCCGCAGATTCCTGTTCGTGCTGCTGTTTCTGTTGCACCTACTGCAGAGCAGATTCGTTGGGATGGCAGAGATGCCCAGGCACATGCATTGATAGCTTTGTCTGTCAAACGTGCCATTATTCCTCACATTCGCTCTTGTAGAACATCAAAGGATGCTTGGGATACACTTACCACTTTGTACCAGGCTAGGAATGAGGCTCGCGTTGCTTACCTCCGAAAACAGTTGGAGAGTGAGCACATGAATGAAGGTGATTCTATGGACATTTTTCTTACAAAGATCAAAGACCTGAAGGAACAATTGATTTCTGCTGATGAGGTTATACCAGATAGCTCACTTGTGCAGACCGTTCTGAATGGTCTTCCTGATTCATATCAGAGTTTTGCCTCTACTCTTCGGTTGATGATGAAAGGCAATCCGAATGCCTTGTCATTTGAGGAATTAGTCTCTGTTCTGTTGCAGGAAGATCAGTCCAGGCAGAACAGGTCCATTATGCGTGTTGCAGATCAAGATTTCCTGGCTAGTCAGAAGGGCAAAGGAAAATGGAGCTCTTCTACTAGTAAGCAGAAATCTACAAATGCTGCACAATCGAAGAACCAGGATAAAGATGAGAAGAAATCAGAAAAGCAGAAATTGTTCTGCAAGTACTGTAAAGGAAATGATCATATTATAAAGAACTGTCCAAAACTGGCTGCTAAAGAGGCAAAGAAGAAAGAGGCTGGAATGGTTGTTGCAGAGGCCTCTACACCAAAAATAGAGTCTGCAAATCTTGTGCAGGAAGAAGAATAGGCGTTTACTACTGTCTTCAGTTTTGACCCATCTTCTCATGATCAGTGCATGTCTGCAGTAGACTCACATGTTTGGTACTTTGACAGTGGGGCGACCAAACATATTACCTCGCAGCGCAGTTTCTTCTCTTCACTCGAGCCTGCCCCTACAGGGAATACTGTCACATGCGCCAATAACTCCTCTTATCCTGTTATGGGAGTTGGTAAGATCATTCTGACTACTGCTGATGGTAGTTCTTTCACTTTGTCAGATGCTTTATTTCTGCCAGGGATAAAAAAGAACCTGTTATTAGTTTCTGCATTAGCCAAAATTGGCTTGGTTGTGAAATTTGTTGATGACAGGTGTACAGTCCATGATCTCTCAAATGGCGATGTGATTATTGCTTCTGGCATTTTATGTCGTGGGCTGTATAAGCTCATAGACTCTGAAAGATCTGTGAATGATTCGGCATGTGCAGTTCATGATTCTCAGGCTATGTCAGATGCAAAGCTTTGGCATGCACGCTTTGGTCATCTGAATTTTGCTAGTTTGTTATGCCTGCAGAAATCTGAAATGGTGTCCTCTTTGCCCAAACTTGAGGCACCTGGAAAACATGTTTGTGAAGGCTGTATTTTGGGAAAAATGCAGCGTTCTTCCTTTCCAAAAGATGGTTCAGTTCGGGCTACACAGAAGTTGCAGCTTGTACATAGTGATGTCTATGGTCCTATGCTGACACACTCTTTTGGAAATTACTTTTACTTCGTGATTTTCATTGATGATTTTTCCAGGCATGCATGGGTATATCCACTCAAAGCAAAGTCCGAAGTGTTCATGTGCTTCAAACAGTTTTTGGTTTTGGCTGAAAATCTGTCAGCATGTAAAATGGGCACCCTCCGTTCTGATCGAGGGGGGGAATATATATCTTCAGATTTTAATGCATTTCTAGCTGAACGTGGGATAAAACACCAGTGTACAATGCCATATACACCTCAACAGAATGGAGTTGCTGAACGAAAGAACAGGTCACTCATGGAGATGGCGAGGTGCATGGTCAAAAGTCAGGCTTTACCACATAGTGTCTGGCTTGAGGCTGTCATGTGTGCAGCATATGTACTGAACATGTGTCCCACTAAAGCGTTGCAGTCTATCACTCCATATGAGGCTTGGCATGACCGCAAGACATTTGTTGCTCATCTGCGTGTTTTTGGTTGTTTGGCATATGCATTAGTGCCTGAACAACATCGCAGAAAATTGGATGATAAGGCAGTAAAATGTATTTTTGTTGGGTACAGTTCTGAAAGTAAAGGCTATCGTCTGTATCATCCACAGACTAAACACATTCTGGTTAGCCGTGATGTTGTCTTTGTGGAAGATGATATTCAGCCATTGCTTTCATGTACTAAGGAGACATCTGTTAGCTCCAAAGACATGTATGATACTTTGATGCCTCTTTTTACAGGTGGACAGGCTAGTGCTGGTCCTAATGAGGCAACTTCTCAGCCTTTGCAGGTTTCATATGATGATGCAGATCATTCCATTTCTGATGCAGATTTACATGATGCACTTGTTGATGAGAGAGCTGATATTGAGAAGGCAAAAACTATGCCAAAATGGCTGGTGCAGACTTTGCGTGACAGCAAATTAGATGCACCTTTGTCATATCGTACTCGTTCAGGCTCTCATAGTGCCTCCTTTGCATCAGATTGCTATGCTATGGCTGCATCTAGTCTCTATGATGAGAATGAGCCAGTTTATTTTGATGAAGCACAAAATTCAGAAAATTGGATGGCTGCTATGCAATCTGAATATGATGCTATAATGAAGAATGGTACATGGTCTTTATGTGACTTGCCTCCTGGCAAGAAGGCCATTGGCACTAAGTGGGTATACAAGCTGAAGCGTAAACCTGATGGTACAATTGACAGGTATAAGGCTAGGCTTGTTGCAAAGGGTTATGCACAAGAAAGAGGCATTGATTTTGATGAGACCTTTGCACCTACATGTCGTCTGACTACTGTTCGGAGCATTTGTGCACTTGCAGCCCATCATGGTTGGAATGTACATCAGTTGGACATTAAAACAACATTTCTGAATGGTGACTTGCATGAAGGTGTATGTTTTTCAGCCCCGTGGCTTTGTGCAGAAAGGGCATGAAAACCAGGTTTGCAGGTTAAAGAAGGCATTATATGGTTTAAAGCAAGCACCACGTGCTTGGTATGAGAAGATACATGCCTATCTGATTGCACATGGTTTTGCGAACAGTCCAACTGAAAGCACCTTATATGTTAAACGTGCTAATGATGTGCTTCTGATCATTGTTGTCTATGTTGATGACATGTTGCTCACTGGTCCTATTGAGACACATATTGCTGATTTTAAGGCTGATTTGCATGCCTCATTTGAGATGTCTGATTTGGGGCATTTGCATTTGGGCATTCAGTTTATGCACGTTGATGGTGGAATGGCTTTGTGTCAAACGAAATATATTGACACATTATTGCAGCGTTTTGGCCTTGAAGACTGTAAGCCTATTGCCACTCCTATGGAGACAGGTTTACGATTGAGTCTTCATGATGCTGGAGATGCATTTGATGCTATTCTCTATCAGCAGGTTGTTGGATGCTTGATTTACTTATGCATTACTCGGCCAGATATTCAGTTTGCTGTCTCACAGATGAGCAGGTTTATGCATTGCCCAGGAGTCACGCATTGGAAAGCGGTTAAGCGCATCTTTCGCTACTTGAGTGGTACTCGGCTACTTGGGTTGTTTTATCCCAAGGGGGATCACTACCGCCAGATTTGCATGCTTTTTTTGACTCAGATTGGGTTGGTTGCTATGACACTTGTGTGTCCACCAGTGGTTTTTGCTTCATGCTTGGTAGCTCATGTATATCTTGGTTGAGCAAGAAGCAGCCTACTGTGGCCACTTCCAGTTGTGAGGCTGAGTATAGGGCAGCTTTCACAGCGACTGTTGAGTGTGTGTGGCTCAGACGCCTTATGGCTGATTTGGGTGTTGGCCAGTCTTCTGCCACCACCATCTTCACTGACAGTCAGAGCGCATTGGTAGTTGCGAGGAACCCTCTGTTCCATTCTCGCACTAAGCACATTGAGGTGCATTATCACTATGTCAGGGAGAGGTTCTCTGCTGGGGAGATCAGCTTGGCATATGTGCCCACGCAGGAGAACATTGCAGACCTTTTCACGAAGGCTCTGCCTAGGGAGAAGTTTGAAGCTTTCCACAAAGCTTTGGGCTTACTTCCTTTTGTGGAGTGATTTCCACATAGCTTGGCACTTCCTTATACATGAGTGCCAGCTCCTTGTTCACCGCATCACTCCCAGGGGGGATTTGTTGATATATTTAGGTAGTGATGTGTGTGAACACTTTAGGACCGCCGGGACACTTTTTTCCCTCTTTAGGAGGTTTTTTTCCCTCGGCTTGTACATACGCCTATTGCCCTAATGGGCTACTTATCTTTGTACATTCTCTAGTAATACATTTAGTATTGTGTGTTTGTGCTCCAAGCTTCTTCTTCTTCCTTGTGCTGTTCGCGTGCTTCCGCATACGTCTATCTCCAACATTCGCTGCTCTTGCCTATGCCCTCGTAAAATATACTTTACTAAAGAGATTTCACCTGCCCCTCATTCATTTCTTGAGGCTGCTTCAGCCGTACAGTAGGATCGCCAATTGTGTTGGGGGTTCTACGGTCCAACACAACATCGAATAACTAGCAAAATCAGATTTACTAATCTTTCCCATTGTGCACTGATCTTTACTTCCCCAGATATTCCACCGGAAACGTCTCAAAAATCACCGAAATACCACCGGAACATCACCGGAATGTCACCGGAATATCACCAGATTCGTTCATTCAGTCAATGTTTTACTAATTCAGAAGTTACACAATCTTGCTACACATTACACTTGTAACAGATTCACAGTACAGTCTGAGTCACTCAAATAGAGTTAACCAAAAAAAGAAGATTTTCAACACTATAACCTTGCTGTGCAGTCATTGGTTGATCATTCATTGGTAAACGTAACACCACAAGTACAGATTGCTTTTTTGTAAAGATTAGAACTTCATTATGAAAGTTTGATTACGCCGCAAAGATTCTCATTCAATCATTTTCTGCATACTGGTTTCTCTATAGAACCTGGTCTTTTCCGGTCCTGACAAGGGAACTCTTTCTTCTTTTACTTCTTCTCACAGTTGACGCACCTTCACTTCTTGCACCCTCGTCTCTCTTCTAATCATTGCACCTTTACTTCTCATACCTTTCCTCCTCTTCCCATTCTCGCGTCTTTGCTCCTCGTCCAGTTTCCCCTTCCTTACGATTATTGCCAACTCCTTTCTTCTTCACTTCCCCTTCTCTTGCGACATGTCCTTTTAAATCTCCACATAGCCGTCTTTTTCTTTTTATTCTTATTTTATTTCTCTAGATTTCCCTGCCTTCAACAGACATGCATTCAACAAGGCTCATGAGGAGTTTGATAAGTCAATTGGAGCCCATGCTCTTAAGGCATCAGAAGCTTCTAGACTACTCAAGTCCATGAAAAAGGAGGTCAGTAATTTTTATTTAATAAAGATGGATAGGAAGTTCAGGTCAGAACTCTTGTAGATAATTGATGAAATGTCCACAACAAGTTTAGTGGCAAAGGCTGCTGTTATGCATAAAGATAAAGGTGTAGGGGAAGCACCCCTCACTGATTATAAGAGCCATCGATGAACATTCTCTATCAAAGGTCATGAGTTTCAAGGAGTTATTGTGGATGGTAGTTCTGGTATTAACTTGATGCCTGAATATACCATGAAAAAGATTGGACTACACCCTTCAAAACTTGCAAAATTGACTATAACAATGGCAAACCAAAGCATAGTAAAGCGTATGGGAGTGGTCCCTGGAGTCCTAGTCAAAATACAAGGTAGCATCTTTAACTTGGATTTTGTTGTTTTAAAGCTACCACAGGTAGAAGGAAGTTTCCCTCTGTTAATTGGGAGACCTTGGTTAAGGCATGCCAATGTACTACATGACTGGGGTAAGGACACAATGTGGGTAAAGCAAGAGGGAAAAGAGTTGCAGCAGATATTCTTAGAAGAAGGACCAAACAATCAAAGACATACCAGCATGATGTGGACAATTGGTATTTGTATGGAAGAAGAATTGTTGGACAACCCAGAAGCAAATCTATTTGAAGGAGCAAATTTATATGATGAAAACATTTTGGCTTGGCTCCATGTAGAAGACCCATCTTCCTGCTATGGAATTTTTCCAAACTCAAGTAGAGAGGAAGCATATGAAGAAAAAGAGGACATCATTCAGGTTACTGACTTGAGTGAGACAGTCTCAGTCAAAGGCCATAGAAGAGAGAAGAAAAGAAAAGCCATTAAGTGCAGCAGTGATGAAGCTACTTCAAATCCTATATCAAGGGCTAGTTTGTTATGGATACTGGTATGGATATCATCTGTTATGTCAATTTTTGTGATAGTAAGTGCAGGGGTTTACAAGGATGTGGAAGGAGTACCTGCAAGTCTTTGGAAACAGAGGGTTCCATTGGATGAAGAAGCTAGTATTGTAAAAATGAAATTTTGTAGATTAAGTTATAAAGTTTTTGAAACAAAGATACAAAAGATGCAGTATAGAGGAGATAATATTTTACTGAAGGATTTCGGGTGGCCCTATCAAATGATCAGTATGCCCAAAATAAAGACAAAACCAATGAAGTGTAGTGCAATTGGAGATTATGAAGGAGTTTTTCTGACTCAACATATCAAGGCTCAAGGCCTATCATCAGCACAACTGAAGATTTATGGATCACCTAGAAATCGCCAAATTTATCCAGGTTGTACATAGCCTTCTCATGTCATTTTTTCTTTAGTTTTTGTAGTTTTTATCCATTTTCATGCTTGTTCATTGATTTTTTAGCATCTTTAGCAACTCTTTCATAGTCCTAAGGATAAGTATAGATTTTGGAAATTTTTGGGAATTTTCAAGCATTTTTAGAATTTTTCTAACATTTTTTCATCCTTTGTCAAATGTCATTTTCTTGCCAAATTGGAAGAATAAAGGAAGCTCTCTATGTTTTTTAGTGAAAAAACTGGCTTAGCCCTGTAGGGAGTTTTCTTAGAGTTTTTTTTTTGAATTTTTTTGGGATTTTTCTCCCATTTTGGATAATTTCAAAAAAAGAAAAAAAACACCCCCATGGAATTTATTTTTCCAAAAAAAAGGAGGAGAAGAAAATTCAGAAAAAAAATCCCTCTCTCTCTCTCTCTCTCTCTCTCTCTCTCTCTCTCCCCCCCCCTTGCCCCCCGCCCCCCAGGTCCCCCTCACGCCCCCCTGCCCCCCCTTGCCCCCCCAGGCCCCCCCTCCATCCCCCCTCCCCCCTCCCCCCTCGCCCCCCGACCATTTTATTTTTTATTTTATTCATTTTTATTCATTTTCTTTTATTATTTTTTAATTTGTACTTTATTTTATTTCTTTATTTTTATGTTCTTTTATATTATTTTATTTTTTATATTTTCTTTTTTAACCCCCGCGTGTGTGTGTTCAATTAAAAAAAAAACAGAGATATATAATATATAATTCTATGAATATTAAAATAGATATATATTTTTTTATTTTCATGCTTCAAAACTTTTGGCTTTGAATCGTGCCTTGGATGGTCATTTGTTTCAAAAGTGGGGTCATTTTCATGTATTTTGGCACCTCTGGATTCATTTTTCACCTTAATTTTTCAAAAATCTCACCTTTTCTCTGACTTTTGGTCAAAACCCACATCTTTTGAGCACATTTATCACATGTTGTTCTTTAACCACATGATCCACATGGTCTATTGCCACTTTGTTTTACCTTATGTTTCACACTTTCCCATATGTACACTCTGTAGCTCTACTATTTGATCATTTTGGCCCTCTCCAGACCCCATAATCCTACTCCCTGACCCTCCCTTTACCCTTCTACCCAGCCCAATCCTTACCCATCCCTGCCCTATCCATCTCAACCCCCTCAGCCCTCCCTTCCCCCTCCCTTCTACCCTCCCATTGCCCTCCTTTGCTTTTCCATGCAAAATTCCACTTTTGTGTTCTTCTATGGTGTTTGTTCTCTCTTGCTTCTGGTGGACTTGATAGCTGCTCTGTTGTCCTTTTGAAGATTTTGCAGCACTAGGATCATGGTGTCATATCTGCTCAGAGTTTTGGCTGTAGCTCTCCGAGGAGAACACATTAGGTGATGGGCAACTGTTGATCCCATAAAAGTCATCTTGGTCAAAGTTTCAACCACAATCAAAGTCAACTATAGTCAAAGTCAAAGGGGTCAAAGTCAACTAAGTCAAGGTCAAAGTCAACATGGGCAAAGTCAAAGTGTGCAAAGTTCAAGTGTCAAAGTGCACAGGTAGTGCACAATTGTTCACAAAGGTTGTGTTTTGTAGAAAGTGGATTGTAGGTTGCAGAGTGTCTTTCTGTAATTTCTCTAAGGTTCAAAGTGTTTTCAAAGTGTTTTGGAAGGTTCAGGTGAACCCTCTCTTAGGTGCACAAGTGAAGAATTAAAAGGCAAAATGTGAAGGTATGTGAAGCGACAGCGTACGCAGAAGTGAAAGTATGGCCCTCGAATTAAAATTTTTGTTTTAGTCTAAAGCCACTTCAGGACAAACTAGGGATTCGTTGGCTACCCATTTTTGGAGACAATCTTGGGACATCAAAGTGAGCACCAAGATACTCTCGTAGTTAGGAGCGTACGTGAATCGACACTCAAATCAAAGCAAGGACTATTCTTGGAGGACCAAGCAAGACTAAGCAAGGTGAGCAGAGTCTAAGCTAGGCAAGAGAGAGAAGTGCAAGAGACACACAGGGTGAGATGCAGAGAAGTGAAGTGCAAGGTGTGCATGAAGAGTGACTAAGAAGTGAGCAGAGAAGTGCTAAGCTATTCACCCCAAGGATCCCAAGGTCTCATTGAAGCTGTGCGCATGCCGACGGAATGTGTCCATCCCTCGCCCTTATTGGAAGCTTGGTACAAGGTGTGCACAAGTGCAGGCTTGGAGAAGGTGGAGGTCTGGTGCAAAGAATGCCGGCAACAACAAGACCCTTGGGTATTTGCTATTTTGTGATTGAGCACTCTGTGGGATTTTTGCACAGAAGCATTGGATTGTATTCTGCATCAGCATTGTATTTGTCTTCTTATAATCAATCGACAGAGGCTTCCAGTGTGTATATTTCTTATTGTCTTTTCCTTTTCTCCTACAAACAATCAAATCCCTTCTTGTCTAAGAATCCCCCAACATGGGCAAATCACAAAGTTGGCATCATTTATTGATGGTAAAATCACAAAGCTTTGACACCATTATTGAAATATGTTCAGAGAAACTCCAATAACATAAGTTAACAACCAATCTTGAAATAAAAAAGGCATGTACATGAACATTCAAAAAGCTTTTAAAGCTCTGCATATCATAATCACCCACACGTCTAATTAAATTTCTTATCCATAATAATATGAAAATAAGTATAAGCTCTGTACACGTACATAGAAAGAGAGCTTGTGAAAATAGAAAAAAACTCTACATCATATTTTTTTTTGCTTGAATTCATCAATCAAAATTCAGAAGATGTTCATCAGGGGATCAAAGTGACGTTGGTTTTGCTTGACTATTGGTTTTCAATATATTCACATATTGTTTAGTACTTGTGACTCCCTCGACCTCGGCTTCTGCCTCGTTGTCTATCAAAATATAATTTGAGGACTTATTGTAACTTCTTCAATGTAGCCCCATCATCCATCCAAGAGAACTAGGAGAGCAGCAGCCTATGAATGTGACTCGCATAAAAGACTTGTAAGTTGTCACCCGAGTAGGCCTTGGAAAAACAAATCTACAAACAAACTACGTGAGATCATAATCTTGGTGAAAAAGCTCTAGAACTTAGAACTAGGGTTTGTATCTAGTTGGGCTATTTTTATATGTTTAAACTTCACTAAATATAGCAAAAAAAATTAAATGTCTATAAATTCACCTTTGGGATAATATTCACCCCTAAATATTTCCTTAATTATCACTCGCTTAAAGAATCTATGAGATCAGACGGCGGAAGCAGGTGTACAAAGGTCAAGTGAGGAGCTAGCTCGGCATTGTCTTCAAATGTGTCCACCTAAGTTTGATGGTTTGGTAAATGCTCTTAATACTCAAATAAGACCTCAACCACTAACTTTTGAAGAATCCAGTGCCTTACTCAGGCTCAAGGAAAGAAGTGGTGGTAGTAAAGGAGGTGCTGCATTCATAGCAAATGCCAAAGGAGGCAAAGTGGAATCTTCAAAGATGGAGATAAAAAGAAGAATGACAAAAAGAAGTTCAAGGGAGAGTGCTTCCATTCAAGAAGAAAGGACATAGAATCCAAGGCTGTCACATCAAGAAGGCAGAAGAGAAGAATTTCTCTTCAAAAGGTAGCAAGGTCAAGTAGTCTATGAACACAACAAAAATATAGGTTGAGTTATTTTTTACAATAGAGGAGGTATGCTCCTCAACTGAAGGTTTAGGAACAGATGGCTCATGGGTGTTGGATAGTGGTGCATCTCTTCACGTGATGAGTAGAAAAGATCTTTATAGTTTCTTACAACCTCTAAGGAACCCATCATAGTAAAGGTAGGCAACAATGCAAGATGTTCTATAGAGGGTGGAGGTATGGTTTCTTTCGTTAACTCTAATGGGATGCCACAAAGCTTTCAAATGTTTTGTATGTTCCACAAATCAAACGAAATCTATATTCAATAGCTTCTATAACTAATCAAGGTCATCAAGTATCTTTTCGTAAAAGAGGAGCTAATATTATGGACAATAACAACAACATTGTTGGGATTGGTGTAAGGAGGAACAACCTATATGAGTTGTGTGCTCTTACAACCACTACAAGTGTGGGCACAAGTAAGCTATGGCATGAGAGATTCGGCCACATTGGATACCCTATACTGAAGGAAATGCATCACAGGGGTATGGTTGCACACCTACCATCAATTGCAGAAATGAAGGAACCATGTGAAGCTTTGAATGATGGGAAAGCAACAGAGGAAGGCATTTCCACAAGAAAGAAAGAATAGGGCAAGCTATCCTCTAGAGTTAGTGCATGCTAAGTTGTGCAAAAAAATTCTTACATATACCTTGGAGGGATCTTCCTACTTCATGTTACTTGTAGATGACTATAGCAGGAAGATGTGGGTGCACTTCCTTTGCAATAAGGCTCAAGATTTTGGTAATTTTGAAGAATGGCTTCAACTTGTTTAAATTGAAACAGAGAAGAAGATGAAGAAATTCAAGTAGACGATAGTGGTGAGTTCACATCAATAGAGTTTGAATATTTTTTGCAAGAGTAAAGGAATCAAGCATCAACTCACAGTGGCACTAGCCCTCAACACAACAATGTTGTAGAATGTCATAATTGAACCATCATGGAGATGTCAAGGTGCATGTTGAAGGGAAAGTGCTTGCCTAATCAATTCTGGGTAGAGGCTATCAACACTACTATCTACATCTTGAATCAAAACTGCACCAAGTCACTTGATGGAAAAACTCCACAAGAATCCTACACTGGTAAAATGCCTTCTGTTTCCCATTTCAAAGTATTTGGAAGTGAATGTTATGTACATGTTCCGCATAGGGAGAGAAACAAGATTCAACAAAAAAGCATCAAATGTATCTTCCTAGGGTACATTGAAGATAAGAAGGCTTATAAGTTTTATGATCATGAGGCTAAGAAGATCATGGAGAGTTGTAATGTGGTGTTTAAGGAGGAGTAGCCACATGCAGTGGAGGAAAAGAGAGCTTCCACTTTATCATCAAGAGAAGGGGCAATCCACTATGAAACTCGCCCAAGAGCTATCTCTTCTACACAAGAGAAGGAATCATCATCTTCATATGATGAGTTTGAAAGTGACCAACTATCATAGGCCAAGTGCAAGATCCATGACCATGTTGGGTGAGGTGACTCCATGATTCTGCGAACCCCATCCCACAGTCACTAGAACAAGTTGCAAATGGACTAAGGTGATCACAGAGAATAGAGGAACATAGACGGGCAAGTACCCATATTGTAAACACAACCTTGATGGCTGATTTCATTCAAGAATGAGTAAAGGAACCAACCAACGTGGAAGAGGCACTCCAAGATCCGAATTGGCGGGCTGCCATGCAAACAAAATACAACAATAGCATGAAGAATGGAACTTGGGTGCTAGTAGATCGACCCCCTAATTGTAAAATCATTGGCATTAAGTGGCTATGGAAGCTAAAGTACAAGGCTGATGGTACTCTAGAAAATTACAAAGGAAGACTTGTTGCACACGACTACTCAGAAGTTGAAGGCATTGTCTTTTGTGAATCATTTGCCTCGACTACAAGGATTCTATGTAGATGACCTTGTGGTTACAGGAAGTGATGATGCTCTTCTTCAACAAAAAAAAGATTCCTTGAGTTCAAAAATTGAAATGACAGACTTGGGCTTCATGCATTATTGCTTAGGCCTTGAAGTTTGACAGGAACGAAGGAAGATTTTCATCTCTCAACAAACGTATGCAAGACAGATATTGAAGGCATTCGACATGGAGGATTGCAAGGAAATTTCTACACCATGGAGGTCAAGGCAAAATTATCTATTGAAGATACTTCACCTCTAGTGGATATTGGAAGATATAGGAAACTAGTTGGAAGTCTTATCTACTTGTGCAATAGCAGACCATATATCTCTTATGTTGTTGGAGTAGTAAGCAGGTTATCTAACAAGACTTGCCAAAATCATTGGAAGGAAAGCATGCAGATACTCATGTATGTTAAAGGAACCACTGATTATGGTATCTTTATGAAGAATGATCATCTCTGGTTGAACATTGTCACTTAGATTGGGCAGGAGATATTGATACCAATAAATCACTTTCTAGATATTGCTTTTCTTTAGGATTAGGGATCTTCTCTTGGATTAGTAAGAAGCAATCAACTCTAGCATTACCTTCTACTAAAGATACAAAGTTGCATGTGTTGCAACATGTGAAGCAATATGATTGAGGAGGATCCTATGTTACATAAGAATACAAGGACATGAAGCTACAAAGTTTAAGTATGACAACCAAAGTTGCATGGCCATCACAAAGAATCCTATTTTCCATGCATGTACCAAGTACATAGAAATTTAGATCACTATGTGTGCAAGTTGATTGAGGATGGGGTCATGCAGATAAGATATTTTCCAACTGAAGAAAATGGAGTAGACATATTCACCTAGGCTCTTGGGAGAGAGAAAATTCTTCAAAACTTTCCAAAGCTTGGGATTGAACCAAGGAGATAGTTCACCATAGGGTGGACATTGAGGGGGGTGTTAGATATGCTCAATACTCCACCCTCAAGTGACCACAAATGATCCATGGTGCTTTACATTGTAACGCCCCCCATTATGAGGAGAAGCCATTATGAGAGCCCAGACATTTGTGGAACCATAACTTCTAAGTTATGAGGCCTATGTGTGACCGTTAATGGTTATGATGATCTTTTGGAGCCTAGCCATTAGGTTAGGAAGGGCATAAATGTTTGGGCCATTGGGTTTCCATTCAAGTTGAAAAGAAATGTCTTGTGGCATAACACTATTTCCCCATATAACCTTAATGGGTGGAGTGCAAAGGGGAGACTTGCCTCCTTCTGCGAGGTCCAAGAAGCATATCCCCCAGTCCGTAGGGCTGAGACGGTAGGACTTTTGGTCATGGAGATATTTTTAGATTGTATATTTTGCGAAATATTGTGTATCTCCTGACTACATTTATCTATACCAACTCCCCTTGTAAAATTTATATAAGTATGGCCTAGGTTGAGATTTACATAGCATTGCCCACTAGCAAGCCCTTCATCTAGAGTCTGTCTAGATCACCATCTAAGCTCCACATTGGGAGCGCACCGGTGGATAACACCATCGTTGTAACTACATTACACTTGGCAATCTAAGAATTTGAGTTCTTTATCTCTCAACCTGCATCTAACTTTGTTAGCATTTTGCTCTTAGCTCTTTCTACTAGTCTTTTCTGTTGTGTTGTCATTTTTTTTATAGAGATTTCTACCCAACACTTGAATGACCAAACAATGTCTAAACTTAGATATGTCTAAATATGTCAGACTCTCATGACATAAATGTCCTTTATAACATTCTTGCCCCCCTAGAAAGCATCTTTGTCCTCGAAAATTGAGCTATAGAAATACTATAGGCATCCCCCGAGCTTCATGTACAAATTGTACATGATCATCTCTATGTGTTGTTTCCCCATATCCTTCCTCTTAAGAAGTCTCATAACAAATAAACTTAAAGGTGGGAAACTTTTTGGGTGGTACCTACCATCTCCAATGTACACGCAACCTCCAAACTATCACTCCCATGACATAAAACATCATCAAATGACCTAGTTAAAGATGATGTATCTATGGAGAAATAGCATGAAAATGAAGTATAAAGTGCCAAGCTTATAGGCTTGACCATCGACTGTGAAGATTGAAGAAATTAATGCTATTTCTGATGATGCTGATGTGTTGACACTTGATAGTACTCTGCCAACTGAGGCACTTATAGTTGATTCTCTTTCCCACACATGGTTGCTAGATTATGGTGCTTCTTTCCATGTGACACCACATAGACAATGGTTCTCTAATTATGCAGCAAAGTTTCTTGGTACCGTGAGACTTGGTGACTCTTACCAGTGTGATGTTGTGGGGATTGCAGATGCGGTTGTGCAGTTCATTGATGGTTCAAAATTTACTATGCATAATGTACACCATGTACCTCAGTTATCACGCAGTTTGATGTCTTTGTATGACACACACACAACTCCTCGATGGGTGTAAGATGGAGAAGAAGATGCAATACGCCTTGATAGAAGCTCTTTGACTCATTTTCATGTTGCTCTAGAATGTCTTGAAAGTAGAGAAGATGCCTTCCTTCTTTGTATCTCCTACAAGATTCAAAAACTCGACTCCTTTCCTTTGTCCTTCTTGAGAACAAGAGAGGATGCAAAATCAGCTTTAGTTGGAGATCACAGTAAAAAACTCAGAAAATAGAGCTTCTTAGCTTGGGATTAGCAGAGAAATGCATAATAGATCTCGAAATGGAAAATATTTATAAGTATTTGAAGCAAAAAATGAAGAACAAGCCTATTAGCTTAGTGAATAGATCACTTTCCTCTTCCTATAGAGGTCAACGGATTGAATATTGTTGCTTGAATGGGGTCAGATATGGGTCTTAGAATAGCGCTTCTAACTGTGCTCAACATTATCAGTGGAATATTCTTTTGAGGTTGGTAATAAGAACTAAAGCTCTATAATTGGGAAATTTGATGCGGATGGAACTCTAGTTCCCATAAGATACATGAATTTGTAAAGATGCAAGATCACCACCAATCATCTTGATTTCGTGGTGTAGTTGGTTATCACATTAGTCTAACGTACCGAAGATGTCCGATTCAAATATGGGCGAAGTCATTCTACCATCCTTGGTGGGATTTCTAGGTAGAGAGAGGCAAGCCATGCCTGGGCTTCTATACATGATGCCTTCTTTTTGTGCCCATGAGCATGCAAGCTTGATAGATAGTGGAAGTTGACAGACTCAGTTAACATCAAAGATAGCAGCCCGATTGGTAGGGAGATATCCCGCTCGTGAAGAGGTGCAAGTTTTGTATCTTCACGAGCACATTACCCATGCAAAGTCTTTACTTTTGAATAACTCTCCAAGCTTTTGGAGATCACAAGTTGATTACTTCAGCCTCCTCAACCTCTATGATCTCTACACACCTGCAATTGAAAATGCCTCACACAAAATTGGAGAAGAAGAAATGGTTGACAATGATGAAATATCAATCTTTCCATAAAAGCTCCAACTTGTGAAGAAGATGATAATGAATCCTACAAGGACTCCAAGAGAGTCTAAGAAAGATGATGAGCTCCCAAGGTCACCATGAAAGCTTGCTCTGATACCAATGCAAGATTATGACCACCATGTGCTAGAGAGATGAGTCTCCTCCCAACCAAATGCCTCTATATGTAGCTCTCTCCAGGGGACTCCCTGCTTGGGTAGGTGGATACTAACCATCCATGTGTCAGCCATGTAACTGCATGTCCAACACGTGTCCCAGTTAACTTGAATTAACTCAAGTGAATGCTTCTAGAAGGCATTAGATCTCTATGGGCAAAATACTCTCCCCATGTACCCCATGGGATTGAACCCAAGACCTCCTCCTTCACACCCTTGAGACTTAACCACTAAACTAAGTGGATCACTTGTTTACAAGAGCACATGAACTCCTAGTAGGTCTAGACTCGAGATCTTTGGTCATACACACGGGTGACCAAACGATATCCGATTTCATATCCATTTAAATCGGTTGGACCCTTAGATTGTTGGAGTTAGATGTCTGCAAAAGCTCACAAATAGCACAAGGAAGAAGGAGAAGCTTGGAGCACAACACACAATACTGAATGTATTACTAGAGAATGTACAAAAATAAGTAGCCCATTAGGTCAATAGGCGTATATACAAGCCGGGGGAAAAAAACCTCCTAAAGAGGGAAAAAAGTGCCCCGGTGGTCCTAGTGTGTTCACACACATCACTACCTAATTATATCAACAAATCCCTTTGGGAGTGATGCGGTGAACAATGAGCTAGCACTCATGTATAATGAAGTCTCAAGCTATGTGGAATCAATCCACGAAAGGAAGTAAGTCCAAAGCTTTGCGGAAAGCTTCAAACTTCTCCCTAGGCAGAGACTTCATGAAAAGGTCTGCAATGTTCTCCTGCATGGGCACATATGCGAAGCTGATCTCCCTAGCAAAGAACCTCTCCCTGACATAATGATAATGCATCTCAATGTGCTTAGTGCGAGCATGGAACACACGGTTCCTTGCAACTACCAATGCGCAGCTCTGACCGTCAGTGAAGATGGTGGTCGCAGAAGACTAGCCAACACCCAAATCAGCCATAAGGCATCTGAGCCACACACACTCAACAATAGCTATGAAAGCTGCCCTATACTCAGCCTCACAATTGGAATTGGCCACAGTAGGCTGCTTCTTGCTCAACCAAGATATACATGAGCTACCAAGCATGAAGCAAAAGCCACTAGTGGACACACGAGTGTCATAGCAACCATCCCAGTCAGAGTAAAAAAAAGCATGCAAATCTGGTGGTAGTTATCCCCCCATGGGATAAAACAACCCAAGTAGTCGAGTAGCACTCAATTAGCAAAAGATGTGCTTAACCCCCTGCCAATGCTTGATGCTTGGGCTGTGCATAAACCTGCTCATCTGTGAGACAACAAACTGAATATCTAACTGAGTAATGCATAAGTAAATCAAGCATCCAACAGCCGGCTGATAGAGAACAACATCAAATGCATCTCCAGCATCCTGAAGACTCAATCATAAACCTATCTCCATAGGAGTGGCAATAGTCTTACAGTCTTCAAGGCCAAAACACTGCAATAATGTGTCAATATATTTCATTTGACACAAAGCCATTCCACCATCAACGTGCATAAATTGAATGCCCAAATAGTGATGCAAATGCCCCAAATCAGACATCTCAAATGAGGCATGTAAATCAGCCTTAAAATCAGCAATATGCCTCTCATGAGGACCAGTGAGCAGCATGTCATCAACATAAACCACAATGATCAGAAGTGGCTCTAGTTGTGTGTCTTGCAATATGGATTGGTATGGTAGCTTTTCCATAGCAAGGTGTTCATGTGTTTCTAATGCCTATCAAAATGGATTGCATAAGTTTGATGGAAACTCATAGCTTTTACACTAGTGAGAGACATATGACATTGTTTACTACTCCCATATCCATGAGAATCTTTGAAACTTCATTGTTTTGCATGAAATTTCTATGTCAAATTTGAGCATGAAGATGTAGGAGCTAGAGAAATTTTTCTATGAGAGAAAGGTAGAGTGCTCTTAGTAGAAAAACTTTATCTGATTGAAATTTTTGTAGTTATTGTGTTTAATGTTTCATTTAATTGTGTGAAGATAGGTTAGTGAGGTGATATTCATGTTTTTTCATCTCTCTCTTGAATATCTAATTTATTGGGGCTCAAAAGTGATATTTGGAAGCTGACTCAGAACTAGGGCATCTCTAACACTATTGTGCAGATTGAAGAGCTGAACATTTTTGTGTCTCACAAGCTTAAGCTGATTTCTCATTGGTTTTGAGTTGCAAGGCTTGGAAAAATGTCATTTTTTGTACTTTTTTTTATAAAAGAATCCATTATTCCTCTTATTCATGGTGGTAGATGCAAATTGGTATGTGGATTTTTTGGGTTGATCAACGTGTGTGAGTGTGTTGTAGGATTTCTCTATTTTTGTAGGTTGGATTCTTGAGGAGGACATGAAAAGTAAACACATGGCCAATCTAGGAGTCTTGCATGAGACATGCAAGAAAGACACTATCTTGGAGCATGCATATTCCATGTATCACAGCAGAGTTGGATTTTTAGAAAAGATGAAAGCTTTAAAAAAGAAGATAGAAGGGCAAGAAGAGATTATGTGAAGATTGAATGTGCAATTACATAAAAAAAGATCCAACAAACAAAAAGAGGGCATGAAAAATGTTTTCACTATTATCACATACATTTTGATACATTTCTTCAAGTATATTTCTGTCTATTGTTCTCTATTACATCTTCATCATTTTAGTGATTTTGCAAAAATGTTTTCTCTGTGTGTACTCAATCATTTACTAGACTTTAACTTGTTATAGTTAGAGTGAAGTTTCTATTATCTACATATCAAGTTTCATTAACTTTGATTTAGCCAATCTCGAGATATGAAGTGAGGCTACACTCTTCCTTGGTCCAAAAATGTCAAGATGATCCCCTTGACTTGTTGAGATCATTTCTCAGTGTATTGTGTGGGTAAATTGATGAAATAACTTGCTCTAGTTAGCTAAACACTTCAAGTAGATGTGTGCAAAAGCTCTTTGGTCAATTCATAATAGGTTGTGAGCTCTGAGCAAAACCTAGAGTACTTCTATTCCCAAAATAAAAGGTTTCTTACACATTTCTAGGATATTCAAATTAACTGTTTTGATGCAAAATTTTGGGATTGATGTTCCAAAGTACTTTGTGGTTCCAAATGCATCAATGTGAAGCTAAAGGAGTTTATTAAGCATCCTTGGAGTTAACTTGGTAGGTGTAGGGTAGGTTTTGTGCAACACCAGCTCATCTCTAGAACACACCAATACATCTCCTCACAACATTAGGTTCATCCGCATGTATGACCTCATACCTCTTTATGATGTCCTGAAAATTTTTTGATAGAATGATCAATGCACGAATTATTTCCTAGATCTCAAATGAAGCTTGTTCTCAATACCCATTTTAACTACTCATGATTGGAAGAAGCCGTTCCACATCGATGTAGATTCGTTTATGCCATTGGATGTGACTTGCATAGCCAACATGAGAAGGAAAACTAGACTAGAAAATTTCTTATGCAAGCCAATAGTTAAGTGCAATAGAAGGAAACTACATGACTACTGATAGTGAAGGCTTGTGCATGGTTTATGCAGTGAAGAATTTCCAACACTATTAGTTTCCAGCAAATTCAAGTTCTTCATGGACCATCAAGTATCGTTGTAATTGTTCAATAAACCATGTTATATGGGGCATTTAGTAAGATGCTTAATCTTAGTAATGAACTAAGATTTCAAGGTGCTAGTGAGGAAAGGGAAAGCCCATCTAACGGAATACCTTCTTTTTTGACTAACCACATGCAAACTCTCTGAAGGAGTTTCTAATGAATTACTTGATGCCTAGCTATTTGAATCGGAAGTAGATCCAAAATGGGTGAATACCTTGATACTAGTTTTTAATTTTGGCCCATCACACAGGTACATGTGAACAAAGGAGAGAAAAGTTTTGAGGTCCCAAAAATACCACCTATTAGTAGGACTCTATACTGACAAGACAAACAAGGTATCTTGTCTTGTTGTGTTGACTGTTAGGAGCATAAAATATTGTTGTAGCAAGCATAAGTAGGATTAGTAAAAAAAACAATAATCTAAGCAATGTACACTTTTGAATTTAAAATGCCTAGGAGTGCATTGGCCTTCTATGGAAAAGAAGTACATCAGCTCTTGAAGAATGCATGGTTAGACCCCCTATGGGGCATACTACCCTCTACCATATCTCTCTAATTCCTAAATGAAGCATCCCGTTGGGCTATATATCATTAGGAGAATTCCCCTAGATGTTAACTTGGCTAGAAAATGCAATATTATTCAAGAAGCGAAAGACTATGCACACGTTGGAGATAGTTTATGTATGAGGATAAGATATTGATATCTACGATTATGTTTCTATGAAAGCGACTATCTATCATCTTAGAAATAACCCATAGTGGTATGACTCATGGAAATTTTGGCCGAGTTAAAGTTTTCATGTCTATCTTATTTTTTGGCCTATGGTGGTCCACACCCCACATGGATGCATCTTCACATGCAAAACAATGTGACACTTGTCAATGGGTGCAAAATAATATCCAACTTCATGAAATTCCATTGAGACCAACGATGGAGGATGCATAATTGTGTAGAATTGTCACACATGATCCTAGCTAGTGATTGTACACTCCATGAGCATACTCAAGTTGTGGGTTGACTACCATGTCAAATTGACAAACCAAGAGTTGAACCGATCAAGTGCATAGAATCATGTGAACATATATGATGGCTAATGCATCCCATGGTCAAGTGAGCATGTGCCACAAGTAAAACATCTCTCACACACACACACCTTTTACACTAAGATATGCACCACAATACCTGTCGTAATAATAGACACAAAAACAATGTTCTCTCTTAGCTCTAAAATCCAAACATAATCAATAGCATGGTTCATTTTGAAGGCCTTAATGAGATGCATCTAATGGAGAGGGTTTGGAAGCATTCTCCATTTTCTATACATTATTATGGCTAGAAAACTAGGTGTTGGGAATCACCTACCTACACCTCAAGACCCTACACCTTCCATGTGTAAGAAAACAATGAAAAAAGGTGGTAAAGGGGTAGACAACACTTGTTAACATACATTTCATACATAACCATGCACACAAGCACACAAGAAGGAGAAAAATGGGAAAGAAGGAGTTACAAGATTCTTCTCTTCAAGTTAGTTCTTCTATTACAAAATGGCTAAAATTCTTTACAAAAGAGCTATA
The DNA here is from genome assembly GCA_020310875.1 of Ceratopteris richardii. Taxonomy (NCBI): domain Eukaryota; kingdom Viridiplantae; phylum Streptophyta; class Polypodiopsida; order Polypodiales; family Pteridaceae; genus Ceratopteris; species Ceratopteris richardii. Next base: position 14,628,887 of record CM035440.1, read on the forward strand.
ATTGACTTATATACATGAGTCATAAGTGTGTCCTTTCACATTTTAGACGGGCATAGTAACATCATTCATCTCCCTATGGTCTAATTTACTAGTCTACAAGGCATGATGTGTGACACTTGAGGTCTCCTTGAAGTGTACAATTACAAGGTTTTTTGGTATGCATCGAGGGTTACTCTATGTCATAACAATGTGTTGTTTAAAAGTTTGAAATTTTGGGGCCCCATTTTTAGCTCTTTTCTTGCTTTGATATTGTTCACCATTTTTCCTTCTTTTGTCTTCTTTCCTCTAAAACACTCTCCCCCTTCTAGTGTCTATTGTCCTTGAAAGAGCTTCTCTAGGTTTTCTTTATACACCACTTGTTTATGATCCTTGAAAAACATTCTTTGGGTTTGCTTGATACACCACTTGTGGGTTGTCATAGTATATTATCTATGTTTTATGTATTCTTGAAGTAATCGAGGAAGGGTCTTCTTCACCTCTATCTCATCTTGTGCAACTTTTCAACCTCCATACTTCAGGACTCCATCCATACTTCAATACCATGAAGCTTGACATTTGTGCCTTTGTAGGGCTTGGGGTCTAAGGATCCTCCTTTATAATCTGAATTATAATTGTTCATGGTAGCTCTTTTCTTTCTTTGTCTTTTCTATTGGAGGAGATGGTGGATAGTCACAAGAGATGAACTAGTGTAGCTAAATCCTACTTCACACCTGCTTAGAATTATGATTGGAGAGTGTGGAATAGGCCTTTTTTACTTGCTAATGAACACAAATAATCATATATGTAGCTTATAAGATGGTCCACTAATGATAGGATCAAAACAAATAGATTGGAAGATAATTCAAGATCCAAAACTTGCTATTTTAGTTCACACACGTGTTTAGTGTTTTGAACAATTCTTTGAGCACAATAGGAATTGGCTTAATTCCTTTTGGGGAACTCTACCTAATTGAGTAAGATAATGATATTGAGTGATTTTATCAAACATGATGGACTACATAAAGAGAAATATGTTTAACAATCCATAGTTCTATCCCGACATTTATGGGCTGCTACAATTCTTAGACTAGTAAGCAATGTAATGCTAATACCTGCCGATCCTGAGAAGCAATGCTAATGAAACTTTGTAGCATTGTAACAGACAATATGCAGATTCTAATCATTGAAAATGATCAACTACACACACATAATAAGCTCTGACAAGATCATTGTTCTAATGGAGTTATAACAGAGAAGTGAGATGACAATGTAATGATCATAAATGTATTAAAACATGTACAAATGCAATTTCATTGGAAATCAAACATTGCTCAATGTGTGAGAGATGAGTAAGCTATAAGGTGAGCTCCCACTTCACAATGAGTGTACATCAAAATGATCTCTAAAACTCGAGATACACGCAGGTCTTTTAGATCCTTCTTTTAAAGTCATACTTGGAGCCAAGGTTTGAATTCAAATTCAAACTTCCACCTAAAAGGTGAATGCTAACATCTAGGATAGATTCTCTCTTTGCTCAACAACCAGTGATATGTGATTTAGAGCTTCCTAACTCCTCATGGGTGTAGTCCACTTTTACAAGGATAAATGTGAAGTATTTTTACAAGAGGTAGATCATATGAAGTTTTTCAAAGGTTATGCCAATAAGATAAGAATAAGCTAGTTAACCAAGTATGTGGGCTTGGTTTTGATTGCATCAACAGCCATCCCTCAAGCCTAACATGATTGGTCTTCATTGTTCTTTGATTTCTTGCAAACTAATCATTAATTTGAACATGTTCATCTTTGTTCCATGCAATGCCTTTGTGAGTATATCTGCACATTGTAAATGAGTTGACACATAGGATAGTTGAATATCCTTGCTAAGCAATTTCTCCCTTACATAATGATAGTGCACTTCAATGTGCTTAGCCCTTGCATGATATACAGGATTAGCAGCCAAATGAAGTGAACTAGTATTGTGTTCAAAGATTATTGGAGTGTAGGAATGTATCTCCAAATCTTCATATAGTTGCTTAAGCCACATAGCTTGCTGAGTTGCATTTGCCAAACCTCTATATTATGCTTCTATGGAAGATAAGGTGATAGTATGTTGCTTCTTAGATGAACAAGATATGAGCTTTGAACCTGAAAAGGATAGATAACCTAAATTGCTCCTCCTATCATCCTTGAAGCCAACCTAATGTGCATCAGAATACATCTTTATATGTATCTCAAAAGTGAAGGGATATAACAATCCTTCAATCATTGTACCCTTTAGATACTTAAGCACCCTCTTTGCACCTTCCATATGAGGCTTCCTTGGTGCATAAATAAATTGACTCAATGTACTTACCGCATAGACAATATCCACTCTCGTTAGAGCAGCATAATTGAGACTTCCCACAAGTTTTTGATAACTTGTAACATCATCAAGTAGTTCACATTCATGTGGCTCAATTTATGGTCGACTTCCATAGGAGTGCCTACAAATTTAGTGTTACCCATCTTAAACTTTACCAACATATCATGTATGTACTTCCTTTGAGTGATGAATATACGTGAATCTTTATACACAAGCTCTAAGCCAAGAAAGTAGGTTAATAAACCTAGATCAATGATTTTGAATTCCTTCATTAATTGAGCCTTGACCTACTTGATGCCATCAGAATCATTCCCTATAATAATGATGTCATCTACATAGAAACATAAGTAGATAACTTCTTATTTGTTCTTCTTAACAAATAAAGAAGAATCTGTCTTGCTTGCCACAAAGCCTTGGTCCTGCAAATAAGTAACAAGTCTATGGTTCCAAGCTCTAGGTGCTTGCTTGAGACCATAGAGTGCTTTCCTAAGTTTGCATACATAACTTGTTTTACCTTCATCTTCAAACCCTAGTGGTTGTGCCATATAAATCTCTTTTGATATCCATCCATTTAAGAATGCATTCTTCATGTCTAACTGATATACATTCCAATTTTTAGAAGCAGAAAGACTTACCAAAATTTTGATTGTTGGCATCTTTGCCATAGGTGAAAATGTTTCTTCATAATTTACTCCATGTGTTTGGGCAAATCTCTTTGCCACTAACCTTGCCCTTGTACCTATTTATAGAGCCATCATAGTTCTTTTTTATTTTTTATATCCACCTTGAATCAATTATCTTGATATCTGGCTTCTTGGGAACTAGATCCCAAGTGTGATTTTCCTGTAATGCTTCCACTTCTTCCTACATAGCTTCTCTCCATTGTTTCTTCTTCCTAGCCTCTTCAAATGAAGAAGAATCTTCTGCCATAGTGTCTTTAGTGATATACACAGAGTGTTTTGTGACTAAGGATGTATCATATCCATACCTTATGGGTTTCTTAATTTCTCTTTGTGATCTCGTTAATGTTTGATTTGAAGATTTTGGTATGTCTTCTAGTTTCTTGAGCTTGGCCTTGCCTCTTGACTTCCAAGCTTTGAAGTCAATCTACTCTTCATCTTCAGAGTTGATATCTTCTGCCAATGGTTGATCTTCTTGTGTGAGGGTTGGTAAATCATTCTCCAAATCATATGGTAACTTGAGTTTCCTACAATCATCTTCAAACCATGAGTTATTTTCATCAAATACTACATCTCTACTAACCATAAATGCCTTGTTAGTGGGATTTTATAGTCTATACCCCTTTTGATTTTGATCATACCCCAATATATATACATTTCTCATCCTTAGGGTCAAGCTTTCCTCTCATTTGTGATGGGATGTGTGCATAAGCAATGCACCCAAATATTTGGCAATGGTCCAATGAGGGTCTCCTACCATTCCATGCTTCATAGGGTGTCATACCATCCATTGATTTGGATGGAAGCCTTTTGACCAAGTAGGTGGCTGTGGAAACAACCTTTGCCCAAATGTAGTTAGGTAATTTCTTCTCATTTAACATAGACCTAACAGCTTCAACAATTAACATGTTCCTTCTTTCTACCACTCCATTCAATTCAGGACTGTATCTCCTTGTTACTTCCCTCTTTATGCCTCTATTCTGTAGAAATGAATCAAATTCATGTGAAAAGTACTCACCACCTCCATCAGATTTAATCCTCTTCAAGCTCCTTCTTGTTTGGTTTTCAACTAGCTAAGTACTTCTTGAAACATGCAAATACCTTATCGTTATGCTTCATGAAATAAATGATTGTCCACCTACTGTAATCATCAATAAATGAAACATTGTACCTTAAACCTGAGATGGATGAATCTTTTCTAGGACCCCACACATCAGTGTGTACAGGCTCCAAATAGTCTTCATGGATGTATCCTCTCTTGTTGAAAGGTTGCCTGTGTGCCTTGCCAAATTGGCATGCTCCACATTTGTATATCATATGTTGCTTGGTCTCGTTGGGAATGCCAAGCATACTTTGATCCCTACAAATTTGCCTTAGAGCTCTTTCTCCTATGTGTCCTATCCTTTTGTGCCATATTTCTAACTCATATAAGGTTTGATCTCTATAACTAAATAGAGCTATTGTTTTTGAAGTGCTACTCCTATCATCCTTGGAGCTAGACCAATCTACATTAGAATACATCTTTATATCTATGTTAGAAGTGAAGGGATAGAATAACCCTTCAATCATTGTAACTTTTAGATACTTAAGCACCCACTTTTCACCTTCCATATTAGGATTCCTTGGTGCATGCATAAACTGACTCAATGTACTTACTGCATAGGCAATATCTCCTCTTGTTAGAGTAGCATAATTGAGACTTCCCACAAGTTGTTGATAACTTGTAACATCATCAAGTAGTTCACCTTCATGTGAGCTCAATTTATGGTTGATTTCCATAGGAGTGCCTGCAAATTTAGTGTTCTCGATCTTAAACTTTACCAACATATCATCTATGTACTTCATTTGAGTGATGAATATACCTGAATATGTATACACAAGCTCTAAGCCAAGAAAGTAGGTTAATAAACCTAGATCACTGATTTTGAATTCCTTCATTAATTGAGCCTTGACCTTTTTGATGCCATCAGAATCATTCCCTATAATAATGATGTAATCTACATAGACACATAAGTAGATAACTTTTGATTTTTTCTTCTTAACAAATAAAGAAGAATCTTTCTTGCTTGCCACAAAGCCTTGGTCCTTGTTGGTAGTAGCCAAAGGCACAAACGACAAGGAAGCATGTGAAGGAAAAATTACGATGAAGTAATGGGGAGACAAGCAATCTATTTTTTCCCAAGAAATATTTTTTATATTACTTTCTCACAAACCCAACAATGATCTTCATCACTCTTGTACCATATGTATCATGAACAACCACTTTTGTAATTACTAGCTCCATTTTGTGCAAGTCGAGGAGTTCTCAAGCTTGAGGAGCTTAGATAGAACAAACATACCAATTTTGGCTATTTTTATATCTCGTTTACACCTTCAAATAGTGCTTATAACTAAATTTTAACTTTGTCGGACACTATATGTGAAACCGGTCAAAGCTAGTCAAAAAACTATAAATAGAGCTATAGAGCTCATTTTTTAGGTTAGCTAGTGTAGAATTGTATGAGTTAGTGAGAGCTCGAGCTTCTAAGAGTGTTCCTGAGTAATAGAATCCACTTTCAACCTTCCATTGAATCTTGCTTGTCTCTTTATTGTGTGTGTGTATGTGTGTGTGCATCTCTATGCTTCTCACCTTCACTCTCACTACATCTTGCATTCACGATCTTCATATCACTCCTATCTCTTCTATGGATTGACATTAAGGAGGTGGAACTTCTGAACGTGGTGCTTACCATTCTGCTAGAGCAACACCAAATTTGGCCCAGTTGCCAGGGATCGAGTCTAGGATGAATGCGTGATGGTAAGAGTATAGCAAGAAGTGGTGTTGGAAGGTAAAAATTTCAGTTTTTGTTGTTTTTTAAGTAGTTTTCTGTGTTTTCCATTTCCTCTACACTCCTTTTTCACCACCACATCATGTTCTTCCACTCCAAAAAAATAAAAAAATTCACCATATCCACCTATCCCCCTCATTTCCCTTATTTGCACATGAGAGAGAGAGAGCTTTTGTGCTTGTTTGTGCATGTGTTGTTTTTGCTTTTCTTGCAGGTACAATGCTCTAGAGCAACAGGAAAGCTTCCAAAAGGTGAGAAAACCAATTTTTTGTCAAATCTGTCGTATGTGTCAGACCATCGTGATGGTCTGACAAGTTCGTCTTTTTTGGTAAGTGTGTATAACACGATGTAGGCGATCCTTGTGCACTCAAAAATCCACAAACACATTCTGGAAATTTGCATTTTGGTGGACCATCACGACAGGCTCACGCCATTGCGATTGTGTCACACCATCATGATTGGCTCACGCCATCGCGATGGCTCGACCGGACCATCGCAATGGTCTCACAGCATCGCGACGGTCACTGACCATCGTGACAATCTCATCGACTCCACACCATCACGATTGGCCCATGCCATCGCGATGACTCACTTGCCATGTGTCAAATTAGACCATTGCGACAATACCAAGTACACCATCGTGACGCTTCAAGTTTAGACCATCGCGATTGGCTCATGCCATCATGCCTCATGACCATCACGATGGGCTTATGCGATCATGATAGTTGCGTTGAACATTGACCATCACGATGGGCTCATGCCATCACGATTGCTCACTAGACAGACCATCATGATGCCTTGCACCATCGGACCATTGCGACGGTTCAACTAGGCCATCGTGATAGTCCCAGACCATCACAATTAACTCAGACCATTGCGATTGTCCACCCAAAATGCCAAATTTAGGGTTTGATTTTTTGGGCTATTTTGAGACTATCTTTAGTGAATTTTTGGGTGATTAAGCATATTGGAGACCCTTAGCTCATAATTGAAGAAAAACCTGTGTCAATTTTCACCTCTGAGGGCTTGAACGTTCATAACTTTGTCATTCAAAGTCCGTTTTTTGAGCTCTAGGACTCGTTAGAAAGCATTTTCAAGAATAACGTGTTGATCTTTGGATAAGATAATTTGAGGTTGACCCATTTGTGGGACTAAAAAAGCAAGGGGGCATTTGGGAAGTTTGGCCAAAGGAAAAAGGAACCATTAAAGGTGTATATATCAAAGTGCTTGAGCATCAATTTAAGGATTGGTCTAAACATTGGATTTTGATAGGTCTAGCAAGAGCTATCCAAGGGCAATCAAAGCAAGGCAGGAGAACAACACAAGGCTTGGGAAGCGAGACTTCTTAGGCATCAGAGCTATCAATGAAGCTGACTTGAGGGTGGAAGAATACTCAACCCCCTCAGTCAATTATTGGCTTAGGCTAAACATTTAGCACTGTGGATTAACTTAAGATGATGATAGGAATGCATCAAGTCCAAGAGACTTAATTTTTCAAGTCCATGACTAAGATAAAAGTGTGCTATACAAAAGCCTGAAGGAAAGAACTTAATTCTGATGGAACGAGAACTCCAAAGTACAACAGAAAGTCGACTCCTGACATATACGTTGAAAACAAGATAAGAATCGAAAGTAATTAAAAATGAAATAAGCAATTAAGAACAAAGAAACATTGACGATCAAAGTGTGTAAATGCGTGAACCTTAGATCGAGCAAGACTATAGGTAAGTGAGATCGACGAAGCATGAGTTTGGTTCAGATACCAGTGAATCAGAAATGGCCTTTAGCATGGAAAGAGCAGAAGGAGGGTTGAACACAACATATTTGGAAAGACCCGAAGGACCCTACAGAACACAATTAGAATATGTCCGAACCAACTACTTAGGTGCTCGCATCTATGAGGATGGTTTGCAAAGATCAGTTGTGCAATTGCACAATCCTGACCAACCCATTAGATTGGAACATCCAATGGTGAAATTTGAGAGAGACACATACATAGAAAAAGAAGGAACAATGTACATCAAAGTACTCAACCTAATCATACAAATGATTTTGGTATAGTAAATCCCGATAAGGAAGCGAGATCACAAGGAAAAGAACCACTAGGAGAAGAATCGAGGACATCTAGAGGGAAATCTGTATTGACGAGAGTACTCAACCCAGAATGGATCCATCCGAACAATAGAAGCAAAGAGTTATTTCTAAATAAGGAAATTGACAAAGCGTTTTGGAGGTACTGAATGGAACAACCTAGTGAGGTAGGCTCCATCATGATTTACGAATTCAAGGACCCAGATACACCTGGAAGGATTGTATACTTGGATGATACTTCATAATGAGTATTTGTAGTGTCGGACTATGCAATACTTGTCTACACATGGAGAGGCAGGTTAGTATTCCCTCCATCACGAACTAATGTTAATGCAAGCTATCAGGGTGCTGGAACATCCTCAACCCATGACATTCAATGAGAAAAGAACAAAGAGAAACCAGAAGTAAGTTTCACTCACCCCATAGGGAGGGATAAAACCATCATGGACACCGATAGATTGGAAAGAGAAAGGGAACCTAGGATACCAGGTGGTAGGGATGATTTTCCTCTATCCATACCACGTGAACACCCCAGGGTACTAAGACCCACTCAATTAGTAAATTCAATGAAAAACTACTTTGATGGGACAAGAGACCCCTATGACCATGTTGGGGAATTTAAGCAGGTATTAAGAGTAGAGCAAGTAGAAGACATGTTCACACAATATAATGTGTTTGGACTAACATTGAAGAACACGGCTTTAACTTGGTTCCAACCATTACAACAAAGGCAATTTAGTGATATTCATCACTTGTTAGAGTCATTCATCATGGAATTCTCTAAAAGTGGAATCAGACATGATACTTCTTCATTGACTCACAGCTTCAAAGAGACCTCTCAGGAGACAGTTAGATTGTCAGGACGTAGGTTTAGACAATATGTTAAGAGATGTCTGATGCAAGATTTGCCCGCACAAGCCAAGAAAGTGTCATTGTTTTTAGATGGCCTCTTAAGCTCTAAACTATGCTCCTATGTATACTTGAAGGAACCTAGAACACTAGCGCAATGTGTGAGAATTTGTATAGACATTGAGGACAACCTAGGAGATGAGTTGGAACTCTCAAAGATCTATAAGGACTCAGATTTTTCATCTCTAGCATCCTCAAAACTTTCTAGCTCGATAGAAGGCCTAGCAAAAAAAGTGGCCCAGAAACTAGGAGTTTCTAGTGAATTGATGCCTAGGTTAACAACAAACAAGCATTGTTACACATGTGGTGGTGATCATATGGTAAATGTGTGTCCCAATGTAACACAATTGCAAGCCAACCCTAGTGGCCAATATTGTACGATTGAGAGACGATCCACGAACCACATTGCCCAGGATTGCCCATACAACAAACAAGTAGTACGACAGAACTACCCGCAAGCATACCCCCGACCAAGTAGGTATCAAGGTCAATACAATGCTTATCCTCATTACTACAGGCCTCCACATAACTATCCTTATCAGGCTCAACAGAGACCACAACCTGTTTTAGCTCAATGACCACCCCCACCAACAAATGTCATCCGAGTCAAATACGCTATCGCAGAAGAGAACCTCAATAGATCTTTAGTGCATTCTTCACCCCTGATCATAGAAAGTGATCCAAATTCTAATAGTTTTGACTCAACCCATGTAGATAGTCCACCCACATATTACATGGAGTCACCAGAACATGTGGAAACATATTAATATGATAGTCCACCATTGGAACCCAGTTGGGAGCCCGACTATACTAATGTCTGTTGGTGCATTTTACCCAAGCCTACATGCTTGATATGCTTGATATTATTCTCATTTGTAAGTCATATGTGTAGTCATGTGAACACCTCTTGGAAAAGAGTTCATTTTTATCTCTTGTATTTGGAAAAAGAAAAAAGGAAAAGGATGGCTTACCTCATGCATGATGTAAAAGCAAATTTGTGGCTCTAACCACCAAAATCATGAATTCTTGAGCTGAGGGAATATCTCCTAACTTTTGGGATCACTTTTAGGTGGAGTCACTCGAATTCAAATTCAAAACTCCCTCCAAGAATAGCTATAAAAGGAGCAAGAAGGAAGAGGCGATTAGCAAGCCTTGTACGTGACCACTTCATGTCATTTTGTAGAGATTGAAGAGCTTACTCCATAGCTCTATCATTCTACTCCCATTGTGCAAAGATTCGTTGCCAATGTGGTTGTAATCATATGTGAATCTATACATCTATCACCATTTACTTCTCTGTTTTGTTCTCTACTATACTCACTCAGAGCAGTACCTTGAGAAGGTCATATCTCGAGTTCTACTGAACCGTTTTCAGTGATTTAACATGCGTTGGATAGCTCATACTGTCTACGTTGTGCCTATACATTCTCATGGTCATTGGATTAATAGTTTTGAAGATATCTGCAATTTACTGCTCACTGGTCTATCTCTGCAGAGCCCCGAGAATGGTGGGCATGTTCCAGACTTTGTAAAAATTTGTTCTCAGTGCTCAGTTCATCATTTGAAGTGTTTTAACTTGTATTGGGAAGCTTGCTAAGTCTATTTTCTATGTCCAAAAGGAATCTATCTAATTCCTACCAGGTTGAGAGCACTGTTCATTTTTTCTAGCAGGTGTATGTCCAAAAATAGCAAGTTTTGGGAGCTAGTCATTTTGCAACTTGTCTATCTTCACTTAAACTTTTGGGATACATGTTCCAAAGTACTTGGCTGATATTTTGGTGGATTTAGGAAGCTCAAAGGGTCTACTAATCAACTCTGAAGTCTCAGTTGGCTGGTGCGAAGCTGGTTGTAGCGGCACCTACTCATCTTTGGATTGCATCCACCATCTCTCTTCACAGTGGTATCAGAGCATAGTCAAGCAACATGGGAGATGGATTTCCATCAACAATTGACAAATTGGATCGAAAAAACTACCCGACATGGTCTCTAAGGATGGAGGCTTACCTTCAAGGGAGGAATCTATATGGATTCATATCCGGAGATGAAGGAATGCCAACCATGAGGAACAAAGGGCAACCATCACATGAAGAAGTGGAAGGACTTTCGAATTGGTGTTCGAAGGATGCACTTGCAAGGTCCTATATTCTAAACTCAATCTCTGAGTTTCTTTTACCTCATGTCAAGGGATGCAAGACATCAAGAGAGACCTGGAATGCACTTGCTTCTTTCTTCTCTTCCAACACTCGAGCAAGGAAGAACCAATTGTGGATGGAGTTCACAACAATGAAGAAAAGCCCGAAGCAAAATGTGACTGATTATGTCACAAAGATGAAGGAGATTTCCAACCAACTTGGAAGCATTGGAGAGGTAATTGAAGAGGAGCAAATCATTAGACAAATCATGAATGGAATCAAAGCTGACGACAAGTGGGAGTCATTCACAACAGCCATGGATTTATACATGGATATGCACGTACCCGACCTCAACACACTCATGGGCCAACTCTTCACTCATGAAGCAAAGATTAGCAAAGGTGGTGAGTCCTCAAGAGGTAATAAAACTTCTGCCTTATATTCTAATAAAGCTAAGGTCAAGGACAAGTCAAAGAATAGGAAGAATGAAGATGAAGGTAGCTCTTTCCAAGAAAACTTTGTAGGTAGAGGAAGAGCTAGAGGAAGAGGCAGAGGTGGAAAGCAAGGCAGGGGGAGATTCCAATCATCTCAACCTTGCAATATATGTGGCTTATCTAATCATACTACGGAAGAATGTTACAGGAACCCGAGGAACTCAAGAGGAAGAGGATTCAATAGAGGTGGCTATGGATCAAATAGAGGCAGGTACAATGGAGGCTACAACAACAACTACTACAACAACAATTACAACAACAACAACTATCAAAGTGTCCATAGAGGAAGAAGAGATTACAATAACTATGCAGAGGACCAAAGTCAAGAAGATTCATTATTGATTATGAATCTATCAGTGAAGAAGGGTAAGGATGATGATCACATATTTTACATTGATTCGGGATGCTCAAACCATGTAGCAGGAAATGTGGCTTTACTTTCTGATTTGGAAGATCCTCATAACAAGCATGAAGTGCAGATAGGAGATGACACAAAGCACTCAGTGGAGAAGATAGGTAATGTGAAGACATCAGATGGGAATATGAACCTCTTAAGCAAAGTCTTGTATGTCCCTACAATTACCAAAAATTTAATAAGTGTTGGACAGATTGTTGAAAAAGGATTGCAAGTTAGATTCAACCGATTTGGAGCATATGTTGAAGACCCAAGGCAAGTCTTTAGAAGGATTGCGAAAGGAGAAAAGACAGGAAGGCTTGTCACTTTTGAAGTGGAAGATACAAAGAACATAGCTTTGTTTAGCTATGGATCTCAAACTCTTACAGAGTTGGAGATATGGCACAAAAGGCTTGCTCACATTGGTGAGAGGACACTGAAACAAATTTGTAGGGACCAAAGTGCACTTGGTTTGCCTAATATCACAAGGCAACACATGATTTATAAGTGTGAAGCTTGTCAACTCAGCAAGGCTCATAGACAACCTTTCAATAAGAAAGGATATATGTATCAAAATCCTTTGGATCTAGTGCACACGGATGTGTGGGGTCCAAGTAAGGAGCCATCTATATCGGGCTCAAGATATTATGTGTCTTTCATAGATGATTGTAGCAGGTGGACCATTCTGTTTTTCATGAAGCACAAGGATGAAGTGTTTAATTGCTTTAGGAAGTATATTGCTCTTGTTGAAAACCAAATAGGTAGGACTTTGAAAAGACTCAGATCAGATGGTGGAGGAGAATACTTCTCTTCTAAATTTGATGCCTTCTTGCATGAAAGAGGCATTAAAAGGGAAGTCACTACAAGGTATACACCCGAACTCAATGGTGTAGCAGAGAGGAGGAACAGAGCTATTGTCGAAGCTGCAAGGTCCATGCTCAACGAAAAGGGATTGCCAAACTACCTATGGGCAGAGGCTGTGTCGACAGCCACATATCTCATAAATAGACTTCCATCTAAGTCACTAGATGGAACCACTCCATATGAAGTGTGGAACGGAAGAAGACCTAGTCTAGAGCATTGCAAAATCTTTGGATGATTATCCTATGCTCACATTCCTTCTCAAGTAAGAGGGAAATTGGATCCCAAGGCAGAGGTGTGTATTCATTGGTTATGATCAAAACAAAAAAGAATATAGATTGTAGAATCCAACCAATAAAGGATTTTCTGTGAGTAGAGATGTAATTTTTGATGAAAACAAATCATGGTTTGATGATGACAGGAAAGTGAAGCTGCCGTATGACTTGGATGAAGACTTTCCATCACTTCAACCAAAGGAACCAAAGCAGCTTGAAGAAAGTGATTCGGAGATTGACCTAGAAGACTTGGAAAGACTAAAGCTATGGAAGAACAAAGGTAAAGCAAAGATGAAGGATGCTACATATGGACCCGAGAGCTCACATCAACCACTTAGAAAGTCATTAAGGGAGAAGAAGAAACCAGAGAGGTTTGGTTATGATACTTCTTTGGTCACCAAGCACTCAATCTACATTGCAAAGGATTCAACCAATGAAGAACCTACCACATTCGAAGAAGCACACAGCAAGAAAGCTTGGAGAGATGCAATGCATGAAGAAATGGAAGCCTTGAAGGAGAATGACACTTGGGAGCTTGTACCTAACAAGCCATCTATGAAGGTAATTGGATCTCGATGGATATACAAAATCAAGAGGAATCCAGATGGAAGCATAAATAGACACAAAGCAAGGTTAGTTGCTAAAGGGTTTGCTCAAACCCATGGTATTGATTATGAGGAGACTTTCTCTCCTGTTGCAAAAATGCCTACTATTAGGGTTCTCATTAGTCTTGCTGCATCTAGAAATTGGAATCTCTATCAACTTGATGTAAAGAATGCTTTCTTGAATGGATGGATTTCTGAAGAAGTGTATATGGCACAACCTCCTGGATATGAGGATGCACATCATCCTAACTATGTATGCAAACGAAAGAAAGCTTTGTATGGATTGAAGCAAGCTCCAGGAGCTTGGAATTTCAGATTGGTGACTTATTTGCAGGACCAAGGATTCAAAGCTAGCAAGGCGGACACCTCTTTGTTCATAAAGAGGAATGGATCTGAAGTGATCTATTTATGTGTGTATGTTGATGATATTATTATCACAGGCAATGATCTTGAAGGAATCAAATAGGTCAAGAGTCAAATGAAGGAGGAGTTCAAAATAAGTGACCTCGGACCACTCACTTATTTTCTTGGATTGGAGTTGATCTACACAGATTCAGGTATATACATCACACAAAGGAAGTATGTCCATGACATGCTCGTCAAGTTCAAGATGGAAAATATCAAGTGTGCAGGTACACCTATGGAGCAAAATCATAAGCTTAGTGCTTACGAAGGAGAGCCAATTGAAGACATCACAAGCTATCAAAGCTTGGTTGGAAGTTTGAACTATGCAACACTCACAAGGGTGGATATATGCTATAGTGTTAGCATATTGAGTCAGTTTATGCATAAGCCGAGAAGACCACACATGGAAGCGGCCAAGAGAGTCCTCAAGTACCTAAAGGGGACTATGAATGAAGGTTTGTTTTATTCATATACTTCAAATATTGAGCTAAAGGTCTACTCGGATGCAGATTGGGCCGGATCTAGAGATGATAGAAGAAGCACATCTGGATATATATCATTTGCAGGTTCAAAAATTATTTCTTGTTCGTCGAAGAAGCAACCAACCATGGCATTATCTTCTACCAAAGCCGAATATAGAGGTTTGGCTAATGCAACTCAAGAAATCATGTGGTTAAAATCTTTGTACACAGATCTTGGACTTCATTCTTCAACACCTCACATTTTTTGTGACAACACAAGCTCACTACATCTTGCAGCTAATCCGGTATACCATGCTAGAACCAAGCATATTGAAGTCCACTACCATTATGTAAGGGAGAAGCTAATGAGAAAGGATATTCAACTATCCTATGTCTCTACAGATATGCAATGTGCAGACATGTTGACGAAAGCTCTTGATGGTACAAAGTTAAGTAGATTCAAGTTGGTGATTGGCTTGCAGGAAATCAAGGACAATTGAAGACTTATTTGGAGGCCAAGCATGTTAGGCTTGAGGGGGAGCTATTGGTGCATTTTACCCAAGCCTACATGCTTGATATGCTTGATATTATTCTCATTTGTAAGTCACATGTGTAGTCATGTGAACACCTCTTGTAAAAGAGTTCATTTTTATCTCTTGTATTTGGAAAAAGAAAAAAGGAAAAGGATGGCTTACCTCATGCATGATGTAAAAGCAAATTCATGGCTCTAACTACCAAAATCACGAATTCTTGAGCTGAGGGAATATCTCCTAGCTTTTGGGATCACCTTTAGGTGGAGCCATTCGAATTCGAATTCAAAACTCCCTCCAAGAATAGCTATAAAAGGAGCAAGAAGGAAGAGGCGATTAGCAAGCCTTGTACGTGACCACTTCATGTCATTTTGTAGAGATTGAAGAGCTTACTCCATAGCTCTATCATTCTACTCCCATTGTGCAAATATTCATTGCCAATGTGGTTGTAATCATATGTGAATCTATACATCTATCACCATTTACTTCTCTGTTTTGTTCTCTGCTATACTCACTCAGAGCAGTACCTTCAGAAGGTCATATCTGGAGTTCTACTGAACCGTTTTCAGTGATTTAATGTGCGTTGAATAGCTCATACTGTCTAAGTTTTGCCGATTAATTTTCATGGTCATTGAATTAACAGTTTTGAAGATATCTGCAATTTACTGCTTACTAGTCTATCTCTACAGAGCCCTGAGAATGGCGGGCATGTTCCAGAATTTGTAAAAATTTGTTCTCAGTGCTCAGTTCATCATTTGAAGTGTTTTAACTTGGATTGGGAAGCTTGCTAAGTCTATTTGCTATGCCCAAAAGGAATTTATCTAATTCCTACCAGGTTGAGAGCACTGTTCATTTTTTCTAGCAGGTGTATGTCCAAAAATAGCAAGTTTTGGGAGCTAGTCATTTCGCAACTTGTCTATCTTCACTTAAACTTTTGGGATACATGTTCCAAAGTAATTGGCTGATATTTTGGTGGATTTAGGAAGCTCAAAGGGTCTACTGATCAACTCTAAAGTCTCAGTTGGCTGGTGCAAAGCTGGTTGTAGCGGCACCTACTCATCTTTGGATTGCATCCACCATCTCTCTTCACAATGTCATGTATATGAATCCTAATCTATAGCCCGAGTTAAGAAAACAAAGACCACAATGCCCTAGAGGACCATGTTTTAGGTCCCAAGGAGATCATTTAATTAAGGATTGTCCACATCCTCCGATAGCAGGACAATCACAATACTATAGCATACAAGGTTTTTGTGTCGAGTGTGGTAAAGAGCATGTCATCAGAGATTGTCCGAAGAACCCTGCTAATACCTCCAAAATAACACCCATTAATGTGATAGGTATTGTACGTAATGCAGATGGATCCAACCCTACATATGTGCCTATCCAAGCTATAACAAGAGCCCAGGCACTCTTACGGAATCAACAGCTTAATTCTCAAAAAATAGCTGGAACTAGTGAAGTTGGAGAGTCTAGTAATAAAAAGATGAAATCTTGGAAAGATTCCAGAGAAAGAATTAAGAGGAAGTGGAGTAAAAAGATAACCGAATTGGAAGGAAGTCTCAAGGAACCTAGAGCCAAAATCTTAGAATTAACTTCGCAAGAATCTAATAAGGAGAATCTAGCTCAGAGATCAGGATCAATTCTAGCTGAACACATATAAAAAAACCTAGACATGATGTTTCATGCATATTAGGCTAGATTAAAAGATGGACCCCAGCTAGCTAAAATGAGTAAGAACTATCCAAGTGTAGATTTAGAAATTGAGAGAACTAAACTCTGCATAAAGATGGTAGAATTAGCACAAACTATGCTCGAAGCCTCTCATTATCTTAATTGGAAAAACATGTCAAAACCTGAATTACACTTTCAAGGACTATTGGAGAGGTTAGAATACTTGATCAATAGCAATGAGAAAAAGAATCTGCAAAGGAACCCTATTATTTTTGAGACACAGGAAATGAATGCACCATCCTTGTCTCAAGTGCCAAATATAGAAGTTGAAGACCACCTGTCTTCCATACACAAGTATTCACATGAATTTTTAAGAGAAATTGAAGAAGAGAAATGGAGAAGAGAGCATGGAACCCATCCTCCTATTCAAGAAATAGACGACTTGCAGAAACAATTTCCCCAAGACATCCTCTCTATTTATGATGATGTGAGGAAGAACAACCGAGTGAACACACAGATTTTGAATCCAATTTTTGTGCAAGCCAAGGAGTCCTCGAGCTTAAGAAGCTTAGATAGAACAAGCATACCAATTTTGGCTATTTTTAGATCTCATTTACACCTTCTGTTAGAGTTACATGTCTGCAAAAGCACGTGAACAACACAAGGAAGAAGAAGAAGCTTGGAGCACAACACACAATACTGAATGTATTACTAGAGAATGTACGAAGATAAGTAGCCCATTAGGGCAATAGGCGTATATACAAGCCAAGGGAAAAAAACCTTCTAAAGAGGGAAAAAAGTTCCTCGGCGGTCCTAGTGTGTTCACACACATCACTACCTAAATATATCAACAAATCCCCCCTGGGAGTGATGCGGTGAACAAGGAGCTGACACTCATGTATAAGGAAGTGCCAAGCTATGTGGAAGTCACTCCACAAAAGGAAGTAAGCCCAAAGCTTTGTGGAAAGCTTCAAACTTCTCCCTAGGAAGAGCCTTCGTGAAAAGGTCTACAATGTTCTCCTGCGTGGGCACATATGCCAAGCTGATCTCCCTAGTAGAGAACCTCTCCCTGACATAGTGATAATGCACCTCAATGTGCTTAGTGCGAGCATGGAACATAGGGTTCCTTGCAATTGCCAGCGTGCTTTGACTGTTAGTGAAGATGGTGGTGGCAGAAGTCTGACCAACACCCAAATCAACCATAAGGCACCTGAGCCACACACACTCAACACTCGCTGTGAAAGTTGCCCTATACTCAGCCTCACAACTAGAAGTAGCCATAGTAGGCTGCTTCTTGCTCAACCAAGATATACATGAGCTACCAAGCATGAAGAAAAAGCCACTAGTGGACACATGAGTGTCATAGCAACCAGCCCAATCAGAGTCAGAAAAAGCATGCAAATCTGGTGGTAGTGATCCCCCCTTGGGATAAAACAACCCAAATAGCCAAGTACCACTCATATAGAGAAAGGTGCGCTTAACTACCTGCCAATGCTTGACTCATGGGCAATGCATAAACCTGCTCATCTGTGAGACAACAAACTGAATATCTGGCCGAGTAATGCATAAGTAAATCAATCATCCAATAGCTTGCTGATAGAGAACAACATCAAATGCATCTCTAGCATCATGAAGAATCAATCGTAAACCTGTCTCCATAGGAGTGGCAATAGGCTTACAGTCTTCAAGGCCAAAACGCTGCAATAATGTATTAACATATTTCATTTGACACAAAGCCATTCCACCATCAACTTGCTTAAACTGAATACCCAAATAGTGATGCGAATGCCCCAAATCAGACATCCCAAATGAGGCTTGCAAATCAGCCTTAAAATTAGCAATATGCTTCTCAATAGGACCAGTGACTAGCATGTCTTCAACATAGACAACAATGATAAAAAACACATCATTAGCATGCTTTACATATAAGGTGCTTTTAGTTGGACTGTTCTCAAAACCATGTGCAATCAAATAGGCATGTATCTTCTCATACCAAGCACGAGGTGCTTGCTTTAAACCATATAATGCCTTCTTTAACCTGCACACCTGGTTTTCATGCCCTTTTTGCACAAAGCCACGAGGCTGAAAAACATACACTTCTTCATGCAAGTCACCATTCCGAAATGCAGTTTAATGTCCAACTGATGTACATTCAAACCATGATGAGCTGCAAGTGCACAGATGCTCCGAATAGTAGTCATACGACATGTAGGTGCAAAGGTCTCATCAAAATCAATGCCTCTTTCTTGTGCATAACCCTTTGCAACAAGTCTAGCCTTATACCTATTAACTGTACCATCCAGCTTATGCTTCAGCTTGTATACCCACTTAGTACATATGGCCTTCTTGCTAGGAGGCAAGTCACATAAAGACCAAGTACCATTCTTCATTATAACATCATATTCAGATTGCATAGCAACCATCCAATTTTCTGAATTTTGTGCTTCATCAAACAAAACAGGCTCATTCTCATCACAGAGACTAGATGCAGCCATAGCATAGCAATATGATGCAAAAGAGGCACTATGAGAGCCTGAACGAGGACGATATGACAAAGCTGCATCTAATTTGCTGTCACGCAAGGTCTACACCAGCCATTTTGGCATAGTTCTTGCTTGCTCAATATCAACTCTCTCATCAATAAGTGCATCATGTACATCTGCATCAGAAATGGAATTATCTGCATCATCACATGAAACCTGCAAAGGCTGAGAAGTTGCCTCACTAGGACCAGCACTAGACTAACCACTTGAAAAAAGAGGTAGCAAAGTATCATACATGTCTTTGGAGCTAACAGATGTATCCTTAGTACATGAAAGCAATTGTTGAATAACATCTTCCACAAAAACAACATCACGGCTAACCTGAATGCGTTTAGTCTATGGATGATATAGACGATAGCCTTTACTTTCAGAACTGTACCCAACAAAAATACATTTTACTTCTTTATCATCCAATTTTCTACGATGTTGTCCAGGCACTAATGCATATGCCAAACAACCAAAAACACACAGATGAGTAATAGATGGCTTACGGTCATGCCAAGCCTCATATGGAGTGATAGACTGTAGTGCTTTAGTGGGACACTTGTTCAGTACATATGCTGCACACATGACAACCTCAAGCCAGAAACTATGTGGTAAAGCCTGACTCTTGACGATACACCTCGCCATCTCCATGAGTGACCTGTTTTTTTGTTCAGCAACTCCATTCTGTTGAGGTGTATATGGCACTGTACACTGGTGTTTTATCCCACGTTCAACCAGAAATGCATTAAAATCAGAAGACATATATTCCCCACCTCGATCAGAACGGAGGATGCCCATTGTACATGCTGACAGATTTTTCAGCCAAAACCAAAAACTGTTTGAAGCACATGAACACCTTCGGACTTTGCCTTCAATAGATATACCCATGCATGCCTAGAAAAATCATCGATGAAAGTCACGAAGTAAAGATAATTCCCAAAAGAAGGTGTGTGCATAGGACGACAGACATCACTATGTACAAGCTGCAATTTCTGAGAAGCCCGAACTAAACCATCTTTTGGAAAGGACGAAAACTGCATTTTGCCCAAAATACAGCCTTCACAAACATGTTTTCCAGGTGCCTCAAGTTTGGGCAAAGAGGACACCAGTTCAGATTTTTGCAAGCGTAGCAAACTAGCAAAGTTCAGATGACCAAAGCATGCATGCCAAAGCTTGCATCTGACATAGCCTAAGAATCATTTATTGCACATGCCAAATCATTTACAGATCTTTCATAGTCTATGAGCTTATAAATCCCATGACATAAAAATGCCAGAAGCAATAATCACATCGCCATTTGACAGATCATGAACTGTACACGTGTCATCAACAAATTTCACAACCAAGCTAGTTTTGGCTAATGCAGAAACTGATAACAGGTTCTTCTTGATCCGTGGCACAAATAAAGCATCTGATAAAGTGAAAGAACTACCATCAGCAGTAGTCAAAGTGATCTTACCAACTCCCATAACAGGATAAGAGCAGTTGTTGGTGCATGTAATAGTATTCCCTGTAGGGGCAGGCTCGAGTGAAGAGAAGAACCTGCACTGCGAGGTAATATGTTTGGTCGCCCCACTATTAAAATACCAAACATCTGAGTCTACTACAGACATGCACTGCTCATGAGAAGATGGGTCAAAACTGTAGACAATAGTAAATGCCCATTCTTCTTCTTGCACAAGATTAGCAGAATCTGTTTTTGGTGTAGAGGCCTCTGCAACAACCATTCTAGCCTCTTTCTTCTTTGCCTCTTTAGGAGCCAGTTTTGGACAATTCTTTATGATATGATCATTCCCTTTACAGTACTTATTTCTGCTTTTCTGATTTCTTCTCATCTTTATCTTCCTTCTTCGAATATGCAAAATTAGTAGATTTCTTCTTACTAGTTGAAGAGCTCCACTTTCCTTTGCCCTTCTGACTAGCCAAGAAAGCTTGATCTACAACTCGCATAATGGACCTGTTCTGTCTGGACTAATCTTCCTACAACAGAACAGAGACTAACTCCTCAAATGATAAGGCATTTGGATTGCCTTTCATCATCAACCGAAGAGTAGAAGCAAAACTTTGATATGAATCAGGAAGACCATTCAGAACGGTCTGCACAAGTGAGCTATCTGGTATATCCTCATCAGAAAAAATCAACTGTTCCTTCAAGTCTTTGATCTTCGTTAGGAAACTATCCATAGAATCACCTTCATTCATGTGCTCACTCTCCAAGTGTTTTCGGAGGTAAGCAACACAAGCCTCATTCCTAGCTTGGTACAATGTGGTAAGTGTATCTCAAGCATCCCAGCAAATCTACTCTGCAGTAGGTGCAGTAGAAACCACAACACGAACAGGAATATGCAGAATATCATCATCTTCAACACCTTCTGCGTCAGCTTCAGTACCTACAATTGCAACAATTTCTTCCACACATTGCTATATTAACCAAGAAATCGATTACATTGTTTTGCGCGACACCTTTTTAGTGCACAACTTTTCCTAATTACAATTAATCTACTAAATAATATTCCGGCGGCCTGACACTAGCATGCATAGTGGACTCGAACCTAGCAGGGTAAATTACAAGAGTTAAGAATCATCTATGATTCCTTGGATATACATGGTTCTAGCTAATTTAAAGGTAGGGGAAAACTTCTGGATGAGGGATTATAGCATCTCTTGCAAAATTTGAGATTCGATCAGGTGTGCATCAATCCGCACCAAGCTCGAAGCGATAACGTGTTACTTCAGGTTGATTCTCCAAAAAGGCTTCTTGGAGATAGAAGTCATTGGCTACAACATCGCGCCATAATTTCATGTCTTCAATCTTTGCATCAATGCGAGATAGTCTCTCCTACTGGATACCAAGTTCTTTCTCCCATCTTTCAAGCTCTTATGACTGAGACTACATTGTTTTGAAGAAAGCTTGCCTTTCTTTCTGGATTGCTTTAACATCCTTCTTAAGTTTAAGGTTTCAACCTATTTCCTCTTCCAACGACTGGCTTTTCTGGAATAATTCTTCAGTGACTTTCTTCAACTTTGTCTCTGTTTGTAATGCTTTATCGTCGAGTGCTTCATAAGCCTGCTCGACCGTAAGGAACCGAGTACGAGTGATATCTAACTGATTTCCTAATGCATGCATAGAATCCTCATTGTCAATCACTCTTTGCTTGAGTTGAGTGATCTCCACATCACGAGCTGCGATGATAGCATTCTTCTCTGTCAACTATCTTGTAAGGTCTGGAGCTGTTCCTGTAATAAGCTTGCATCTGCTTTCGTTGCTAAAACTTCTTCCTGGAGGGGTGCGGTGTCCACTTCGAGTACATCAACCTTGGATTGATACTTCGTATGTAGGGATTGATGGGCATCTTGTAGTTGGTGAGGGATATGCTTGGAAAGGTGAATAAGGTAATTTCCTATCTAGGTTAATTAAGCCAATGAGTCAAGGACACTGAAGGTGGAGATGGGCTGAGAGGGATTAGTCGAAACTATGGTGGAAGAAGAAGGGGGCGAATAATCAAGAGAGGAAGGGAGAGAAAGGGCTACTGAATGGCATGGTGAAGGAGGAGGGCTAGGCGGCAAAGGTACTTTGGACAGAGAAAGGGGAAGAGGTGGATCTTTGGGTGAAGATGGCAGGGCAAGCGTTGTTACCGTAATGGGCTAGATATCCGATTGTACGATCACTTCCTCGGTTTGCGCTTGCTCCGCGACTTGCACAACCTCCATGATGGTATCAGGCACTTGCTCCTGAGAGTGAGGTTGCACTTGAATGATCGTATCACTAGGATGGATGTCTTCCATTACTATGTTTGGAGCGGCTTGATCCTTAGGAGATGGTGGAGCAGAGAGAATCGGTGCGGAGAAGGTAGTATCCTGCAATTGAACTGTTGCGGAAGGCTGAACTTGACTTTGAGAGGGGCTCAATTTGTGACCCTTCCCCTGAAAAAACTATAGGAGTTCATCATTGCTTTAACCTCCATCACCTGCACCGATTCTTCGTGAAAGATAAGAGCATCCTGTGGATGAGGCTGCGCTTGTTGAACCATCAGGAGAAGGAAAGTCAGCAGGTAAGGTAATCTTGTGTGAGGGATGTCACCCTTTGCAAGCTGTTGGGAAACTGCCTGACATTCTCGGTGAATTCGTCGGAAGAAGAACAAGGCCTAATTAATTGCTTCTCATTTAGTAGCATCGATCATGGAGTAAAATGGTTGGGAAATACCATAAGTGCATTTTTGGAGGTTGAGTGCAACCACCAAGAACTGTAGGGCTGAGCACTCCAGTTCAAGATGACAGAGAATCGCGAATTCATTGGAGGATTGATGCAAGAAAAGCTGCTTCATGGTCGTCATAGGTAGGAGGGGCACGTCTATGCTACTCTCGTGAGGGAGATGGAATCCCTCAGCGATGGTGTTTAGGGTGACGACAACGCGCGGGTTAAGACATTTGAGCAGCCAACAGGTTTTTGTAGCAGCAGTATCAGCTATGGAAAAAATAATCTGGGCAAAGAATGGGTGACATTCGACCAAATGCCATGGCAGTTGGGCGAATGCTAAAAATCCGCACATGCGCAAAAACTCACTCAATTCAGGAGTGAGGCCAGCATGAAAAGTAATGATATTTGCTAAAGCTTCCAAGGTAAGAAAGATAGCATATAACACTCAGAGCACAAAAACATAGTAGCGGGAGAAAGGGAAAAGAACGTGATTAAGTAAAAACACCGAATGGAAATGCAGGAGAAAACATAATCATCACCAGTTGTTGGGAATATGCAGGCATAATGATGGCATGCACACATTAACGGAATCTTAGACACATAATGCAGCGGCTAATTATGGTTAGGTAAAAAATGGGAATTTTATGGTCAGTCTGTCAATCGGATTGCGCAAAATGGAAAGAGAAGTCAGGCAACAACAATGACATAACTCGGGTGGAGAATAAAAATACCAATAAGTAATTAAGATGAGGAGAGCGGGGCATGATACGGATGTAGTTTTGATCCATTTATGGATTTAGGTAAAAGAGTACCAATTAAAGTGGATAACCAAAATATAGTGGGTTCGACCTGATCTGCAATATGATAAGGACCAAACCACCGAAGTTTGAACTTGCCCATTGAACGATTAGACTTAGCATTATAGAACATAACTAATTTTCCTTTGGTAAAAATATGAGTGCGAAGAAACCGATCATGGGTCTTAGCTTGTCGTAGTTGCACTTCTTGCAGCATCAAGAAACTATCTAGGCAGTGGTTGTCCAAAGATCGCATCACATCCAACTGAAAAGGAAAGGATTCCTCCGGTAAGAGCTTATGATCCAGTGCCACCCATCGGCTAGGTATTACCAATTCCATGGGTGCAATGGCCTCCAACCCATATGCCAATTTGAAAGGCATATGGCCTGTAACCACTTTGTAAGTAGTATGGTAAGCCCATAGGACCAAAGGAAGGAATTGATCCCAATGCTCGGACATTCCAAAAATAATTTCTTGAGCATGTTAAGAAGGATTTTATTGGTACTTTTAGCAAGGACATTGACAGGAGGATAATATAGGGAGCTAAATTTATGGACAATCTTCAGAGTTCAGGTAAGCGCTTGCATTAAGGAATTAACAAAATGTGTACCCTGATCTGAAACAATCTCCAAGGGAAGACTAAAATGAGGGAAAACATCAGTCATCAAACACTTGACCACCATTGACACAGTTGCAGACCGTAAAGCCCAAGCTTCAGCCCACTGAGTAGCATAATCCGTACAAGTAAGTATATATCGATGATTAGTAATCGTAGCAAGAGGTGTAATGGGACCGATGAAATCCAAGCCCCAGTTTTGAAAATGTTCAAGGGGAGAGATAGACTACAATGGAAAATGGTGCCATTGTAATGGTTGTCCCGATTGTTGGCAAGCATCACACTTTTTGACATAAGCAGCAATATCACACTGCATAGTGGGCCACCATAAGCCATTGTATAGAATTTTTTGATAAGTAAGATCGACCGAAAAATGACCACCAGAAGGAGTAGAATGGGCCATGTGAATAACCGAAGGAACTTCATGGGGAGGGATACAATGTAAGAGTGCACCAGATGGATCCATGTAATACAACTGTCCTACAATGATCCGAAATTGTCGACTATACATGGCCAATTTATGGCGAGCTGAAGTAGAAGTATTAGTCGGGGAGCTTCCACTTATGAGAAAGGTCAAAAGAGTATCCTAATACAAAGGTGCCACCGGAAGCTCTTGATGATCATTCTGGACCAAATCAGTCGCGTAAATAGCAGGGATAGTATCATCAATTCTATCGGGAAGTTCAATGGAGTCAAACCGAGATAAGAAATCAGCTAGCGCATGTGCTTACCTTCGATGATGGACAACCACACAATCAAATTCTTGCAATAACAGCACCCACCTGGCTAATATGCCCCCTAAATGTTGCTTGTAGACAAGATAAACCAGAGCGGCATGATCCACATGAAATGTAAATTGGCATCCCAATAAATACTGCTGGAATTTCTTCATCGAATAAACCAAGCCCAGACATTCGTGCTTAGTGATGGAATAATTCCATTCAGTAGTAACTAAACATTGACTAGCATAATAAAGAGGATGGAACCACTTATCTTGTTGTTGCATGAGCACACTACCGATTGCACTATCTGATGCATCCACAAAAACATGGAACGAAAGCTGCCAGTTTGGTGCTTGCAGGATAGGAGCCTGGGTTAAAAGTATTTTCAGTCGATCAAAGGCACTTTGGCACTCCTTAGTCCATACGAACTGTCGAGGATTGCTATTAATCAAACGATTCAGGGGTATAGCTAAATGTGCGAGCCACCGAAGATGCCGCCCATGCTAGCGTATTTGTCGAAGGAATCGCATCACTTCTTTTGCCGTCGTAGGACACTGAAAAGACTGATTTGTTGGGTTTTGAGCACAAACAAAACTCTCAACACTTGGAGAAGCAGCACCGTAAGTGATAGACATGTGTTGATGCATCACCAGATAACGAAAAATCATCTAGATACACCCACATAAAGGTGGCTAGGTAGGGGGAAAAAATTCCTTCATACAGCATTGAAAGGTACTAGGAGCATTGCGGAGATCGAACCACATCACCGTACATGCATATACACCCTAGTTTGTAATAAACATAGTTTTTGGTATCTCCATTTCAGCCATGTGCACTTGATTATAGCCACTGTAACCATCCAAAAATGAATACATTTCTTGTCCAGCAACATCATCAAGCATCATATCCAAAAAGGGAAGTGGGAAGGGATCCGGCACGATCGTCGCATTTAATTTTCGGTAATCCACACAGATACACAACTAATTATTTTTCTTTGGGACAATGACAATGGGCGAAATCCATTCTGCATGCTCAATGGGGAGGATAAAAACTACTTTCAGCAAACGATCCAATTCAGCTTTCACTCGAGTAGCATAATTGGGGTTCATGCGATAACTGGGTTATTTAATTGGATGCACATCTGGTTTCAGCATCACACGGTGTTTATAGATGTGAGGTTCCAACCCTTTCATATCCCGATAGTCCCATGTGAAGATATCTTGAAACTCTATCAGCAACTGAAGTAGATTATTGTGAAAAGTTTCTGGTAACCCAACCTTAATCTTGACTGGTTGTTGTGTACCCTCATCTCCCAAATTGCATGTGATTAGCTGATCTTTCGGTACATAAAACTGTCTGGGCATGGATATTTCCTCAAGTGACTAAAATAATTGGTGGAGATTCTAGGCATTTAAAACTTGCTCCATAACTGGGTCCCCTTCTTCTATAACTGGAACTACCGAACAAACAACCGGATTCCAATTATCTGCAACTGCTTGTAAGTCGACTGTACCCAGGGCGAGCAAATCCTACTTAGCATTGAGAAAAGCTTCTTCTTCATCATCTAAAAGTCCATCTAGCATATTCATAGGTTCGGCCACATAAGGTTGAGCATGAAGGTCGCAAGGCTTCATCTCGTCTAAAGGTACTACATATTTCCGATGATTGCTTTTAAAAATAAGTTCGTGTGTAGACCAATCCTACAACACCTTGGTTTGTTTCAGCGAGGGCCTTCCAAACAGTAAGTTGTAATCCAAACTTGAGTCAGGTAATTCTAGAACAACAAAAGTCATTTTGAACACCACTCCCTGAAGCATAATGGGTATATCTCGCACCAAGCCCACTGGATAGACCCTTGATTGATCTTCCATTCTCATGAAAAAGTGAATAGGTTTGATCTAAGTCCATCCTAACCTTTTACAAAGTACGACCGTAGAAATATTCACACCGGAGCCCTCATCAATTAACACTTGAGTAATTTTGTGGTTTTTATACCTGGACTAATTTGTTGTTGAAATTGTTGTCGTACACCTAGAACCAAGGCTAACAATTACCCCAATGGTAATGTAATAGTTTCCTGTGATAGAATATTCCACATAGAGTCAAAATTCAACGTACTTGATACCAAATTCGGTGGACTCTCCGACGGCACTTTCACTGGACCCGGTTCTTCCAATGGTAGATTCGGTACTGTCTGCTAGACCACACGTACTGGATCGGGAAAAATAGTTGGTTCTTCACTGGCCCACATACTAGCTTTGGTAAAAACTCTCTATTGCTCTCGAATGTCAGGCTAAAACATCTTAGCAACCAGTTGTAATTTCTTACCGGACCATGTTTGAATTGCTGCCTCTTGAGTATCCATTGCTGAAATATATACCATGTTGGCCATTGGATGTTGTCGTTCTTTTCTATCCTTATCATAGTCGGATGCCTCTTCGCAATATTTGTGGATATGTCCAATCTCACCACAGAAATGGCATCTGGGTGGGAAGAGATGTGCCTTCATCCGATTGACCGGAGTTCCACCGAGTCTGGCCGAAGTTGTTTTCTCGCATTCCCCTATAGGTTTTATAACTTTGGTAAGAAGTATTCCTCAACTGTGGTGGTACATAGTGGGAAACCTATTGTCCTTGCTCCTGTATTATAGCATTTACGGTTTGTTGGCCTGGTCTATACTTTAGCACTATAAGGACACATTTCGGTAGAGTGACTCGTCATATTACAAATAGCATAGTACATTTGATTTATTGCACAAGCAGAAGCAGTGTGTCCCGAGTTCTTACATTTTGTGCAATATACTTGTTTCAATGGATCCTCACTCGTACCCTTGGTCGCCTTCAGCCAATCCAAATCTTCAGTGAACCCCCCCACTTTATGTTTCAACTGTAATGCCATGGCTATGACCGCATCTAGAGTCATATGACCCACACATCATATGATCATTACTTGTTTGAGTTTAGGGTTTAATCCATTAATAAACCATTGCGTAATCACATCATCCAGTAGGTTAGCATGCATCGGTAGCAGTTGCCATAGATGAGGATGAAATAAAGTTGCATACTCCTGCACATTCTGGTGTGGTTTTTGTCTATTGTTTTGCAGATAGTCAAAGATCTCAACCGCATTTTTCTTCAATCGAAATCATTGTAAGAAGGCATCCTTAACATTGTCGTATTGACCAAAATGATTAATGTCATATTCAGTTAACCACCGGGTAGCCTCATTAACCAATGTAGATTGGAACAATATATCCTTATATGCCGAATCCGTTGGATAGTTGAGTACATCATAATTGATTTCAAAAGTTCTCACATGTGCATCCGGATCATCATTGGGAAATCCGGCAAATTTCATATACGCAACTCCAGCGGGTATTGGTCATTGTGGTATGGCCTATTGTTGTTGCTATTGTTGTTGTTGTTGTTGCTGATGTTGTTGTTGTTGCCGTTGTTGTTGGTGTTGTTGCTGTTGCGAACCACTCATGTTGTTTAAACCAAGAGGAAATATTACTACCAAATGATTTGAAGCAATTAAGCCTAGTCATTTTTGTGTCGTCTCGTCATCTTGCACATTCTTCGGTAATCTGATATTGTTATGTCGATCCCACACACCTACACGCAACTGCCATTCCTCGTAGCTAACTTTTGAAGTGACCTTTTCACCAAAACTTTCATCCAACAATACACTAGTTTCTTCAAAATCAAAACCAAAAGTAGAGCTATCACCGAAATTCTGCAAACTGACCCTAGAATTATCCGAAGTACCACCAAAATTCCACAAACTGCTATCGGAAATTTCCACACTGTCACCAAAACCAGTACTTACTTCACCAACCTTACTTTCCCTGGATGGTGTTGGTTGCACTTCTGGTATATCCTGTAATTCTTGCACAAGGAAATGCTGAGGTGGCACCCCACTAGTCCAGATTTCTCGCTTTCCTTTCGATGATTGACCATCACCACTACCACCAAGAGGTGTTCCTAATGCACTAGGAACTTTCTAGGGATGCTGATCCCTTTTGTACTTCGGGTACGATTCTCTGGAACATGTTACAAGCATATATCATTGGATTCTTTCTCAGTCCTAGTCTATGCACCAATTGGCTACTCCATTCCATCCACAACTGATTCTTCCTAGCTCTTGTGTTTGAGGCGAAATATGATGAAAGCACTTCCCAAGTCTCTTGGGAGGTCTTGGAATTCCTAACATGTGGTAACAAGAAATTAGAGATTGAGTTTAGTAGAGATGACGTGGCAAGAGCATCCTTTGCACACCATATGGTCAATCTTTCTTGCTCTTCCCTTGTAGGTTGTTGTTTGCTCCTGAGAATTGGCATTTCTTCATCTCCTAAAATGTATCCATATAGGCTTCTCCCTTGAAGGTAGGATTGCATCCTAAGTGACCACGCTACATAGTTGTTCCTATCCAATTTTTCAATGAAGGATGGAAATCCATCTCCCATCTTGATTGTTGTTGCTCTGATACCACTGTTAAGGGGGATGGTGGATAGTCACAACAGATGAAATGGTGTAGCTAAATCCTGATTCATATCTACTGAGAATGATGATTGGAGAGTGTAGTAGGCTCTTTTACTTGCTAATGAACATAAATAATCATATATGTTCCTTGGAAGATGATGCACTAATGATAGGATCAAAACAGATAGATTGGAAGATAATTCAAGGTCCAAAACTTGTTATTTTAGTTCACACACCTATTCAGTGTTTTGAACAATTCTTTGAGCATAGCAAGAATTGGCTTCCTTCCGTTTAGGGAGCTCTAATTAACTTAGTAAGCTAATGATCATGAGTGATGTCATAAAAAAATGATGGACTACATGTAGAGAAATATGTTTAGCAATCCATAGCTCTATCCTGACATTTATGGGCTACTACACTTGTCAGACCAGTGAGCAATGTAATGCTAATATTTGAGGATCCTAAGAGGCAATGCTAATGAAACTTTGTAGGATTATAATAGATAGTATGTTGATTCTATCATGATTTAAATCATTCCAAATGATCAACTACACACACAGAACAAGCTCTAACAAGATTACTATTCTGATGGAGTTATGATAGAGAAGTGAGACGACAATGTAATGATCATATATGTATTAAAACATGTACAAATACAGTGTCATTGGCAATCAAACATTGCTCAATGTGTGAGAGGTGAGTGAGCTATAAGGTGAGCTCTCACTTCACAATGAGTGTACATCAAAATACACACTGGTCCTTTAGATCCTTCTTTTAAAGTCATACTTGGAGCCAAGGTTTGAATTCAAATTCAAACTTCCACCTAAAAGGTGATTGTTAACATCTAGGATAGATTCTCTCTTTGCTCAACAACCAAGTGATACGTGATTTAGAGCTTGCTAACTCCTCGTGGGTGAAGTCCAATTTTACAAGGATAAATGTGAAGTACTTTTACAAGAGGTAGATCATATGAAGCCTTTCAAAGGTTATGCCAATAAGATAAGCATAAGCTAGTTAACCAAGTATGTGGGCTTGGTTTTGATTGCACCAACGTTTTCCTCTTCTTTCATTTGCTTCATTCTACACCGTTGATTGTAGATGAGACCTCTGGTTCTACATGTCTCTCCTTCTTTTTAATTGTTCTTTATTTGTTTATGGTAGCTCTTTTCTTTCTTTGTCTTTTTCTCTTATGTTGTTTGCTGCATTCAGCACCATTTGTTGTAGATGGGACCTCTACTTCTACATGTACCTCTTGAACTTTATTAACCTCAAGAAATGCTAGGTGGGTAATGAACATAAGCATGATAGATATTCTATTCTTTATTATTAATCTTGGTTGCATGTTTGATCATGAATTTTTTCCATTGCTCTAGTTTTATTGCATCATCTAATGCTTGTTTATCTGATGCAAAAAAGTGTATTTAATACACAAGTAGCACATTGACATTGGAGGTAATCTTCAAAAGTATTTCAGAGTCTTTCTCAAAAAAATCCTATAAAAAAGGCCTCTTTTGTTAGTATATGATCAATGTCTACCCCTTATGATTGTATGTACTAATGCACATTTTCTAAGGCCCCCTTTATGAAGAGAAGCCAAGGACTCAAAGTTCACTCTAGTAAGAGTGGTGCAAAAATCATGGATTCATTACATAATGTAGTAGGGAAAGGCATAAGATGTGATAAATTGTATAAGTTAAGTGCCTTAACTACTACAAAAGATAAAGATGCAAGCATGTTATGGCCCCAATGATTTGGGCATCTCAGATTTGTAGTGTTGAAGGAGATGCAAAGAATAGGGATGGTTGCTCATTTGCCTGCATTTTCAGATTTTCAGGAACCTTGTGAAGCTTGCATGATGGGCTAGCAACAATGAAAGGCATTTCCATGAGAGACCAAAAATCGAGCTCAAGCTCCTCTAGAGTTGGTACATGATGATCTCTACGACAAAATGTCTACACTTGCTTTAGGGGATCTTTCTACTTTTTGCTGTTAGTTGACAATTATAATAGAAAGATGTGGGTTTATTTCATTCGCGAGAAGGTTGATGCTTTTGAAAAATTTTAAATGTGGCCTTACGCATTTGGAAAATGAATCAAGCAAGAAATTGAATTAATTCAAAATAGATAGAGGAGGTGAATTCTTGTCAACAGAATTTAATAACTACTATAAAGAACATGGTGTGAAAAGGCAATTTACCACAACTCATACACCTCAACAAAATGGCATTGTTGATCATAGGAACAGGATAGTAGTTGAAATGTCTTGTTGTAAAGGCTCAAGACATGCCTGATTCATTCCAGATAGAAGTAGTCAATATAGTAGTCTATATCCTCAATCAAAGCCACATGAAAGCACTGAAGGGGATGACTCCTCAAGAAGCATATTCTCGTAAAAAGCCTTCAGATTTGCATTTCAAAATTTTTGGCTGTTTCTGTTATGCACATATTCCTGATTCAAAAAGATCAAAGTTGGATTCAAAAAGCAAAAAGTGTGTCTTCTTAGGATATAGTGAAGAGTCTAAAGCATACAGGTTGGGGGATCTTGAGGCAAGGAAGATTTTTGTTATCTGAGATATGGTGTTTGATGAATGACCACACTTAGTAGAAGATAAAGGTAAATATACTATCTCATCAAATGGAGAAATATCTCACCTTATGCCTATCAAAAGAAAGGTTAAAGTTGAGGAGGAGGAAACATCTCATGGTGAAATTTCCTCAGTAAACAATCAACTATTTGTAATTGCATAGTGTAAGCCACTACAAAAATGGGCAGAAGAAATCTTTGATGATCCACACTTAGATGTACCAGAATCATCCTTGGATGGATTACATAGATTAAAGAGAATATAGGAGCAAAGAAGAGACTCAAAACACATTGTTAACATGGCTCTAATGGAAAATATCATGGGCTTGATAAAGGAAACTACCGCCATTGAAGAAGCCCTTGATGATCCAAGTTGGAGAGCGGCAACGTAGTCTGAGTATGATAGAATTTCAGAAATGATACATGGGATCTAGTCGACTTGCTGCCAAAGAATAAGGCAATAGGTACTAAATGGATTTGGAAAGCTAAGTATAAAGCAGATGGCAAATAAGAAAAGTATAAGGCAAGATTAGTTGCATAGGTTTTTTCACAAATTGAAGGTCTTGATGTTCAAGAAACCTTTGCACCAACAACATACATGAGAACTATTTAGACAGTACTTGCAGTAGTTGCACAAAAGGCATGGCCTATTTTTTAGATGGATGTCAAATTTGCATTTTTGAATGGTCACGTCAAGGAGGAGGTAAATGTATCTCAACCACTAGGTTTTGAGGTGCCCAATTTAGAAAATAAAGTTTGCAGGTTGAATAAAGCTTTGTATGGACTTAAGCAAGCACCATGGGCTTGGTACCAATGAATATATATATATATATATATATATATATATATATATATATATATATATATATATATATATATATATATATATATATATATATATATATTTCAAAAATATGGTTTTGGAAAGAAGTACTTCTGATGTTAATCTATATGTTATGAAAAGGGATGGTAAGCTAGTTGTTGTCATTGTATATGTAGATGATTTGATCATTACAGAAGGTCATCAAGAACTCATCAATCAAACTTGGATCAGCTTGGGAACCAAGTTTGAAATGACAACCTTAGGTCTGCTTCACTTTTGTCTAGGAATTGAAGTATGGCAAAGAAAAGATGCCACTTTCATCTCACAGCTAAAATATGCCAAAGAAATTCTTAAGGCATTTGGAATGATGGATTGCAAACCAACTAGCACACCTATGGAGGTAAATCATAAGCTATCTATGGATGATAACATGTGTGATGTAGATGTTAAGAAGTACAGGAAGCTCATTGGAAGTCTAATTTTTTTGTGCAACACTAGACTGGACATCTGCTATGTTGTTGGAGTGTTAAGTAGGTTTTCCAACAAACATAAGGAGAGTCATTGGAATGCTAGAATGTGAATTCTAAGGTACATTGCAAGAACCTTGGATTTTGGTATTCTTTATACCACAGGTGATACACTTCAAGGATATTGTGATTCAGATTGGGCTAGAGATTGTAATTCTAGAAAATCAATTTTTGGATTTTTTTTTCTCACTTGGTTTATGAATATTCTCTTGGGTAATTAGGAAGCAACCAACTCTTGCACTCTTCTCCACTGAAGCAAAGTACAAAGCACCTTGTTTTGCTTCTTGTGAGGTAGTTTGGTTAAGAAGAATTCTTGCATATCTATGTTTTCCATCAAATATGGTGATTGTACTCAAATGTGATAATAAAAGTTGTATGGCCATTGCAAAGAACCTAATATTTCATGCTTGCACCAAGCATATAGAAGTGTAGTACCATTATGTCCATGAGCTAATTGATGATGAAATTATGGAGCTAGAATATTTCCCAAGAGAGGCAAAATGTGTTGACATGTTCACTAAAGCACTTGGAAGAGAGTAGCTCAATAGGCATATTCAACAGATGGGCATAGGACCGAGACCTACCTGATTTATCATTCGGTAAACTTTAAGGGAGAGTTTGAGTATATGATCAATGTCTACCCCTTATGATTGTGTGTACAAATGCACATTTTTTGAGGCCCCCATTATGAGAAGCTAGGCCCCCAATTATGGGATCCGAGGTAGTAGGGAGAAGCCCTAGCTAGGGGGCCCAAGGGGGCCAGTGGGCCCTTGATTGGGGGGTCCCATGGGGCTAGCAATCGATTAGGTTGGTTGAACCGTCCTAATCCATGTATGGAAACTACGTGGGTGGTGGTTGCCCATGCTCTACTGCCCATGTATAGCCATCCATAGAAGGCCACCCATTATCCTATATATACATGACCTCTACCTACTCCAATCGAGCTAGCATACCTCTACCTTGTATGTCCCTATCTAGAGTTGTCTAGATCACCTTTAAGTTCTACCTTGAGAGCACATGGGTGGAAAATGCCATCATCTTTGTACTTTCTATTAGTAGAAATTGTTGAGATTCTACTATATCTATTATCTTCTCTGCTACTGTTCCTGTGTTATATTGCATAACTATTATCTTACATCCTCAAATGTCTTTAAGTATGATCTTTGAAAAAATATTAAATTGGATGTAATATGCCATTATTTTTCCGTTCTTGGTGTTAATGAGACATCAAATAATAATGGCTCCACTACCTAATTTATTTTGATAAGTTAAAAATTGTAATTTTCATGCTTTAATACCTTCAAAACTTTCAAAATCATGTTGAGGATTTTATTTCTCAGCTTTATAGTTAGGTTGAAAGGAACTATAACACTACAAAGAGGGATGGAAGCTTATAAAGTATCTATTGGAGGTAATATCTATAGTTATCATTGATCACTAACCTCGAGAATAACCACTTTGTAAGCCCCAAGGGGCAAGCGGGATCTAGAGATGCTTGTTGTTGTTCCAAGAAATCCATTTTTAATTGTTAAATAGGCCTAGTTAGAAACATGTAATGTTTGATACTTTTTCATGAGCCACAATTGAGGAACATTTTTTGGGATGTAAGGTTCATGTAACCTTGTTGCATATATACTTGATCAATTAAACACAAATTTCATGTCCTATTCATTCATATCCTTGTGCCACTCGAAGATTAAACACAGAGAAATCTCTTGGTAATATGACTTTTTGACCATAGACTAAGTTAAATGGGCTTGCATCCAAGGATGTATTATACTGCAATGGCCCATGAAATCTTGGATATCTTTGGCATTTCTTGGTTGAAGTAGATCTCTTATCACTTTAACTTTATCCACATCTATTTAGATGCCATGCTTTGAGATGATACACCCAAGGATTTTACCTTAAATGTTTCTCTTTTGAATGTGCACACAGGTCATTGACATAGACTTCAAAACATTCCCTAAGAAGTTCTTTGAAGACATGACAGATAAGGCATTGAAAGATCACTCTTGAATTTGTCAAAATAAATGGAATGGCTTTGAATGCAAAACTGCCCCATTTTCTTGCAAAAGCATTTTTATTTTGTACTTTAGGGTCAATGGATACTTGATTGTAGCTTGAAAATCCATCTAAGAGGTTGTAGACTTCTTTTCCTACCACTCATTCTTAAAGGTGATCAGTTCGTCAAAGGATAAATGCCTCTTTTCATCACTTCATTGAAGTTATTGAAATGAATACACACCTGGAGTTTACCATTATTTTTGGTAACTACCACTACTAAAGAGACCCATTCAGGGTGTTCAATTTTGTAAATAAATCCTACTTTGAGAAACTTTTCAATCTTCTCCTTGGTTTTCTTGGGAGTATGTATCATTATAAGTGTATGGTACCCCTTTGACTAGCTTAGCATAATTGGCATGGAAATTCCATGAGAGCATATTTCTGGATCCACACCTTTCATGTCCTTCTATTATGAAGAGGAGATGGGTAAAGGTACAGAGATGAGTTGGTGTTGCAACAAACGTGCTGTACACCAGCTAATGTGACTCTAGGGATGCTAAGTAGACTCCCTTAGCTTCCCAAAAATTCATGAGGAACCATTACCTTCTTTGGAACATCATTACTAAACATTTGCACCAAAACAAATAACTTCTATTTGCAAGGATTGTCAAGAACCTTTCATTTTGGGATGTGAAGGTCACAAAAATATGCTCAGAGCTCACAACCTAGTATGAGTTGACCAAATATCTTTTGCACAAATATAGCTAAAGTGTATAGCTAATTAAAGTAATTTATTTGATGAATTTAGTTGCACCATAAAATGAGAAATGAATTTAACAAGTCTCAAAGGTCACCCCAACGCTTCAAAACAAGAAGATGTGCAGACACAATCAGCTTCAAAGCCATATCTCAAGATCTACTAAACCAATGATGATGAAACTTGAATTATATGTACATGAAACTTCAATCTAATTATGTAAAGTGAAAGTATAGCAAATGGATGTTATACTTTCACAGAGAAACCAACAAGACATAGTCATTGTGTGCATGAATTTATTGTAGTAGCATATAGAGAAGAACTTACTCAAAGTAACGATCAAGAATGTTTATGATATTAACCATATGATACATGGGAAGTGTAGAGGAATACTCCTTCATAAAGAGAGCATAATTTATGCAATAATGTGGTTCAATCTCTCAAGGACAGGCATGATACCCCATGACTAAGAAGCATGTGTATTTATACATAATTTTGAATTTGGACTTGGTGTCATCCACCTAAAAGTGATCCTAGACTTTAAGCATAGTATAACTTTGATTCCATCTACCAAAAATCATGGATTAGCCTCCTATTATAGTGCAAGGTTTTACAAGCATGTGTTTATGTGAACATATTGAAGTAGGATGACTTATGAGAGTAGTCCATAAATCAAATGCCAAGCTTTTAGGCTTTCCATCTGCACCAACTCGCTTAAGCCTAAGAAGCTTGAGTCTTCAATCCTTCAAGATTTCTTGCAATCCCATCATTGATTTTAACTTTTTTAACTTACTTCCATCCAATACCTTTGTCATCATATCTGCACATTATTGATGTGTTGACACATATGAAAGTTGAATCTCCTTGCTTGTAATCTTTTTCCTCACATAATAATAATGTACTTCTATATGTTTAGTCATCGCATGATAGATTTGGTTAGCAACAAGATGTAAATAGCTCATATTATCTCTAAAGATGTGTGGAGTAGAAGATTGTAACCCTACATCAGAGTATAGAATCTTAATCCACATTGCTTCCTGTGTAGCATTTGCAGGTACTCTATACTCAATCTTTGTTGATGAGAGTGCTATAGTTCATTGCTTCTTTGAAGACCAAGAAATCAACTTTGTACCTAGAAAGATGAGGTATCAAGATGTGCTTCTCCTATCATCTTTAGAGCTTGCCCAATCTTCATCAGAGAAGAGTTTGATATCTATATCCGATGTGTAAGGATAGTATAAACCTTCATTGATTGTACCCTTCAAGTATTTGAGAATCCTCTTGGCTACTTCCATGTGAGGTTTGATCCTTGGAGTATGCATGAAATAACTCAAGAAACTTACTCCATAGCAAATGTCCACTCTAGTAAGTGTGGCATAATTCAAACTTCCAACTAAACTGTGATAGCTAGTTACATCTTCAATTCGATCACTTTCATGAGAAATCAATTTCAAGTTAATCTCCATGGGAGTACTTGGAACCTTTGAATTATCCATTTTGAGTTTGGCAAGCATGTCTTTGATGTATTTCCTCTGAGGAAGAAACATGCCTCTTTCTATATATACTACTTCCAAACCTAGGAAGTATGTAAGTAAACCAAAATCATTGATTCTAAATTCTTTTTTCAATTGAATTTTGATATTTTTGATTCCTTTCGCATCATTACCTATAATGATTATGTCATCAACATATACACATAGGTATATGACCTTTGATTGGTTCCTTTTACTGAAGATAGAAGGATCTTCCTTGCTCACATTGAATCCTTTATCCTACAAGTAAGTGATAAGCCTTTGATTCCAAGCCCTAGGGCTTGCTTCAGACCATATAAAAGCTTTCCTCCACTTGCATACATGTTTAGGACATGATTGATTTTCAAAAATAGGAGGTTGAGCCATGTAAACCTCCTCAAAAATCCATCCATTTAGAACAACATTTTTACATCCATTTCATAAATCTTCCA
The DNA here is from genome assembly GCA_020310875.1 of Ceratopteris richardii. Taxonomy (NCBI): domain Eukaryota; kingdom Viridiplantae; phylum Streptophyta; class Polypodiopsida; order Polypodiales; family Pteridaceae; genus Ceratopteris; species Ceratopteris richardii. The sequence goes on from CM035440.1 coordinate 14,667,570, forward strand.
ATTCTTGGAAGATGCAACACTCATGAGTACTCCGATGGTAGGCATGTTTGTAATAGGTGCAAATGTTTTGTCATAATCATACCTTGTGTTTGTGCATATCCTTTGGCTACTATCCTTGCTTTGTACCTCTTAAGAGATCCATCAGAATTCTTCTTTACCTTATATAGCCACTTTGAACCTTTGAATAATAGATGGAGTCTTGGATACCAATTCCCAAGTCTAACTTTCTTGTAAGGCGTCTATTTCTTCTTCGAATTCATCCACTCAAGATTCTCCTTTGCTTTTTCATATGTTGAGGGTTCTTCAGAATTTGAGTCCTGTGCTAGATATATTGAATGTTTAGAGACTAATGAAGTACCATATCCATACCTTTATAGCTTCATTTTCTCTCTAGTTGATCTTCTAATAGTTTTTTGAGAGGATTCTGCCACATCTCTCAACTCCAGCACTTTGCTTTAGAGTTCCAAAAATTGATTTCACTCCTTGTATTCTTTTGTTCATCATCAAAATCACTTGATGCTTCAAGTGTATGCTCATTTCTCTTTAACAAGATTGGAAAGTCTTCCTCTAGGTCATAGGAAGTTTGATTTTCTTGCAATCATCTTCAAACCAAGACTTGTTTTCATCAAACAGAACATCTCTACTTACAATGAAGCCTTTGTTACTTGGATTTTATAATCTATAACCTTTCTAATTAAAATCATAGCTATTGAAGATGTATTTCTTTGCCTTTGGATTTAACTTGCCTCTTATATGTGAAGGTATGTGTGCGTATGCTATGCACCCAAAGATCCTGTAATGATCAAGGCTAGGTCTCTTTCCATTCCATGCTTCATATGGTGTCATACCATCCAAAGCCTTTCATGGAAGGCTATTGATCAAGTATATAGTTGTTGATACAACCTCTACCTACCAGTAGTTGGGTACATTTTTCTCATTGAGCATTGACCTTGCAACCTTCACAATTATTCTATTCCTTCTCTCTACTACTCCATTTTTCTTAGGAGTATATCTAGTGGCGATTTCTCTTTTGATCCCTCTCTCTTGGAGATAAGAATCAATCATGGGAGAAGTATTATCCCCCTCCATTTGAACTTAGTTTCATTCTCTACAAGAGCTAGATACTTTTTGAAACATGGAACAATATATTCCATCTACTACAATCATCTATGAATGATACATAATACCTAGATCTAGAGATTGAAGGCTCCTTGCTTGGTCCCCATACATTTGTATGGACCAACTCCAATAGGTCTCCATGTATGTAGCCTCTCTTGGTGAAGGGTTACCTATGTGACTTAGTAGACTGACAAGCGCTACAATTATGAATCATTTCCAACTCTAATAGCATTTGACCACCATAATTGAACATTGCAATATTTTTAGTGTCTTGGGGTTCAAATGTGAACAATCTACCTGATTTTTCTCCTCTTGATATTGTCTTGAATCCCTCATGTGGGTCTTCAACAAACTCTCCATTCTTGGTGAATCTAACCTGCAACCCTTCTCAAGAATCTCACCTTCACTTATGAAGTTCTTGGTAATGGTTGGTACATATAATACTTTGCTTAGTAAGTTCAGGTCTTTACATTACCTATCTTCTCAATTGGATGCCTTGTGTCATATCTTCTTTGGACTTCATGCCTATTTATTAGGTCCTCCAAATCTGAGAGTAGAGATACATTTCTTGCCACATGATTTGAGCATCCTTATTCTATATAAAACATATGTTCATCTACTTTACCTTCCTTCATAGTCATGTTCATAAGAAGAAGTGAGTCGTCTTGAGTTTGTTTATGTGCATAGTTGTTGTAATCTCTTCTTCCCTTGTATCCTCATTGTTGTTGTTCTATGAGTTGTTATTGTATCCATTGAATTTTTTGAACCTTCCTCTTGAGTTTCCATAGCCTCCTCTATTGTAACCTCTTCCTCTTTGGTTCCTTGGGTTCTTGAAACAATTATCTATTATATGATTGGTTAGACCATATATAGCACATGGAGATGAGCCTATCCCATTGCCTTGTCTACCTCCTCTACCTCTACCTCTAGCTCTACTTGCAAAGTTTGCTTGGGAAGTACTACCTTCATCATCAAACTTCTTGCCCTTACCCTTCTTATCTTTGTTCTTATTCGTGTCTCTATAGAGAGTAGAGGATTGATTACCTTTTTGGTTGTCTCGATTCTTCATAATCTTTGCCTCATGTGTGAATAATTGTCCCATGAGGGTGTTGAAATCAGGAACTTACATATCCATGTAGAGATCCATAGTTGTGGTAAAGGCCTCCCATTTGTCCTCCACCTTTATTCCATTGATCACTTGCCTTATTATTTGTTCTCCGTCAAGGAATTCTCCAATGATTCCATGTTGATTTGCAATGCCATTGATTTTGGTGACTAAATCAATCACACTTTGCTTGGGCATCTTCTTGAGTGTGGTGAATTCCATCCATAATTGGTTCTTCCTTGCCCTAGTTCTTGATGAGAGGAGTGCGTCAAAAGCATTCAATGTTTCTTGTGATGTCATGAAATTCATAATGTGTGGACATAAAAAAATAAAAGATAGATTTAACGATGTATGACCTTGCTAAAGCATCCTTTGAGCACCATGCATGGAACCTTACTACTCCTCTTGTGTTGGTTAGCCTTTGCCTCTGAGTATTGGCATCATCTCATCTCTAGATATGTAACCATAGATGTTCATTCATTGTAGATATGCTTTCATTCTAAGTGAGCATGCTAAGTAATTACCTCAATTCAATTTTTAAATTGATGAGGGGAATCCATCATCCATGATGCTTAGTTGTTATGATACCACTGTGAAGAGGTAATGGGTAAAGCTATAAAGATGAATTGCTATTGCAACAAACTTGCTCCACACTATCCAATGTTACTCCAAGGATCCTTAATAGACTCTCTCAAATTCCCAAAAATTCATAAGGAACAATTAAGTCCTTTGGAACATCATTACCAAAAGTATGCACCAAAATAAATAACTTATATTTGCAAGGATTGTGAAGAACCTTCCATTTTGGGATGAGAAGGTCACATAAATATGCTCAGGGCTCACAACTTGGTGTGAATTCAGTAGAGAGCTTTTGCACACATATAATTGAATTTTATATCTAACTAAGAAATTTATTTGATGAATGTAGCAGCACCATAAAATGAGAAATGAATTTATGGGGTTGACCATTTTGTGTAACCATTGGGATGCTCCGAAAACACTGGAGTATAGGAAGGAAACACTAGTGTCAAAGCATTCTTTGGGAACCACATCCTATTCTTCTCGGGTGGATGACTCGCTCCATTCGACGCAATTTATTTGATGAATGTAGCAGCACCATAAAATGAGAAATGAATTTAACAAGTCTAGGGGTCACCTTGACTTTTTAGGATCAAGAAGATGTGCAAACATAGTCAGCTTCAGAGTCCTCGTATCTCACGATTTATTGAGCCAATGATGATGAAACTTCACATATAGGTACTTAACACTTCAATCTAACTATAGGAGAGTTGTCAATGATGATGAAACTTCACATATAGGTACTTAACACTTCAATCTAACTATAGGTACTTCCTGAGCCTCTATAGGTTGATTACTTAGGAGAGTTGTCATCAGCTCCTTGTTTCTGTTCCTTAAGTTTTCTGCCTCATCCATGTATACCTTTATTTTTTATTCTAATATTTTGCTTCTTGCATTCATCCGTGTCTTCTCGGCCTCGCTAGCCTTATATTTCTTCTGTAATTCCTGTAGTTGTTCTTTTAATTTTTCATTTTCTGTCTCTAAAGTTTTGCATTGCTTCTTGCCTCTTGAACTTCATTTTCTTTATGTGTTATGTTCTCTTTTGCTAGCTTTAATTGTGCTGAAAGGTTCTTACCCATTTCATGAGGTTCATGCTTTTCCTGCATCGCTTTGTCATAGTCCTCATCAGCCTCCAGCATTAACTGTTGTGTATTCATAGAAGTTCTCATCATATCTTGCACCATTGGCTTGAGTTGAGCAATGTCGACATTCAACCACGTTTTTGGAATACTTGGAGCTTCACCTATTTGGACATCCTTTCTGTGCTCCACATGGATAGTCTCGTTGTGTGGTTGTCTGATTTGAAGCTGCACTTCCGGTTCTTTTCTTTCTTCTTCCAGATCAACAATTTCCGTGGCACTCCCTTGAAATGTAACATCCATGGGGGAGGGTTCTGCCACAACCCTTATCGGAGTGAAGGGTTTTGATTCTTCCACTGTAGCTTCTTTTGGTTCTTCCTTTGGATTCTTGAGTGATCCCTCTCCTTTAAACGTTGTCTCTTTGATTTGAATTTTTGAAGTCTCATTTATTTGGATGACATGTACCCCTTCTTGGTTTCCTTCTTTGCCTGTTGTGTCTTGATTGGGGTTGATGGTAGTTTGATTTACCTTTATGTCCATCATCCTTGGATTCACTTTGAATGTCCACATTTAATAAGGATGTGTCGGGTTCTTCCTGTGCATTCGAAGATGAGCTTGAATTATCCAACCCTATTTCTCTGTATCGATGTACTTTGGTGAGCTTCTTTTTAGCTTCCTTGTCTTGTTGGGTCTACTGGTAATGGTGCTCTTGCACTGGTAGATTAATTTGACCTTCCATATATTGGTGTGTGTCTTCTAGAGCTCGTGTTAAGTCCTCTTCCGTAATTGGTCGGTGCTCTTCAATTTTTGTCTTTGGGAGCACGTGTGCCCTTTTTGGAGCTGGAACTTCAGCTTCTACTTGCTTTACCTCCCTTAATCTCTTTGTCCCTCTCATTTTGGGTTGAGAGCTACTTTCTGCCTCCTCAGTAATCTTGACTCCTTTTTTCTTTCTTGGGAGTGTGGCGACCTTGGCATACTTAGCCATGGCAGTTGATGAGGGCATTTCTTGCAGGTGCTCTCTAATACCTAAAGCATGATAGATCAAAATGGTCAGAGCTACATTGTCGTTTAGGAACTTCTTGTGATTCCATTGCTTCTTTGCCTCGAATAGCCTTTCTTGTATGTAGGGAGTCAGATTAACTTGATTTCCAATTTGTTTAATGCCATGCGATAGCAGCTGGACAATGATATTCTTAGGAGCAGTGTATCGATGCATGTTAGGGAAGCAGAAGTGTTGATGAATGAGTCTGACTTCTTCTTCTATGTCAACTTATTGATGTTAGGAAATGTTCTGGTTATTGCCCCTCGACTTTCTTCCTTCAATATAGTAGTTTTGTCCTTCCCCCATCAAAAAGCTTCTTTAATTAAATCATGTGTAAACTGAATTACAACCCATTCACCTACTGCATCCATGACTCTGGCCTCTAGCACCAATGGATCATGTAGTGCTAGCTGTAATGTATTCATTACTTGCATGCACCTTTGAAAGTCGGGTTTGTAGATCGGCAGTTCAAAGTATTTGTGTATACCCACTTTCTTCATGATGTCAATTATTGAAGGAAGCTCATGCACCACTTTAAAATCTTGGGACATAACCGAGAACTGATGATCCATGTTGTTGGAAGCAGCCAGAGGCATAGAAGACGCAGAAGCATGTAACGACGGAGCAGGAAGCTAGTGGAATCTTTTTTCAAAGAATCATGTTTTAAAAATACTTTTCAAAAACCTCCAACAGTGATTTTTATCACTATTGTAACATATGTAACATAGAAAAACCCTTTTCTTAATTTCTAGCTCCATTTTGTGAAGCCGAGGAGTCCTCAAGCTTGAGGAGCTTAGGTAGAACAAGCGTATCAATTTTGGTTATTTTTAGACACCGTTTACCCTTTCAAATAGCATCTAGGACCTATTTTTTAACTATGCCGGTCACTAGATGTGAAACCGGTCAAAACTAATTTAGAAACTATAAAAAGAGCTAGAGAGCTCATTTTTGAGGTTAGCTTGTTTGAGGTTAGAGTTCTTTTGAGCTTGTAATAGTGTTCTTGAGTAATAGAGTTGATTTCTCACCTTCCATTGTGTCTTGCTTGTCTCTTCGTAGTGTGTGTGTATGTGTGTGTGCATCTTTGTGCTTCTCACCTTCACTCTCACTTCATCTCACATTCACGATCTTCATATCACTCCTATCTCTTCCGCGGATTGACAATTAAGGAGGTGAAGCTTCTTAACGTGGTACTTACCATTGTGCTAGAGCAACACCAAATTTGGCGCTGTTGCCAGGGATCGAGTCTAGGACGAATGTGTGATGGTAAGAGTATAGCAAGAAGTAGCGTTGGAAGGTAAAAATTTCAGTTTTTGTTGTTGTTTTTACTTAGTTTTTAGTGTTTTTCACCTCCCCCACACTCCATCTTCATCACCGCATCATCATCTTCATCTCCAAAAAAATCAGAAAATTCACCATATCCACCCATTCTCCTCATTTCCCCTCATTTGTGCATGCGAGAGAGTGAGAGAGAGCTTTTGTGCTTGTGTGTACTTTTGTTTTCTTGAGTTTTCTTGCAGGTACAGAGCTCCAGTGCATCAGGAAAGCTTGGAAAAGGTAAAATTTTCATTTTCTGTCAGAAATTTCCGACTGTGTCAGACCATCGTGATGGTCTGCAAAGTTCGGAATTTGAAGAAGGCGACCACACTAGCGTGTAGAGCACACTTGCGCCTCTAGGAATCCATACTTGCATTGCAAAAACTCATACTTTGGTGGACCATCGCGACGGTCTCAGACCATCGCGATTGTGTCACACCATCGCGATTGGCTCACGCCATCGCGACGGCTCGGCCGGACCATCGCGACGGTCTCACGCCATCGCGACGGTTCATTTGGACCATCGCGACGATTCGCGGACCATCGCGACTGTTCGGTTGACCCCACACCATCGCGATTGGCTCACGCCATCGCGCCGACGGTGCCACGTGGCAAGTTGGACCATCACGACAACTCAAATTTTGGACCATCGCGATTGGCTCACGCCATCGCGCTATCGCGATTGGCTCAAGCCATCGCATCTGTGACCATCGCGACGGTTCACTTTGGACCATCGCGATTGTGCACGTTGACTGTTGACTGACGCCATCGCGATTGTCCGCCTGATCGAGCCATCGCGACGGTTCACATTTACGCCATCGCGATTGTCCGCCTGTTCGAGCCATCGCGATTGTTCACTTTTGGACCATCGCGACCGTGCACTTCAGACCATCGCGACGGTTCGCGCATCACGCCATCGCGATTGTTCACCTTCACGCCATCGTGACGGTCCCAGACCATCGCGATTGTCTCACGCCATCGCGATTGTGCACCCCCATCGCAAATTTTAGGGTTTCATTTTTTGGCCAATTTTGGGGCTATTTTTGGGAAATTTTTGGGTGATTATATTCATAGGAGACCCCTTAGCTCATATTTGGAGAAAAACCTGTTTGTCAGTTTTTACCCCCCAGGGCCTGAACGGTCATAACTTTTTCATCCGAAGTCCGTTTTTTGAGCTTAATAGCTCATTAGAAAGCTATTTTGAGGTTGACCTAGTTTGGGACTAGAAAGCCAGGGGGCAAGCATTAAAAAGTTTGGCAAAAGGGAAGGGACTTAAAAGGTGTATATACTCAAGTGCTTGATCATCCAACTGTGAATTGGTCTAATATTGGATTTTTCCAGGTCTAGCAAGGACAATCAAGGGCAACCAAGGCAAGGCAATGAAGGGCATAAAGCTTGGGAAGCGCGGCTTCTTGGGCATCAGAGCAACCAGAAAAGCTGACTCGAGGTTGGAAGATTACTCAACCCCCTCAGTCAATTCTTAGCTTAGGATAAACGTTAGCATTGTGGATTTAAGACGATAGGAACGCCTCAAGTTCAAGAGAATTAAATTTATCAAGTCCAAGACTAAAGATAAAGGTGTGTGACACGAAAACCTAAAGGAAAGAACATAAGTCTAACGGAACGAGAACTCAAAGTACCACGGAAAGTCGAATTCCTGACGCATACATTAAGACAAGAATCTAAAGAAATCTAAAAAGAATCAAGATAGTAATAACAAAGAATCATTGATGATCTGAGCGTGTACTGAGTGTGCAAGGAAGAAAATTAATGAACCTTAGATCGGGCAAACATATAGGCAAGTCAAACCGGCGAAGCCTTAGGTCATCAGAGGCAAGTGTAAGAACTACTGCACGATCGTGGGCTCAGCAATTGAATAGTAATTACCCCTACGAGAGCTCAGATACTAGTGAATCAGAAATGGCAGTTAGTGCAGAAAGACCAGAAGAAGGGTCGAATGTAGCCTATTTAGAAAGACCTGAAGGACCCTATAGAACGCAACTAGAGTTTCTCCGAACCAACCGATTAGGTGCTCGCATCTATGAGGATGGTTTGCGAAGGCAAGTGGTGCAAATGCACAACCCCGATCAACCCATTGGATTGGAACGTCCAGTGGTGAAATTCGAGAGAGACGCGTACATAGACAAAGAAGGAACAATGTACATCTTAAGTACGCAGCCAAACAATACCAATGAGTTTGGCGTGATTCAGCTAGAGACGGAAACTAAATCTCAAGGAAAAGAACCATTAGAAGAGCCTAGAACACCTAGAGGGAAATCTGTACTGACACGAGTACTAATCCCGGAATGGATCCCTCAAGACAACAGAAGCATAGAGTTGTTTGTAAATAAAGAAACTGATGAAGCCTTTTGGAGATACAAGACAGAACTACTTAGTGAGGTAGGAATCATCACGATATACGAATTCAAGGACCCGGATACACCTGGAAAGGTTGTATACCTGGATGAGACTTCAGAAAGAGTCTTTGTGGTGCCTGACCACGCTAAAAACACATACACATGGAGAGGTGAATTGGTATTCCCTCCATCTAGAATGAGCATGAACACAAGTCAACAAGGGGCAGGAACATCATCAGCCCTTGGAAATCAAAGAGAAAAGAATAAAGAAAGACCCGAAGTAAGCTTCACTCATCCCATAGGGAGAGATAGAACAACCACGGACACTAATAGAGTAGATAGGCAAAGAGATCATGGAATACCAGGTGGTAGAGATGATTTTCCTCTACCTAGACCACGTGAACATGCAAGAATGTTAAGACCCACTCAATTAGTAAAATCAATGAAGAATTATTTTGATGGGACAGGAGATCCCTATGACCATGTCGCAGAATTCAAGCAAGTACTAAGAGCAGAACAAGTTGAAGACATGTTCACGCAATACAACGCATTTGGACTAACGTTAAAAACTTGGTTCCAACCTTTGCAACAAAGGCAATTTAGAGACATCCATCACTTTTTAGAGTCATTCATCACTGAATTCTCTAAAAGTGGGATTAGACATGACACGTCTTCGTTGATTCATAGCTTTAAATAGACCCCTCAAGAAACAGTTAGACTCGCAGGACGTAGGTTTAGACAATATGTTGAACGATGTCCAATGCAAGAGCTACCCTCACAAGCTAAGCAAGTGTCATTGTTTCTAGATGGCTTGTTGAGCTCTAAACTACGCTCCTATGTGTACCTAAAAGAACCCAGAACACTAGAGAAATGTGTAAGAATTTGTATAGACATTGAGGACAACTTAGGAGATGAGTTGGAACTCTCAAAGGTCTATAAGGACTCAGACTGTTCATCTTTAGCATCCACAAAATTGTCTAGCTCAATAGAAGACCTAGCAGAAAAAGTGGCTCAGAAACTAGGAGTTTCTAGTAAACCTAGGGTGCTAATGAACAAGCGTTGTTACACCTGTGGTGGTGACCATATGGCAAATGTGTGCCCCAATGCACCACAACCTCAAGCCAACCCTAGTGGCCAATACTGCACAATTGAGAGAAGATACACGAATCATACGGCTCAAGACTGCCCATACAACAAGCAAACCGTGAGACAGAACTACCCGCAAGCATACCAGCAGCCAGGTAGATATCAAGGACATTACAATGCTCAGCCTTATTACTATAGGCCTCCTCAGAACTACCCATACCAGGCTCAACAAAGACCTCAACCTGTCTTAGCTCAGCAGCCACCCCCACCAGCGAATGTCATCTCAGTCAAATACGCTGCTGCAGAAGAGAACCTAAGCAGGGCCTTAGTGCCTTCTTCACCTTTGATCACAGAGAGTGACCCACACTCAAACAGTTTTGACTCTACGCATGTAGATAGTCCACCCGCATATTACACAGAGTCACCAGAGCACGTAGAAACATATCATTATGATAGTCCACCAGTGGAACCTAGTTGGGAGCCAGACTATGCTAATGTGATGTACACAAACCCAAACCCACAGCCCCAATTAAGACAACAGAGACCACAGGGCCCTAGAGGACCATGCTTTAGGTGCCAAGGAGATCACTTCATAAAGCATTGTCCACATCCTCCAATAGCAGGGCAATCACAGTACTATAACATACAAGGCTTTTGTGCCGATTGTGGCAAAGAGCACATAATCAAAGATTGCCCTAAGAACCCAGTTAACGCTTCGAATGTGACACCGATCAACGTGATAGGTATTGTGAACAACGCAGATGGATCCAACCCTACATACGTGCCTATCCAAGCTATAACAAGAGCCCAGACGCTCTTACAGAACCAACAGCTTAATCAGGAGAAAGTAGTCGGAAGTAGTGAAGTTGCAGAATCTAGCAGTAAAAAGACAAAATCTTGGAAAGATTCTAGAGAAAGGATAAAGAGAAAGTGGAGTAAAAAGATAACTGAGTTGGAAGGAAGTTTGAAGGAATCTAGAGCCAAAATCCTAGAATTGACTTCACAGGACTTGAATCAAGAGAATCCAGCTCAAAAATCAGGATCAGTTTTAGCGGAACCCATACCAGAAAATCTAGACATGATGTTTCGTGCATATCAGGCTAGATTAAAAGAGGGACCTCAAGTAGCTGAAATGAGCAAAAACTACCCACGAGCTGATCTAGAAATTGAGAGGACTAAACTTTGCATGAAGATGGTAGAATTAGCACAAGCTTTGTTCGAAGCCTCGAGATATCTTAATTGGAATAACATGGCAAAACCGGAACTACACTTTCAAGGACTACTGGAGAGGCTAGAATATTTGATTGAAAGCAAAGAGAAAAAGGATCAGCATAGGAACCCTATTGTCTCAGAGACACAGGAAAGGAATGCACCATCCCTGTCTCAAGTACCCAATACAGAAAGTCAAGACAATTTGTCTTCCATACATAAATATTCACATGAATTGTTGAGAGAAATCCAAGAAGAGAAATGGAGAAAAGAACAAGGAACTCATCCTCCTATTCAAGAAATAGACGACTTGCAAGAGCAATTTCCCCAAGACATTCCCTCCATTTACGATGATGTAGAGGAAGAACAACTGAGTGAACACACATGCTTTGAATCTAATTCTTTACAAGAATTACCTCAGTTCACAGGACCTTGGGAAGCAAAGTCTATTAATATGAGAGCACCCACGATAATAGTGAGGAATGAAGAATCAGTAATCCCTAGAAACACGGAAGTGATCAAGAATACCAAAGTACAATGTAATCTCACTCTACAGGAGTTGTTAAAGGTAAAACCAGAATTGTGGAAACATGTAGCAAATCAATTCCCCGAGCTTGCTACTACTCCCTCACAAATAGGATCACAAAATAAGGTACCAGAAATACCCGTAGAAAAGATTGGAGATGTAAGCGAAGGAGAGGAAGGTAACATTTATCTTCCGATAACCCATCAGGGCTACACCACGAAAGCCATCTTAGATTCAGGAGCCGGTGTAGCCATCGCTACCACCGCTTTATGGAAACGTTGGGGTAAGCCAGCAGTAAGACCTACCAGGATGAAGCTACAAATGGCTGACCGACACATAGAAAAACCATTAGGCTTACTAGAAGGCATATCTCTCACCACTTGTGGTGTAGAATTTGAGCATACCTTTGCCATTTGTGATTTTGCAAAAAATCATGCTTATGAGATGATATTGGGACGACCATTCATGCGTCAGTTGCAAATTGTACAAGATTGGGGAACTAATTCTTTGTATTTGCAACATTTAGGAGTGACTACCAAAGTCAATCTTAAAGACTATTCACATCGAGATGTACCCCCATTACAATGGAATACCATCCATAAGACACAAGTAGAAACAGAATCTGTGCACTCATTAGAATCAGATCCTTCTTGGTTGCACGAGGACACTCATTTATGGATGTGTAAAGTGGCAAAACAAGAGGAAGAAAGATTAGAAGCAAGGACCTTAGGTGCAGAACAACATCCACGAACCCTTCAAGATCCAGCTTACGCACCTGTAGTATTCCCTGACGAAGAGTTTGAACCCCATGGTTGGGCAGAAATCCTAGCAACCATGGATGTAGCCATCAATGAAGAACAATGGACACCCCACTGTGACGAGGATGGCTATGATATCTCAGTTTTCACGATAGAGCCAATCATGTGCGATGCAATTTTAGAAGAGTGTGAACCCAACACTGATGCATTTGAGGATGCAAGTGATTTCGATTTAGAATCAATTATCATGGACTCACCCTTTGCATCAGAGGAAGAATATTTCTACGAAGTAGAGACTCACCCTCAGAGACACGAGGAAATTACGAATGAGGTGAGGTTAGCCACAGAAGTGACTAACAAGAGTGAAGGCAAGAAAAGAAAGAAGAAAGAAACCATGTCAGAAAAAGAAGAATCTTTGTTTGAAGTACCTGAGAACTTCAAGAAATATGAAATCGAAGATAGAAGAATCATGGTACGAATGCCTAATAGAAAGGCGAATGACGGACAAGTGTATGATAACCGAGAGAAAACCAAGAAAATAATAGTAGCCATAGAAGGAGAAGAAGAAAAGTGTACATACATAGGGCATGATTTGACGAAGGAAGAAGAAGAAGAGCTAGTTGCCCTATTGCGTGAATATAGAGATGTGTTCGCCTGGAGTTACAAAGACTTAAAAGGAGTAGATCCAGATATATGTTCTCATAGAATCCCTATGACTCCAGATGCAAAATCGACAAAACAGAAACCGTACACGTATAATGATAACTACGCTGCGAAGATTAAAGAGGAGATAGATCGCTTGATAGAAGCAGGATTCATTCACGAAATTGAGCATACCGAATGGGTATCCCCCATTGTGGTTGTGCCCAAGAAGAATGGAAAATTGTGTGTGTGTATTAACCTTAAAAAAGTTAATGCCGCCACGATTAGAGACAGTTATCCTCTTCCTATCACAGAACATCTATTGGAAAGAGTTGCGGGCAAGGAAGTTTACAGCTTTCTTGATGGATTCTCAGGCTATAATCAAGTAGCCATTGCTCTAGAGGACCAACACAAGACGGCATTTGCCACTGAATGGGGCATATTTGCATTTCGGGTAATGCCATTTGGCTTAACAAATGCACCCGCCACTTTCCAGCGACTCATGTGTCATGTTTTTAAGGAATTCTTACGCAAGAGTTTGGAAGTATATGTCGATGACATATGTGCTCATTCTAACGTCAGACAGATGCATATTCCCGAGCTAAGACAAAATTTGACAAATGTCGAGAATATCAGGTTTGTTTGAACCCAGAAAAATGTGTTTTCATGGTCAGACAAGGCAAAATTCTAGGACACATTGTGTCAAAGAATGGAATCTCTACGGATGAGGAAAAAGTGAAGGTAATTGCAGAATTACCTAGACCAACTAATGTGAAAGAGGTACAAGCATTTATGGGTCATTGCGGATATTATAGGAGATTCATACACATGTATGCAATAATAGCCAAGCCTTTGTACTCTCTTTTAACCAATTTCGAATGGACAGATGAATGTGAAAATTCATTTAATGAACTTAAACGACGCTTGTGCTCAGCACCTATATTGACTACACCAGATTGGAGTAAGCCATTCCATGTACATGTGGATGCATCCAATTATGCCATAGGATGTGTGTTAGCACAACCCACGAATGAAGGTAACATAGATCTCCCCATAGCTTACGCGAGCAGACAATTGAACGCAGCAGAAAGAAATTACACCACGACGGAACGAGAAGGATTAGGGATGATCTACGCAGTAAAGAAGTTTAGGCACTACTTTTTGGCCAATAAGTTCAAGTTCTTTACTGATCATCAAGCCCTATTGTACCTAGTCAACAAGCCATGTAACACAGGACGACTAATACGTTGGTTTCTATTACTCATGGAATATGATTTTGAAGTTGTAGTTAGGAAAGGAAAGACACATCTCAGAGCTGACCACCTTTCAAGGTTAACCTCAGGAGAAGCTCCTCAAGGAGTAGTGGATGAGTTACCAGACGCATATTTGTTTAACCTTGAGATAGCACCAGAATGGGCTAAGCCTATAGTCCCTATTCTCACATACGGACCCAAGAATCCTAGGATAAAGATCAAAGAGGGAGAGATTACCAAGTCTCAGAGATACCAAATAATGGCAGGAAGCATATATAAACAGGATAATCAAAAGATTCTTGCTTGTGGTGTAGATGAATCAGAACATGCGAATTGGTTGCAATTAGCACACATAGGTGCATTAAAGCAACATCATTCAAAACATCGAACATTACAGACTCTGCATAGATTAGGAGTATATTGGCCTACGATGGAAGCAGATGTCTACAGGTTGTGTAAGGAATGCAATGTTTGTTGTGAAAGACCACCAATAGAGCATGCTACATTATATCACGTGTCTCTCACACCAGACTGGAGTGAACAATTAGTGACATACTTGAGGACGAAGACATTCCCTCAAGGAATGACTTTAGTACGACAACGCAGTCTAGAGCAGGAAGCTCAAGATTATTCACTTATTGGCGATAACCTATACAAAAGAGGACGAGATGGATATCTAAGACAATGTGTTCATGAGAGCGATTATCTGAGCATACTAGAGACTGCACACCAAGGTGTTGCAAGAGGTCATTTTGGACCCGATAGGATAATCAAAGCCATCCTCTTTGCAAGATTATGGTGGCCCACTCTTCACATGGATGCTCATACCTATGTAAAGAGATGTGATGTGTGCCAAAGAACTCAGTTTCCTACTCGCAGAGATGAAATTCCATTGAAACCCATGATGGGCGGATGTGCATTTTCTAAGTGGGGTATAGACTTTGTAGGACCCATTACCCCCCCTGCAAAAGGTACACATGCTGAATACATTATTGTTGCCACAGATTATCTTACGAAATGGGTAGAGGCAAAAGCCACGAAAAAGAATGATGCACACACAACTGCAAAATTCTTATTTGAGAATGTCTTTACAAGATATGGACTGCCTATAGAGTTAGTGAGCGATCGAGGCACTCACTTTCTAAACCAAGTCATTGAATATTTGTTATAGGATTTTATGGTGATTCACAAGAAATCCGCACCATATCATCCTCAGGCCAATGGTCAGGCTGAAAGCACTAATAAGATCCTTTGTAACGTACTGACGAAACTCGTGAACAACAAACGTTCAGATTGGGACAAATAGTTACACCACGCTGTCTGGGCATATCGAGTGGCCTACAAGACCGTACTCAATGCAACTCCCTTTCAGATGGTTTTTGGTCAGAATGCTGTGCTTCCTTTGGACTTCTTGATACCGACCCTTAAGGTTGCACAAGAACATCAGTGGACCGGCCATGAATTATCAGCAAGAATAATGGACTTGGAACGATTAGGAGAAACCAGGCTAAAGGCAGCAGCAGGAATATATGCAGCGAAGAAGCGACAGAAAGCATATTTTGATGCACATGTGAAAGATAAAGGCCTAAAAGAAGGAGATTTAGTTCTAGTATATACGCTAAAGCAACACACACGTAAGTTAGAAAAGCGAGGTTATGGACCTATGATCATTAACAGACTCTCAACAAGTGGAGCAGTACAGTTAGCCACCTTAGAAGGAGACGTAATGCCTAATTATATTAGTGGCTGTAGAGTCAAGCTATATCAGGAACCTCTTACTGAGGATATGCTTAGACGACTCACGTTGGCAAAGAAGCGTAAGGAGGAAGAAAATAGAATACGAGCGGAAGCTCAGGCAGAAGCAATAGAACGCATTAAACGCATGAAGTTAAGAAGACAAGGACTAGGGAGAGAACATTAGAACCATCTGGAAACTACACCCAGATATCCCATGGCCATGTGTCAAGTAAAGTCAACCACTCATCCTAGTATAGTGGACAGGAGACCATTCATTACAGTCAGGCTAGAGCACGGCAACCCTTGCCAAGAGCTCAGGGCTTTAATTGACTCAGGTGCTGCGACTAGTGCGATTAGATGGTCCCACTATAAGGACTCAGGAATAGAAATGCGGCCAATTGAGGCATACCTCATAGGCTTAGGAGGCATGGAAACCCCTTGCATGGGTGAGGTGGACCTTCCTATCCTCATTAAGGATGTGACCATGACAGCGAAGCTACTAGTGTGCCATGATGATGACCTGATAGAACCCCTAATCCTTGGCCAAGATTGGCTATACGATCACTCAGTGGACCTAAATCTTAGACAAGGCTCTTTACAGGTTGGAACCTTAGAGCAGAAGCAAGTGATACCGCTTGACTTCCCTAACGGCATTCCGACTGAGGTTTGTAACCCTAGACCCTATGAAATACATGCGACGGAAGACCGGAAGATCTTTGGTCAGATCAGTCACGTTATGTCTACGCCAACCCACTCGGGCTTGGCTATAGACAATTGTCAATCAGAAGGACGACAGGAGATCTTCCCTGGGGCTTCCTGCAAACTAGAAGGGGCAGCTACCCAACCGCTAGGGCAGATGGACACAATCAGCGGTCAGGTGGGTTGCATCAGCGGCCAAATGAGCACAACACCCTGCGGTGCTCATCCTTCCAAACTTGCTGCAGACTGGCCTAGATTAAAGATAAAGAACGAATCACTCCTTAATGGGCAGGTCACGCAAGTGTTGGATCTCCCTTCTTTTCCAAAGCAGAGCGTCCAATAGACCTCTCAAACCCAACCACGAAGGAGTCAACCACAACAGAGGAACCCAGACCGACGACACCACCAGATAAGGCAAGGAAAGCAGTAGTATCAACATCACAGAACAAGTGGCCCGAGACAAATATGGGTGCCAAAAGGACAGCAACCACAGGCTATTGGCAACAATGCAGACAAGAACAGGACAAAGTTTCAAAAGAAGCAGAGTCAGTATCCAAAGTCCCCTCGATCTTCTTCTACAAGTACCAATACTCGGCAGATTTGGATCGCCAAGAAGTATCTTATCAATCGACCCACACCCACGCAGATTTGGGTACCCAAACAATGTATTATAGCCCCACCCTCAAGCCATGTAATATATACCCCTCAGAAATCTTTCCATCCTTCAATACCACCAAACCCGATACCACTTTTCGTCCCTCAGCAAAAACACACCACCCACTCAAAGACTCTTAGGAAATGGATACCGAAACATATCCAGACGTCTTCTTGTACCCCCTTATCTAACAATTCTCCCACCCCGTTTAAACTCCACCCTTGTAATAATTCACCCTCAACCAAACCTTGTATAAATTCATACACCAAAACCCCACATCATGCATAATAAAAGCTCATCAAGAAATGTGCATAATCTGACAATGTAGGCGTCTAGAGACCTGCATTAGTTTTGAAAATAATCATTGCATCAATCACTTCATGAAACTTGGCTACACGGGTTACACATCGGTTATGGAAAGGGATTGCGGTCTCACCTTAATGGGATCATAATTAATTTCCATACTAATGTGCTAATCTTTTGTAGCAGATCTTTTCCATTAGCTCGTCAGTCATCATGCAAACCGAAGAAGGACCATCAGAAGCTGGCCCAAGCACACCAATGGCCAATATTGGAGAATTACTCGCGGAATCTTATCCTACGATGCAACCACCAGAGTTTCAAGGTTTTCCAGGACCCATGCCAATCGACGATCCTCCTAGAGGATATACTGAGAAGATTCATCGTAATTCTCACTGGTTTCAAGGCCTAGCAGGACCATTAGCAGACGCTGATTTCATATTTGAGGCCAATTTGGCATTTGATCTTCGCACATGGACCAAGTACCAGTTCTTTTCAAGAGAATTTGAAGGACTGCAGAATACACAAGATTTAACGCACGTTTGGGCACGAGCGGGATTTACAGAATATTTTAGTGACCCTCTGCCTAAACTCGATTTTTACAGATGCTTTTACCTAGTAACCACCTTGACAACTTCAGAGAACAAGGATCTATCCAGAACATTCATGTTACCATCCTTGGTAAATGACCCTCCATTCAGAAGGTTTTATTTGTCCAAAGATTTAATTCGTGCAGCTCTCAAAATACATGGAACGCATACTCCGACGGAGAGAGAACGGCTAGTCCCAGAGCAGATGAAACGTGTTGATGTTACTAAGTGGGAGGATATTTCAGCTATAACCCCTGAGCTCTCCAAGCCATTGCGGATATGCATGCAACATTTTGCTTTCCCAGCTCAGGATCGTTTTACCATGCCCCACAAGAGAATCTGGTTTGGTTTATACTTAGCATGTACTGGACCCCAAACGGTTGATCTAGCTAGCTGGATAATTGATCAGCTCTATTTGGCACAACATAGATGGGAACGAAAGAAGGTCATCAATGGATGTTGTGCACTTACAAGGATTATATACATGTGTTTGGCATATGATTTACCCATAGAGCGCGCCATGACTAGTGAGGAACTGAAGGCATTTAAAGGAACCACAAAGAAAGCTAGAAAGGCTAGCAAAGGCAGAGCCGGAAAGCGGATGAGAGGCACTATCCCATGCCTACAAGTCCCAGAATCACCCTCACCACAACCATCTCCAGAGCAGTCACCGACCGCAGCCACTCCCACGGTACCACCAATTCGTATACGGTTATCAAGACCAGTTACGCCGGAGGGCACCACCAGTACTGTTGTACTCCAAGCAGCCACAACCACAGAACCTATCACCACAGCAGCTGAAATTCCCACCACTATTGGTGCGGAAGTGTTCTCTTTTCCAATACCCCATTTAGAAGCAGAACAAATGGCACCACTGGATCCAACTTTTGATTTTGAGATGCCCGATGCATTCTCCAATGAGTTCCAGTTTTCAGAAGGACAATTGTTTTCTCAAGAATTTGAAAGGCCTAGCTACCCTACCACACCTAGGGATCAGCCACAAGGACAGATTGTGTCTAGCTCTGATGACGAAAGAACAGCAACCGATGACGACGAAGGAGAGGACGAAGCTAGCCAGGGAACTCAGGAATCCCAAAAGCATGAACAGACAGATGGCCAAGGACAACAAACAGACACACATGGTGATACAAGTACCCATGAAGATGAAACTTGTGAAGCAGCAGCTTACACACTGGCTATTAAGAAGCTGTATAGAACTATGGAAAAAGTTTGGGCACGCAAAAAGCTGACCGAGGAAGAGAGTCAAGCCATAATAGAACAGGAACTTGTCACAGGTGGATTCGAAGACGCATACATCAAAGGATTCAGAGAGTTAGTCAAATCCGAGGCTCCAACGAAGCCCTCAGGTACTTGCAAAGAAAGCCACTACCACAGTTTGACCCCCGTAGAGTACGACTACTTTCAAAGCCCGGCGAATACATTCGTGTACCAACAGGAGCACAGCCTTCAGAACAAGCCAAGGAGGCACGCCTCGTCCCCGAAAGTTCGTTGGCAACAGAAACCATCCTTGTAGATTCCCCACCCCGCGCTACAATTGTACATACCTCAGTAGTAACTGAAGTACCGACCACCCCAACCGCTCCTCCATCACCGCCCGTCCATCCAACCTCCCCTCTTCACCCTCCTTCCCCCCATCTAACATCTTCTATTGCTGGTGACATAGCAAAAATCGTCTTTACGACCACTCACCCCACAATTCCTGCACCCATTAGACCTAGTCTACCCCCTCACACACCCACTATTCAACCCATTCCTCCATCCAGCTTTTCCATCCTTCCCCACACCTTCACGACCCCTTTTCCCATTCCCACCGCCATTAACCTTCTCCCTAGTCTCACCTCCCCGACCCACGGTAACCCCTATTTCCCCTTTCCACCAAGCTACACCAGCCAGCCCCCCTGTAAATTACTCCTCAACCTTTGTAAATCCCGTATTTACACCAGCACAAGCACCCACAGTCACACCCATATTCACAGTCACCGCACTAGACACGTCCAATGACATGGACATCTCACCACCCACTGCACCATCACTAACTTCACTCACAGCACAAACATATTTAGGCACCTCACAATTTTCCACAATCACCACAGCATCCACCTTCCCACCCCCATTCCCCATTCCCGTTGCATCTACACCCACTGCATCTTCATTTAGCACCCCATTAATACTATCACCCACTGTAGATAATGCATTTCGACAGATGTTCATGTGTATGACGCAAGTTAGAGATGAGTTCACATCTCTTGGCGATAATTACCAGCAGCTGCAGAGGACAACCAATGACTTACAGTCGCAGCTTAATTTATTGTCTATTGAGAATGCCTCACTGAACATCCGATACCAGGAATTACGAGAGGCCTATCATAAATTAGAACTAGAAAGCGAAGAAAAAACCAAGGAAGCCACTGCTGACCTGGATAACTTATTAAGAGCCCAAACAGTTCGCAATGCAACGCTAACACGAAACATGGGCTTACTCAGAAGACATCTAGCAGCAGCAAAGGAGGAAAACCAGCGCTTACAGGACTAGAATCGAGAAAACTTAGAAGCGGCCCTAGACCATCCAGACCAACCACTCAGTCCTAGTCGGTTCAAAGCCATTCCCTCAGACTCGATGAGGATGCTGCTAGAAGATCATGTAAGATTGCTAGATGAATACGACCGCATGAACGAGGAGTTACAGAAACTCAAAGAAGATCATAAATTACTCCAGTTACGAGAACCGGCACACCAAGACATACCAGCACCTGTGGACCCCTCTCCTGACATCTTAGAGGAACTCAAGGCATTACGGGCCCAGGTATCAAACCTTGAATCAAGGATTGCAGTATATGAAGCACCACCAAGGCCAGATTCCCCACCTGAGCTACCAGCTGAGGAAGACACTGTCACCATCCCGGTGGAGGAAACATTTGAAGAGGCGTACGAGCCACAACCCATCCCAGGCGGACGCGTCACGGCCGAAGGTCAGATGACTTACAAACTCCCGACTCCCGCGTGGATGAAGACAATTGAGGAACTTGGAACAACGCACTTAGCTAGAGTAGAGGCACAATTACATGCCATGTCGATGATAGAAGAAAGAATTTTACAGTCTCCATTCTTTGCTCATTTGGCCCCGCGACGATACATATCTGGGCATGAGCTACAGTATAAACCGTATTTTATGTTAATGACTGAATACCAGTTAGCCATTGAGAAAGAGACAGGTAAGAAACCATCGCATGCAACTCAATTCGAGGAGGCCGATCTACCAATCGATGCGCAGCAAGGAGAGATCTATCAACCAGAGTGGCGAAAAGATTTACTACAGAAATATCCAGAAATGACGAGTACATGGGTAAAGGCACCTTTGCATTTAAAGTACAACCCATGTTGGGGACCAGTACCACGACGCCGCTCCTGGACTACCTTTGCTATTAAGGTACAAAACAATAAGCAGTGCCAGGACTGGTTGAATTACCCCTATTTTAAGCCACCCATCGAGTTACCAACTGTAGGCTACATGATGGCTACAATTCGCCACTGGCTCCCTAGATTAAAGCATATGGACGATATAGCGGTGCATATGACTATCAAAATCTTTGACATGATGCAAATGGTTTTTAAAGTCTTCCGACGCGTCAAGGCACCTCATGTAAACACCCCGGGCTTTGAGCATGGCAATTTCAATCTGGTATATGATATGAGTACAACGCCATTGCTACGGGTGTGTTATGCCTGGCATTGCAGAATAAAGTACCTACCGGCGTGCTACAAGCAGACTTTCGAAGAGATGTTCACAACCGGCTTCTGGGAATACCATTCAGAGGTATTCATAAGCAGACCTACACATTTATTACACTTATTTGCCTGTGAACGAATGGTCTATTCCACACACTATCAGCTCCCGCCACCGGAAGAACCACAACCAATAGACTGGGAGAAACTCGAGGCCGATCTGGCCCGAGAATTCTTCTTTACCGAAATTCGAACTAAAAAGACTCTTGCAAGTTTGGCTTCCTAGGTCTTTGATTGAAGCTCAACAAGCACGAAAACAAATATGGATTCCCAAGAAGGTCAGACAAGCAGCCAATCAAGAGATAAGCAAACAGGAGGACACATTTCACCTACACGTTCGGATAACAAAGCCAAGACAGACTCGCCATAGAAACATGAAGAGAAAAACCTCTATCACTAGGACAATGGAAGGAACAAAAGAAGCACATGAAGCTCGAGGAGCCAAAGAAAAGATAGAGCCTGTCAACGCTACCACGAAATGGATTTGGAGACCAAAACAACTACAAGGAATGCAACACCAAAACAACAAAGATTCCAATTGCACTCATGAAGTATCGAATGCACCTAAAGTATGCATAAAATAGGGCCACATTACGAGGCTATGCATTCGGCACTGGAAGTACATAATAAAAGTAGTGGTGCACATTCTCTAGTGGGGAATAGGTCATAGCTTCAACTTCCTTAGGAATGGACCTACTATGTAAATAAATAAATGCTTTGGCTATAATAATCCTTGTTTTCTTTCAGAAAAGAAATAAAAAGATGTGGTAAGAGATCTCACTTACAGAAGCAAGGGAAACGGAGTGACGAAACGACAACATGTCACTACAATGCACCGCACAATTGCTATATCTTCTATTGAAGCTAATGCACTTTTCATTACAAGTGCAGATGACCTCTGAAGATTCTGAAGCAACTATTCACGAAGAAGTATTGGAATTTCCTTTACAGAGCGTAACTAAAGCAACGGGACATTCGTTTAGGGAAGAGCAACCGGCTGGAGAGTATCTCTTCCTGGTGACCATCAAAATCATGGACATGTGTTGCTCTAGCACAATGGTAAGTACCACGTTAAGAAGCTTCACCTCCTTAATTGTCAATCCGCGGAAGAGATAGGAGTGATATGAAGATCGTGAATGTGAGATGAAGTGAGAGTGAAGGTGAGAAGCACAAAGATGCACACACACATACACATACACTACGAAGAGACAAGCAAGACACAATGGAAGGTGAGAAATCAACTCTATTACTCAAGAACACTATTACAAGCTCAAAAGAACTCTAGCCTCAAACAAGCTAACCTCAAAAATGAGCTCTCTAGCTCTTTTTATAGTTTCTAGACTAGTTTTGACCGGTTTCACATCTAGTGACCGGCATAGTTAAAAAATAGGTCCTAGATGCTATTTGAAAGGGTAAACGGTGTCTAAAAATAACCAAAATTGATACGCTTGTTCTACCTAAGCTCCTCAAGCTCGAGGACTCCTCGGCTTGGACAAAAATGGAGCTAGAAATTAAGAAAAGGGTTTTTCTATGTTACATATGTTACAATAGTGATAAAAATCACTGTTGGAGGTTTTTGAAAAGTATTTCTAAAACATGATTCTTTGAAAAAAGATTCCACTAGCTTCCTGCTCCGTCGTTACATGCTTCAGCGTCTTCTATGCCTCTGGCTACTTCCAACACCCCCCTCCCTCTCGCTTCTTTCGTCCCTGACAGAACCTTGTTGTGAGGTCTGCCGGATATAGTTCTGTAGGAGGTCTTGAGCGAGGGTGAGCTCTGAGATACGAATGCTGCTGCAGTCTCTGATTTCTTCACTTGATCCTTGTGTACCCATTTGAAGTTGACCTTTCCTGGATGCGAGTATTTGATGGTGGTTTTCCAAATTGGTGATCCTTCTGTCGTGTGAGAGACTCCCAGAGTGTTGATCTCCTTGGTGTCTTTCCGTTCATCAATTGAATATGATGAATCCACTTCTTCCGTTGATATGTTAGGGTTTGAAATTTCTTCTTCTTTTGGACCTGTTTCTGAGAGATTGGGGCTGGAATCACACTCCAAGTGCTCTTCTTTGAGTTCTTCTGCACTTTCAATGGCTTCCGGTTTCTGTGAGGGCTTCTCCCCTAATAGACTAAAAATTTCCTTCTGCCCTATCTTGGCTGAAATGTATCCTTGCGCTAGGTGGATGCTTAATTCATTTTCAATGATCCAATCTTGTCCTAGGATCAAGCTTTCTATCAAGTCTTCATCTTTGCATACTAAGACTCGTTGTTTCATGGAGGAATTTCCTAGATGGAGGGATACAGTAGTTTCTCCAATGCATTCTATGGCTTGACCTCCCATTCCTATCATACGAGCTTTCGTGGGTGTCATAACTGTTTGAAGATCTCTCGTGACCGCATTTCGTACGCAATTGAGTCCTGCTCTTGAGTCTATCAAGGCATCTATCAAGTGGTACTCCATTGTTCCAATTCCTAGGTTTAAATAGGGTTCGGACATGTAGGCATTAGTCATGTCAGACTTATGGACTTGATAATTAGCCATGGGGACAGGCTCTTCTCCTTGGAGATACCGTTCGTCTCTTTGCCTAATCCACTCTTTCCGTTTCTTAATACGTTCTAGGGCCTCCTGCCTTGCTTCTTTTCTAATCCGTTCTTCCTCTTCTTCCTATTTTGCGCACCTACGAGACGTGCTAACATTTGGTCCGTGAATGGCTCCATAAACCGTTTCACTCTACATCCACTTATGTAGTTTGGAAGAATATCTCCATCCAAAGTGGCTAGATTAATTGCTCCACTCGTCAAGATTCTATTAATGATTAGAGGTCCATATCCACGTTTTTGTAATTTCTTGGCATGTTGCTTCAAGGTGTAGACTAGAACTAGGTCTCCTTCTTTTAGTCCTTTGTCTCTTATGTGTGCATCATAATATGCCTTTTCCTTCTCTTGGCCGCATAGATTCCTACGACAGCCTGCAACCGAGTTTCACGCAACTTCTCGATTTGGTTTAGTTGTTGGGATAATTCATGTCCGGTCCATTCATGCTATTGGGTTACTCTCAAGGTGGGTATCAAAAAATCAATTGGTAGAATTGCGTTTTGTCCATATACTAGATTGAATGGGGTAGTTCCAATGCCAGTCTTGTACGCGACTCGGAAGGCCCAAATTGCATGATGCAATTGTTTGTCCCAGTCAGCCTCCCATTATTGACAATTTTTGTCAACACTGTGCATAATACCTTATTGGAACTTTCTGCTTGACCATTGGCTTGAGGGTGGTATGGGGCTGATTTTTTATGGATCACTAAAAATTCATTCATCAGAGACTCTATCACCTCATTAATGAAGTGCGTTCCTCGGTCACTCACAATCTCAATTGGTAATCCGAAACGAGTGAATATATGCTCAAAAAGAAACTTAGCCGTGGTTTGAGCATCATTCTTTCTAGTAGCCTTTGCCTCTACCCATTTTGTCAAATAATCAGTGGCTACTATGATATATTCGGCATGTGACCCTTTGGCCAGTGGGTTAATGGGTCCTATGAAATCTATACCCCATTTAGAAAATGCTCTAGCACAAACCATAGGTCTCAATGGCATGTCATCTCTCTGAATCGGGTATTTAGCCCTTTGGCATGTCTCGCAGCTTCGTACATAGGTCTCCACATCCATATGTAAAGTTGGCCACCATAAGCCCGCAAAGAGGATCATTTTTACGGTTCTCTCGGCTGAAAAATGACCTCCTTTTGCACCTGCGTGTGCCATCTCTAATATGGGTAAATATTCTCCATGCACACATAGTCGTAATTGGTCGTCTTTCCCTCTCCTAAAAAAATTTCTTCCCATGAGTACATAATCCTTGCTCATCTCTTCTAGGGATCGTTTTCTCGCCAAGCTAACTCCTTCCTCATGTTCTTTTGTCTTTAGGAATTTTACCAATGGCTTGCTCCAATTGGGTGCTATCGTTGAGAAAGGTATGGATGTAGGATCCTCTAGAATCATCTCCTGACATTCTACGCAGTTACTCACATAGTCATGGACATCCTTGGGCATGTCAGGCCAGTATACTCCTAATGGTTTTAATTCCCTAATAGTTTCATTGGTCCCTTTGTGTGTCCTCCATTTGTTCACATGAGCTTGTTCAATCAGCATCCTTTGCTCGTCCTCCTCAACACATCTCAATAGTACACCATTAGGTTCCTTATAGTACACACTTCCCGCAATAATGTGCAAATTCCTGGACTATAGAATTTCCTTTTTACTCTCTTTATTGATTGCATGTTGTGGGCCATGAGTGAGTATCGGAATTAGTTTCTCTGTCCACTTTGGACACACTTCCAGGTTGAACAAATAAGTGTCTGGCAGATCGTCGGGTACTCCACTTGGTAATTCTCCATGTGTTAACCTAGAGAGGTGATCTCCTCTCACATGAGTATTTCCCTTTTTCACTATTACTTCAAAGTCGAACTCCATCAATAGTAGAAACTATCTTACTAGTCTTCATGTGTTACAAGGCTTATTGACTAAGTACAATAAAGCCTGATGATCTATGAAGAACTTGAACTTGTTGGCTAAGAGATAGTGTCTAAACTTTTTCACTGCATAGACCATTCCTAATCCCTCTCGCTCCGTAGTTGTATAGTTCCTCTCAGCTTGATTCAGTTGTCTACTTGCATAGGCAATTGGGTGATCTAACTTTCCTTCATCTGTTGGTTGGGCTAAGGTACATCCTATTGCATAATTAGAAGCGTCCACATGAATATGAAATGGCTTGTTCCAATTCGGTCTTTTTAGAATTGGGGTTGTGCTAAGCCGCTTCTTTAACTCATTGAATGCCTTCTCGCATTCCTCTGTCCATCTGAATTGATTCAAAAGTCCATACAAGGGTTTGGCGATTATGGCATACATGTGGATAAATCGACGGTAGTATCCACAATGTCCCATAAATGCTTGCACCTATTTCGCATTCTTAGGTCTAGGAAGCTCCAAAATGACCTTAATCTTGTCTTCATCTGTGGATATTCCATTTCTAGAGACTATGTGTCCGAGGATCTTCCCTTGTCTTACCATGAAGACACACTTCTCTGGGTTTAGGCAGACTCTATATTGTCGACATTTATTAAATATCTTCCGCAATTCAGGAATGTGGTCTTGTCTTTGATTTGAATATGTACATAGGTCATCTACATACACTTCCATGCTCTTCTTTAGGAATTCTTTAAAAACATGACACATCAATCGTTGGAAAGTAGCAGGCGCATTAGTGAGTCCAAAAGGCATCACTCGAAAAGCGTAGACTCCCCATTCAGTCGCGAATGCGGTCTTATGTTGATCCTCGGTAGCAATAGCTACTTGGTTGTATCCAGAGAATCTGTCTAGGAAGCTATAGACTTCTTTTCCTGCAACTCTTTCCAATAGATGGTCAGTGATGGGTAATGGGTAGCTATCGCGAATTGTGTCTGCATTCACTTTTTTGAGATTAATGCAAACTCTTAATTTTCTGTTCTTCTTAGGCACAACTACTAATGGCGATACCCACTCGGTGTGTTCTATTTCATAAATGAATCCTGCCGCTAGTAGCTTGTCTATTTCTTCCTTAATTTTAGCTGCATAGACCTCATTGTAAGTATAAGGGCGTTGTTTAGATGGTTTTGCCTCTGTCGTCATTGGTATTCTGAGAGCTAGGTTCATCTTGGGTTTTCACTCGCTCATACTTATCATCCTTCTCTCTAAGTTCTTTGTCCTTGGCTTTGACACACTCCTTGTATTGATCCTCTACTATCATTGTCTCTAGAAGGGCTGGGATAGTCTTTTCTAGGGTTGCTTGCATTAAGTTTCCTACATATGGCAAGTCTCTCTTTCTCTAATTCTCCTTGTGGGTAAGGTTTTCGTGTTGTTCCACATTTGGTCCAGTCTTAATTCTAGCTTGGTAAGCTTTTAACCACATGTCTAAGTCGTCCGATTTTGGGTCAGCTAGAATCGATCCTAGTTTCTCTACTTCTCGGATAAGCGGTGGAATGGGAACTTCTTCCTGAATCTCTAGTTCTTTGTGCTCCTTACTGCTTCTTGTGTGTTTCTTATTTTCTTGAATTTTGTTTTTCATCCACTTATCTTTGAGCTTCTCTCTTCTTTCCTTTCCTTTTTGTGCTTTCATGCTTTGGGTATTCTCACGTGGGTCCTCAGAATCTTCTACTATTTGAATTTTGGGATTTACGGTGCTATTGTTTTCTTGTACCTGATCCGATTGTTTTTCTTTTTGTTTCTTTGTTTGAGCTCATGTAATGGCCTTTAAGGGCACGGTGTATTCCTTATCACCTCCAGGTATCACTTCAATTACATTAATAGGTGCAGTGTCTTGGACTTTGGTGGGATTCTTTGGGCTTTCCGCAATCATTGCAATATCCTTCCCAAGTCCTAGGAGGTGGTGGATTGTAAGGCCGAGGACATTCTCTAATAAAATGGTCTCCTCCGCATCTATAACATGGTCCTCTCGGCAGAGGTGGTCTAATGGGTGGTCTCACGGGTGGTTGTGCTTTAGGTGTGGTGTACATTAATGTTGCCACCTTTGCTCCATAGGCATATTCGTATCCTTTGTATCCGTAGTAGTGTGGATCATAGGTTTGTTCATACTCAGACATGGTAGTGTCATACGGATAGTACTCTCCCTGAGATTGCTCATAACTTGAGTTTGTCGATTCCATGTTGGTCATAGGTGATGCTGGTATAATGGCTCTTTCTAGGTTTTCCTCTAGTTGAGCATACTTAACAGGTACCACATGTTGAGGATGTGGAGGTTGTGGTCCTAACACCAGATGAGGGTTTCCAAATTGTGCTGGTTCATATGGCATGGGAGCTCCTGTTGGTGTTGGGTAGGAATTGTATCTGGGCATATCTCTACCTGGCTCTCTAAGTGGATATCCATATGGCTAGTACTGAGGTGGTTGGAAGGGCCGTGCCTGCCTATTGAATGGGCAGTTTTCTGTGGTGTGGTTGGTGTATTTTTTGTTCCATGTGGCAATACAAGGTAGTTCCTTGATGGGGTTGTTTGTTGTAAGGATATGTCTGAGGTACACCAGTTCCTCCTCATACACACATGTGCATGGGGTGATCTCCTCCACATAGACTACATCTTTGTAACATAGACACTCTTAAGGCTAGGTGTTTGTTATTGATCTTTGGAGTTGTTCTCTCCAATCATTTAGCATAAAGAATTAACAATACATCTTTATTTTGTCAATCCTGGAAGTATTCAAGAGACCACTGCCCCTTCTAGATGATAGAGTCCAAGAAATAAGAGAATAATGGCTGGATTTCTGAGAATGATGAAAATTAAGAGGAATTTCTAGGGTTTGGATTATCTTGAGCAAATCTCCACCATTTTCCACAATCTTGGTGTCTATTACATGCTATTTTCTCAGCAGAACACAATTATGAAGTCAAAACTCAAAAATATTACCTGTACCATACAGACGAGACAATCACGATTCTATGAAAACAGACGATTTTCATCTCCAGCACCATTCTTCATCAATTTCTCACTCAACACATCAATATTCAGCTCTCTTCATACACATTCAACAGAATTACACAATAGAAGCTCACAAATCTCCATAGATACACAAAGAATAGACTCAACAAATCAATGAAACCACACAAAGAGGAGAAAACACTATTTTCAGCAGGAAACTCTCTCTCTATTCACTTGGATAGCATGTAAACAAATAATCAACCAACCCCCTCATAATAGAGGAAATTGTCTTATATACATTTTCAAGTGTCCCTTTTTACACTTGAATTTTGGTCCTTTCCTCTATTATTTTAAAAATATGCTATCTAGGAGTTTCCAAAAATTCTAGAAAAATTACATAAAATTCTATTCTACATAAGGAAGACTCTTCCTTATTTTTACATCAGTTGCATAAATATTTTTACAAGTTTTTGTCATTTTACAATTATTTTTCATCCAAAATGCTTCAAAAAATACATCTTCTAACATCCTTCCCCTCCTAAACCTTTTGGCTCCTGACAAAAGACTTTCCTGCTCTTATGTCCTGATTGCTTTCTTCACTTTTTCTTTCTTTGATAGACTTGTGACAGTAAGTCATGACTTTTCCTTTCTGTAATGTTCAGGTTATTTACCATTTCAAACAATGCTTTCCTCCACTGTACTCCAGCTTCTGGTTTATCAATTACATCCTTTTTCAAATATTCTGTGTAAGCAGCTTCATATGCAGTAAGGCGAGACTTGGTGACTACTGACAAGTTTCCGAATATTTTTTACTCTCTCTCAAAAAACCCATAATCGAATGCATCTTAAAAAATTTGTAAATAGTGACTGCCCAAAAATATTACTCTGCTGTAGTATGCCATTAAACAGATTCTATCGGGTGTTTTAGTAAGATCAAACAATAATGCATCCGTTGGAGAATTGAAGCCAATGTAATTTAATGTTCTGACATCTGTATCTGTGTATGTTTCTATATATGCCAAAATTAATCTCATTACTCGGATCAATAAAATGCATGCAGGGTCGTTTACATCTTTGTATGTAGCTATAATAGACTCAGCTGTATCCACTATGTAGTTTTTTGTAGGCCATGTTCCTGCCTCTGGACCAGCTATTTTTGGGAAATTCAACCATTTAGGTGGGATTTGTCCTTGTCTCCATCTTTCCCAAAAAACTGTCCATTCTCTTCTTCTTGCTACTGGGCAGTAAGCTGGATTAATTTTCAATTGAAGAGGTGCTTCCTTCCAAATTTTCCTGCATTCTTTATTTGCATCCAACCCTTTGTTTCTCCACTTTGGATTGGCTTTCTTGAATAATTCTTTGGTCATGTTAATATCTTCTTCATATTCTAGATATTTATTTGGAGGTAATCCAACTCTTGCTATTTGATAGTTCTTGATACTCTCCATGATCATACATAAAGGTATGCCCAATCCATCTCCTGCCCAATGATGCTGGTCTGGATTAATCCCCTTATTCAAAGCAAATGTGACAATTTGATCTTCATATTCATCATGCATTTTTCTGATAAAATCCATTCTAGATTCTCTATTTGTCAGCAATTTTTTGACAAATTCTTCTGAATATTCTTCCTCTGGTCTTTTATTTGTTGATTCACTGCCATGTTGTATTCCATCATCATTTCCTCCCTCATATTCCTTTGTATATGTAGTCTCTATATGTGTTTCTTCCTGAACTTATGGCTTGTTCAACTTTTTCTGTAATTCTTCTATTGTCACTATCAGACTTCCGTTCTGTATTGCCCATAACTCTCTTTCTTTTATCCATTCATTTTTTTCCTTTTCCATCCTTGACTGCCAATCACTCCTTTCTTTTTCCATATCCATGTGCAACTTGTTATATCCTCTCATTGATGTAGCAGCATGTGTACTAGCTTGCTTCTCTAGCTCCTTGGCTTCCTTCAGTTCAGTTTGTAATCTCTTGATCTCCTTGTGCAATTCTTCTTTTTCTTCCTCTGTCATCTGAGCAGTCTTACCTTCATCCTTCATTTGAACTTCTTCCAATAATAATTTGTTTATCTCTTCATTTGCTTTGGTCAAGATTTGATAAGAAGTCTGCAAGGTTCTATATCTTCCTTCAATTTTTCTCAGCTCCATTTCCAGTTTATTATTCTGCTCTGTTAGTTTTGCACTCTTTTCTTCTAGATATTGAATTCTATTTTGTTTCTGTACTTCTAACTCTTCCAAAGAAATTATTCTGTTTGTAAATCCCTCATTTTTCTCCTGCACCTTCCTCAATTGTTCTGACATTTGTTCCTTCTCCCTTTTGTGCTCCTTAATGATCATACTGCCTTTCTCAAATTCAGACTCTGCTACCATTCCTGAAATGATCATATTCATGCTTGAAGGTCTAAAGTGCTCAATGTTACTCATAATAATCTGGCAAGCAGATCTTATATTCTTGGGTATTCTTTCCAACCATTGTCTCACTGAATTTTATCTTATCATGGCTTGTCTGCTGTTTCTGCCCTTCTTCCTGCTCATCAATGTCCATAAGATCCATTTCTTCTTCTTGTCCTTGATTTTTGCTGGTTGCAAATTCTTCATTCCTCTTTAAATCATGAAGTACATCTTTTATACTTTGGATAATCTCCTTTTCTACCACCCCCTCTGTAACTTCTTGAACATTCTTTTTTGCTTCTATTTCTTCTGCTTCCTGAGCTTGATCTGCACTTTTCTGTTTTATGGCTGGACTGCTTTTCTGTGCTTCTCTTACTATTTCTGCTATGCTCTTATCTAATTTAAAATAAGTTTGTGAGGGTTTTGTCCATATTGGTTTTATTCCTGCAGGCACCAGCCCACAACTGAATTCCTCTCTTACATTACTTTCCTCTTCTGTCATTACTGCTTTACCTTTCATCATCCTTCTTTCTTCTTCAGGACTGATTTGCTTAACTGCCTCTTCTTGAACCTGCTTCTCCTGAGCCTTCTTTCCCAAATCTTCAGGTGTTTTCTGTTTCTCAGTGGCCTATGTAACCACATTAGGAGTACTTGGAACTGAAAAATTCAGACTTTTTAATAAGAAACTTTGAATGTCACTTTCAGAATCTGAGGAAAAATGTGAAGATCCTCCAAGTCCTGGTTTTTCCACTTTTGACTCTTCTTTAGCAGTAAATTCCTTCTGTTGATCTCTTACTATTACTTCTTCTGCCTCCTTTATAGTTACAACTTCAACTACCGATTTTCCCTTCTCCTTCTTGGTCAACTTCTTTCTTTGCACTGGTTTCTTTTGAACCTTCTTTTTTACTACAATTGTGGTTCTGGTTTCTGGAGGTCCTTGCAGTTCTTTGAAGTATGCTAATAGCTCTACTTCCTTTTTAACAAATACCTCTTTTGTTTCAGCTGCCATCATCTGATCATGAAGTGCTTCATAATGCTCTACCTCCTCTTGGACCCAATCTGTAGCCTTGCATGAATAATATTCCAGCATCTTTTGATATTGTGCCTCATACATTGCTCTTTTGTTATTTCCTTGAGTTAGATAAGTGTATAATTCTTTTCTTGTTTGGGGTGGATGAGGATCACTAGAGGATTGGACCTGCTTCTGCGCATCTTCATGTTCTTCTTTTGTAGCTTCATCCAGCTCTAATTCAACCTTTCTTGGGTCCAACCTCCTTTTCTTTACAGGAACCACTTCCTCGGATATTACCTTTCTTTTCATCCGTGCTCCCCTCATGATGGTTTGTCCTTCTATTTCTCTCACAGCCATTTTCCTGGGAGGACTCTTGATCCCTGACATAAGACTTCTAAAATATTGTGCCTCTGGAGCTAGTTTCAACTGATCTTCCATTCCCAAGACATGATAAATGATCCTGGTTAAAAACTGGGCTCCATTCATGAATTTTTTCTGTTCCCAGTGTTTTGCTGCTTCTTTCAGCTGTTCATGGATGTATGGTGTCACATCCATTACTCCAAAGGGCTTAGTCCTATCCTTGTTGTTAAACATCAACAGTGTAACAGACTTATGTGGCATGGTATACCTTGGTAGCTTTGGGAAGCAGAAATATTGTAAGAACATCCTTGTGGCATATTCTTCATTCTCTCTTCCTTTGAAGTCAGTGAATTTTGTGTACCTTGTATAAGTTTCCTTATTCTTTTTTACAAAGCTGGGGTCAAGCTTGGTTCCCATAGGGTAGAATTGTAGAGCTGCTCTGATATGTTCTGCTTTTATAGTGATACCCACCTCCTGATTATCCTTGTTCTTGACTTTGCACCGGAAATAAGCATCATTCCATTTTCCTATTTCCAGCAGACTACTCATTACTTGTGCCACTCTTTCAAAAACCAATGAAGAAGATGGGTTCTTCCAATAATTTGTGTATACCAACTGCCTTCCATCTTTTCTAATTGACAGCAACCCTTTGAAATCTGTAAAATTCTTAACACAGCATGGTATATTTGTATCCACCTACTCCCACTGTGAATATATGCTGTCCAATAATGCTTAGGGTTTCTTTGAGCTCTTTCACCACCTTCTTTGCCTCTGGAATCTCTAGTTCCTCATCAGATTCCAGGTTCACCTGTTCTTCCACAGCTTCACTGTCTAAGAACCAATGTCCTCTTGATAGAGTGACTGATTCTGCTTTGAAGTCATGAATTG
This sequence comes from Ceratopteris richardii, assembly GCA_020310875.1. Lineage (NCBI taxonomy): Eukaryota > Viridiplantae > Streptophyta > Polypodiopsida > Polypodiales > Pteridaceae > Ceratopteris > Ceratopteris richardii. Next base: position 14,701,542 of record CM035440.1, read on the forward strand.
ATAACTCCTTTGCATTCACCATTCTAAGGAAAATAAAATACACAAAGAAAAACTCCACCCACATGAGTCACAAGAAATCAAAAAGTAAAATATATTTTGAGATGTCATGACATAAGAATGAAAAATAAAATCCAAAATAAATTCTATTTCTTCAAAAAGACTCTATAAAAGTGATCATTACAGGTGTAGCAAGATGTCTAGTGCACTCCCTTTTCCCAACAACTCTTTTGGAGAAAAACAAAACATTTATCAATGATAGAAAAATTAATACAAAATAAATAGAAGTCTATTACCCTTCTACCTAGATCTTGCTTTGTGCTATATAATTTTGTAAAAAGGAAAAGAAAATAAACAATTTTTTCTCAACTTTTCTCTCTTTTTTTTTTATAATAATGATTTTTTCTATTTCTTTTCTTCCCCTCCTCATTCTCTTTTTAGAAAAAGGATAAGGTCAAATATTTTTGTCATAATTTTCAATATGTTATGATTTTCTAAATATAGATCAAATATGGATGATCTTTTTTCCATTGAAACAACTCTAATTTTTTGACCCAATACTTCCTAACTCTAATTGTCCTGGTTTCAGGCAAACATCCATTTCCTTTGGATAAGCATTTTGTAGGATTTTTCTGTCTCCATATCCATTTTGTCCTGGATTTCTGTTTTGATGAGCGGACCTCCTGTAGACTTTGATTCCATGTGCTTCTTGTTCTGATGTTTTGATTCTTTGGATAATGCCATGATTGCCACCTTCTTCCTATCTCTCCACCCTTCTTTGTTCTTCCAATCTTTTGCTGATTTTGATTACATGAAGCTTGATCATTTAACATTTGTATTGGTAATGTCTGTGTATCTTCAAATGCAAAAGTGAATCCTTCCAAGTGTATATCATGAACATCTGATTGAATTTCCTGTTCTTCATTACTCAATAAAAATATTAAAAACCTTTTGTCATTTATGTTCAATTTAAGCTTCATTTTTTCAAAATCCAAAATCACTTTACCTTGTTGGAGCCACGGTTGACCTAAAATCACTTTTTCAGACATCAATTGATCTGGCCATTCTTCATAGTCTATTTTCATATATTCTTCATTGAACTTAACTTTAATAGATAGTGAAAACATGCTTTGTACTATTTGACCTTCCAAAGTTTTGATTGAGGTTCTGCTTTTAGCTCTTTTTATATTAAATTTACTTACCAAAGCTGAACTAATCAGATTCACTTGTGCTCCAGAATCTATCAATACCCTAATGTTTTCATTTTGAAAATCCATTGTCATCATAGGCACATGTTCTTTTAGTTTTAGAGGAGTTTCACACAAACAGACTTCCCTAAGATCTTTGATTTTTCTCATCCTTGCTTCCTGTTGAGCCTCTTTTCTAATGTCTTCCTCTTCTTTTTTCCTATTTTGAGCTCGTTGCAACCTTCTCCATTCATCAACAGTTAATGGGCAGTCATACCTCTTGACTCTACATCCACTTACAAAGTTTGGCATGATTTCTCCGTCTATGTTAGCTAGTTGAATGGCTCCACTGTTGCTTATCTGATGTATAATATATGGTCCATGTCCTTTTTTCTAGAACTTTTTCTGATGTTCTCTGACCGTGTAAGCCAAAACTAGATCTCCTTCCTGTAGATCTTTTTCTTTTATGTGAACATCATGATAAGCTTTTTGCCTTTTCTTGTCCACATATATACTCATAATGGCTTGGAGTCTAGATGCTCCCAATTTTTCCGATTCTATTACTCTCTCTGACAGTTCATGTCCAGTCCAATTGTAGTGAATACCTACTTTTAATGTTGGAATAAGGAATTCCATAGGTAGAACTGCATTTTGTCCATATATTAGATTGAATGGTGTGTTTCCTATTGCAGTTTTATAAGCCACTCTATAAGCCCATAGGACATGATTAAGTTGTAAATCCCAATCATTCATGTTTGTGTTTACTAATTTTGATAGTACAGTACAAAGTACTTTATTAGTACTTTCTGCTAACCCATTGGCTTGTGGGTGATATGGGGCTGACTTTCTATGACTGATCAAGAAATATTCAGTGATGTTTTCTAGGATTTGGTTTACAAAATGGGTTCCCCTATCACTTACCAATTCAATTGGAAGTCCAAATCTGGTGATAATATTTTCATATAGGAATCTGGCAGTAGTATGAGCATCATTCCTTCTTGTGGCTTTGGCCTCAGCCCACTTTGTCAGGTAATCTGTAGCCACTATGATGTATTCAGCATGGGATTGTTTTGCTGGAGGATGTATAGGTCCAATGAAATCCAACCCCCATTTAATAAAGGCTCTTGCTGAAATTAATGGAACTAATGGCATATCATCTCTTTTATTTGGTTGACTCACCCTCTGACAGACATCACATCTTTTTACATAGGTTCTTGCATCAGGAAATAGGGTTGGCCACCAAAAGCCAGAATATAAAATGAGTTTAGCAGTTCTGTCACTTGAGAAGTGTCCTCCTGCTAATCCAGAATGTGCTAGTTCCAACATTTCCAGATATTTATTCTCAGGAACACAAATTCTTAAGTATCCATCCATCCCTCTCTTATACAACTGTTCTCCTATCAATTGATATTCTTCAGAGATTACCTGTAGATTTTTGGAATCTGCACCAGCTATCACTTGTTTTCCTTTCTTCTTCCTTTTCAATTCCTCAATGATATTTTCACTCCAATCTGGATTTTTCTGGAACCAATATAGAGTTATGAATTCTGAATCTTGCAATAGTTGGCACTTCCTGCAATTAGCAATGTATTTTGTTACATCTTGAGTCTTATTAGGCCAATGTACCCCCATCCTATTGAGATTACTTAGGGTGACTACCCTAGAAGCATGAGTGCAAGGGTTCCAACAATGAGCTCTCCTCAGATATTCTTGTTGCTCTTCCCCAGGAGTACAATATTCCAATATGCCTATGTGGTTGAGATGATACAAATGCCCAGCTAGTAACATAAAGTTCCTGCTTTGTAATACTAAGTGTGCATTGTTCCCAACTGTTCTGCAAGGTCCCATGGTTAATAATGGTACTAAATTCATGGCCCACTCAGGAACACTCTCTACTTTGAACAAATAAGTGTATGGCAGGTTGTCATCTAAAGGTGAACTGGGTTCTTTAGACTGAATTCGAGATAAATGATCTGCTCTCAAGTGTGTTTTCCCTTGTCTGACCACCACTTCAAACTCAAATTCCATTAGTAAAAGAAACCATCTGACTATTCTACCAGTGTGACAAGGTTTATTTACCAAATATAATAAAGCTTGATGGTCTACAAAGAACTTAAACTTGTTGGCCAAAAGGTAATGTCTATATTTCTTTACAGCAAATATCATGCCCAATCCCTCTCTCTCAGTGGTTGTATAATTTTTTTCTGCTAGATTCAATTGCCTACTAGCATAAGCCACTGGAAAATCTAACTTGCTTCCTTCTATTGGTTGTGCTAAGACACATCCTAAAGCATAATTGGAAGCATCCACATGGACATGAAAAATTTTATCCCATTGAGGTGTTTTCAGAATTGGGGCTGTTACGAAACAAGTTTTTAAAGTTTCAAAGGCTTGGTCACACTCCTTGGTCCACTCAAACTTTGTAATTAGGGCATATAAGGGTTTGGCTATGTCAACAAATTTGTGTACAAATTTCCTATAGTACCCACAATGTCCCATGAAAGTTTGAAGTTCCTTTACACTTGTTGGTCTTGGAAGCTCTATTATGGCCTTTATTTTCTTCTCATCAGTTGAAATTCCATTTTTAGAGACTATGTGACCTAACATTCTTCCTTGTCTTACAAAGAATACACACTTTCCTGGATTTAAACATACTCTGTAGGTTCTACATTTCCTGAATATATTTTCTAAATCCTGCAAATGATCTTGTCTTTTTAATGAAAAAGTACAAAGATCATCTACATAAATTTCCATTACATTCCTCAGGAACTCTTTGAAGATATGACACATCAACCTCTGAAAAGTTGCTGGAGCATTAGTTAACCCAAAGGGCATAACCCTAAAAGCATAAATTCCCCATTTTGTGGAAAAGGCAGTTTTATGTTGGTCTTCCAATGCTATAGGTACCTGATTGTATCCTGAAAAACCATCTGAAAAACTATAAACCTCCTTCCCTGCAACTCTTTCTAGAAGATGATCTATTATAGGCAGTGGATAATTATCTCTTATAGTTGCTGCATTTAACTTTTTCAAGTTAATGCATACCCTAAGTTTCCCATTCTTTTTTGGTACCACAACTATAGGAGATATCCATTCTGTATACTCAATTTCATAGATGAAATTGGCAGCTAATAGCTTGTCAATTTCTTCCTTTATTTTAGCAGATGTTTAGGTTCCTAAGCCCACGGAACAAATGATTGTGAAAGCCTTTATTTTGCTTAACCCCTCGCAAACTGTTTACTTGGATTACCTAGAGCCCACAATTGTCTCACAATGGATTCTTCCTATGTCTATGCACTAGCTCACATGTTCCCGGCAAACGCACCAAAATGTTATGGTTCCTAAGCCCACGGAACAAATGATTGTGAAAGCCTTTATTTTGCTTAACCCCTCGCAAACGGTTTACTTGGATTACCTAGAGCCCACAATTGTCTCACAATGGATTCTTCCTATGTCTATGCACTAGCTCACATGTTCCCGGCAAATGCACCAAAATGTTATGTTCCTAAGGCCCAAGGAAAAAACTTAGGCACAATGATATTTTGCCAACTTTCTGATGCTAGGTGAATTTTGATCACCCTAAATCCACAATTACACTTGGATGTACCGCGGGAAGATAGGGGCAAATACATGCACCAAGGGTACCCAACTTTAGTGTTTACCTATCGTGATCTTTTTCTCTCTTTCTCTTCCACTCGCTTATATGTACCTTCTCGCACTTTTTCTTCTTCCCCTTACACACCTTCTCTTGTCTCTTGCTCTTCTCAATTTTTTTTTTTTTTTTCTTGCACCTAGACACTTCATGTATGCATTATAGAATACACCATAATTGACCACCACGAGCACCACATGTGCAAATTATTTGAGAAGCTCCCCAGACTTGAAATAGAGATTACCTTGGACCAATTTGAGCTCTTTTTGTACCTCAGCAGTGTCAGGAAACCTGAGACCTGCACGACTAAATAAATCACATATGAGACTTATATGGTATTTTAACCCCTGAAGTTTGAACACAAACTATAGCAAACAAGAGAAACTCCATGTGCCAAAAAAAACATCTTGCCAATCACCTAGATTTGCTCCAAAGCAAACAAAGCTACACAAATCAACCCTGTTCTTCTCCTTCACGAAACCTAACCTGCCCTTGCAGCTGCAAATAAACCATGCAAACCAACCACCAACCCTGTTTTCCTTCAAGAGAACCTAACCTGCCCTGCTGATGCAAATACATACATACACAGAATACATACTTACAAATGCAAACTAATCCTTGCGAGCATAACACACAGACTAATGCGCATAGAAACAACATTCATCATGCACAATCCAAATTTACAAGGCAAGAGTACAGCATCCTCAACCCGCAAAAACATATCATTGCTGATAGCTATTATTGTTCTCATGATTGACACGTTGCAGTTCCTCGCGTTCTCTATTCCATTGTTCAATTTTTGCTCTCCTTTCTGCACTTCCTTCCCTAATCGGACTTCGTTTCCTGTGACCAGGACTTTGACGGCGGCCTAAAGGCTCCTCGACCACCATGATATCCATCAAAAGGCCTTTCACGTCTCTCATGATTGCTTCGAGGACTACGACTCCTGCTTCGGCTGCGCCTTCTATGTCTTCCCAAACAACTTCTTCCGGAGATCCCTGCTTATCTTCTTTAGATGCATAAAATTACAATAACCCCCACGATTACATGTATTTTCCTCATATTGTCTGCAAGTGGCCTCCCTGAAGTCCGTTACAGGAGAAAAATCCACAATGATAGGACGACCAGCATAAAACCTGCCGGACATCCCCTTTATGTTCGAAGCACAGTCCTCCTTCAGACAGGCGCTTCCTTGTCGGCGAAGCTGTGGCTAAATATCTCTGCACTCTTACTAAAAATCTCCACCCGCAAGAGGTAATCAGCAGCCGACCGGCCCTCGTCCAACGCAAGGACATTTCCTTCCAGCCGTTCCAGCTCCTCCAGTACACGATCCCCTCCCCTTCGGTCCTCCCTCTCCAGCTCCCCACACTCTCCTTATCCTCGTATTTGCAGAGCAACCCCCCCAAAAAACGAGAGGGAGAGAGCCCCCCAAAAGTGGAGAAAAAAATTGAGCGATCCACCTTTTTTCGCCAGAAAAAAAATGGGAGGCCCCGAAATCCTTGATCTACATAGAACTCTCATTCGACATGTGGAATATTGTGGATAAGTCCATTGATTGTGCCCAGACGAACGCTATCCAGTTTTCTCGATCTCATTGGTTTCCAGCTCAATTGCACATAAGGAGGATGCTTCTTTGCTGTTTGATCCACAATGAATAACTCCACTTCTTCCTCCACATCTCTGAAATTTTTTCAATGATGTGTCGAAGATTAATTTCCAGAAATCGGTCAAGCGATTGTATTTGATGGTTGATAAGAAAGCATTCCCCCTTGAAACAAAGCCGCTTCTAATTTCCTCTGCACGTCAGTATTTCCTATGTTCTTAGAAGGCTTGTCCATGCTCAATCCCTGAAATCAAACGTATTTCCTGCCAAATAGAACCACATTAGTGCATCAAAATCAACCAAATTGTGGGCTAACATACTCCCCTCTTCTTAATTGTGAAGTCGTCCTCGACGAGCCAAATTGTTCCAGCACTCAAATCATCCAACATGTGCTCATTACTGAATCAAATACAAATATTACCTTGCATACCTATTCTTTTCTTCCTCAATGAAGCACCTGCAATCGCCCTCATACAATCATCGGTTAGTACCAAAATCCAATCATTCTACTTACCATCTGTGTCCATCCTCTTGCATCTTCATCGACATGTCCACTTGTCTGCAAACTTCATTAAAACATTAGAACCTTTCTTCATCAAATCACAATATGTACAACCAAAATGAAAAGACATTCATATCCTTCATCCACATCACACATATATACTCAGCACACACATCATGATCCACATCACACATGCATTCTCGTCACGCACAACACACATGCAAGCAAAAAGCCCATCCACATTCCCTCTCGTCACTCTTCTCGACTACTCATTCAACACGTCACACATCTTTATTCCACATGCATGCTCAACACACTTTCCACACACAGCTTATATATGTAAGCAAGTACCATCCTTAAATCTCATTTTTGATGCCCTTATCGGCTATATGGCCACCCCACCCCAATTCTTCTTCCATTTCTCATCGAGTCCTCCCGTTTATCTTTCATGCCTCTTCGACCTAGGTTTTCCTATTCCCACTTGCCTTCTTTTCTGTTGCTCTGTTTTTCTTGCTCGTCGACTAGATCCTATGCTAGGTCACCACCACCTCTCCTAAATTGATGGACACACGACAAAGACCCCTCAAGCCTAACACGAACTCACCTCGACAGGACCACTCATCATCAACGTGATTCCGAACTTCACAAGTCATTGCACCACCTAAGAGCCAAGTTGAACACTTCCGGAAGGTTTGCAGACAAACAATGCAACTAGCACGATTGGATTCCTCAAGTCCAAGCTTTCCATAGACACATCGCAACCAAAACCCTAGCCGAGCTTAAGCTTCGATTTGACATGCCTCATCAGGAGCCCACACATAACCCAAATCCCCACAACACAAACACATATATTCCCATCCGAGCATCATGCTCTCTCACCTCTCTGATGTCCCCCCTCGAGCGATGAATTCTTCTCATTCATTTTTTTTTCACAATTTTTTCTTTTTTTTTTCATCATTTTTTTTTCACATATTTACTCACACTTGCCGGCCTACGCCGAAGCTGGATGCGACTCGTGGACTCGACCACCCGATCGAGTTTATTCCACCCATCTACCAACCCAACGCAGCGCACGACACACAAACAGCTAGCCCTATGCGAAACCGACGTCGGTTCGTGGCTTTGACCACCCGGCCAAAGTGGGTCCACCCACCTATCGGCCCACATAGGCGCGTAGCCACACTCACACATACACAAACATATAATTTTTTCATTTTCTTTTCATTCCCGCATCTCGAGAATTAGGAGACAAAAGAAAGGATCTTTTCGCAACCATCCCAATCACGACACACACACATATATCCCCCCGTGGACATCCCGATGAGACATATCTCCTCTCTGCTGCCACTCAAGCCAAAATCCAGCCACTAATGCCATGGTCAACCCGTCCTCGCAAAACCCGCACATACTAACCACCTTGTCGACCTGAAACCTCAAAAAGTGTCACTTTAGTTCCTAAGTGTACAACACACTTGGTCCACCCGTCCTCGCATCTTTGACTCGCAATCCGCAAAGCAAACCCTAATCAAACTCAAGCCGTGCTAACCGGCATCCATCATATCATCTTTTTCTTTTTCATCTCCATCCTCTGCCTCGCAGAGCTTCCACATGATTCGAAAGCTTGCTGATATTGTCCTCTAGCCAGGCGATACGGTCTGGAAGGCCACCATTCATTACTACACCTCTTAATACCTCGAGCTTCAAAGCTAAATCCCTTATCCCTTCTTCTTTTCGCTCATCACTGCCTTGGAGTCGAAAAATCTCATCATCCACTTGATGGAACCGAACCCACATTTTCTTCTTCTCCTCTTCTAAATGGCTCATCTTTCTTTCTATTTCCAAAGGAACCTCCTCGCTCCTCCCGACTTGGCCAGACAACTTTTCAACCTCTTCTCGAATCGACCTCTCCTCCCAGATTCTACTCATATTTTCTACTTCCAGATCATCCACTTTTTTCGACAACTCCTTCGCCTTTTCTAACTCCACGCCTATCGCCTCTAACTGGTCCAACATCACTTTTAGCTCTTCCTCTATTCTACCTACTTTCGGATCCTCTACTCGTTCTCGGGTCTCATCATCTTTCTGATTCATCCACCTACCGAGCTTGCTACTCAGCTTTGCATTCTCTTTTTCTACCCGTCTCACTTTCTCATCACTCTCCGCTTGGGCACTTTTCATTCTTTCTAACTCCAGGTGAAACTCCTCACATGCCTTACCCGCTTGATCACTGTATCGACGGATTATGCTTTGTACCTTCTCGATTTCATGCTCCATTCCTTCGACTCTCCTCATTAGGTCATCCTCGTCTCTTGAGAGCTCTTCTTCGATCGCAACTCCAAAGCAGTTGACTACCATCAAGCCGGATCTCAAGTCCCAGACCACGTTTTCACTCTCGGGCTTCACCAGATCTTGCCTCTAGCTTTTGTTTACTCTTTTCCACTCCTTGTTTTCATTTTTCAACATTCGTACTTGCTTTTCCCAAGTTCCTAGGACCTCGGCCATTTTCTCTTGATTTTCCTCTAATTTCGCTATTTTGGCCCTCTCGTTATCTCGCTCCACATGCAACCAATTGACTTGACATTCCAAGCTCTTCACAAGTTCTATCAAGTCTCGATCATGAGATCCAGTGTCCTTGCTTCCACTTGCCCTCGCAGTTTCCGTCGATGAAGTAACTCCACCTTTGTCAACTTCCACATACAAAGAGGATAAGCACCTACCTAGTTCATCCGTTGCGACCTTTAGGTCAATCACCTCTTTTGAGCCACACACGTGCTCGCATAGTCTCTTTTTCCCGCAATCCACACATGTGGGGACAAAATCCAACGGGGTGCATACACGAGGGCAATATTTGGCTATATGCCCAATCTGCTCGCAACACCAGCATCTCAAATAATTCGATATGGGGCCAAATCGCCACCCTCGGTTCGCATGATCTCTCATGATCGAATGAGAATATATGCATCTCCTATTTCGTCCAGAATTCATTTGCCTCATGTTAGTCTTCTCAAAACCACAGGCTTGCCTTTGTTGAGCCATTTCTTTCATGAAGATCAACGCAGATTTGGGATCGACTTGGCTGTGCCACACGATTGGGGCACCAAGCGAACTCGTAGCACTCTCCATGAGATGTGCTAAGCCAATTCCCGGCAGACGCACCAAAATCTTTAGGTTCCTAAGCCCACGGAACAAATGATTGTGAAAGCCTTTATTTTGCTTAACCCCTCGCAAACGGTTTACTTGGATTACCTAGAGCCCACAATTGTCTCACAATGGATTCTTCCTATGTCTATGCACTAGCTCACATGTTCCCGGCAAACGCACCAAAATGTTATGGTTCCTAAGCCCACGGAACAAATGATTGTGAAAGCCTTTATTTTGCTTAACCCCTCGCAAATGGTTTACTTGGATTACCTAGAGCCCACAATTGTCTCACAATGGATTCTTCCTATGTCTATGCACTAGCTCACATGTTCCCGGCAAACGCACCAAAATGTTATGTTCCTAAGGCCCAAGGAAAAAACTTAGGCACAATGATATTTTGCCAACTTTCTGATGCTAGGTGAATTTTGATCACCCTAAATCCACAATTACACTTGGATGTACCGCGGGAAGATAGGGGCAAATACATGCACCAAGGGTACCCAACTTTAGTGTTTACCTATCGCGATCTTTTTCTCTCTTTCTCTTCCACTCGCTTATATGTACCTTCTCGCACTTTTTCTTCTTCCCCTTACACACCTTCTCTTGTCTCTTGCTCTTCTCAATTTTTTTTTTTTTTCTTGCACCTAGACACTTCATGTATGCATTATAGAATACACCATAATTGACCACCACGAGCACCACATGTGCAAATTATTTGAGAAGCTCCCCAGACTTGAAATAGAGATTACCTTGGACCAATTTGAGCTCTTTTTGTACCTCAGCAGTGTCAGGAAACCTGAGACCTGCACGACTAAATAAATCATATATGAGACTTATATGGTATTTTAACCCCTGAAGTTTGAACACAAACTATAGCAAACAAGAGAAACTCCATGTGCCAAAAAAAACATCTTGCCAATCACCTAGATTTGCTCCAAAGCAAACAAAGCTACACAAATCAACCCTGTTCTTCTCCTTCACGAAACCTAACCTGCCCCTGCAGCTGCAAATAAACCATGCAAACCAACCACCAACCCTGTTTTCCTTCAAGAGAACCCAACCTGCCCTGCTGATGCAAATACATACATACACAGAATACATACTTACAAATGCAAACTAATCCTTGCGAGCATAACACACAGACTAATGCGCATAGAAACAACATTCATCATGCACAATCCAAATTTACAAGGCAAGAGTACAACATCCTCAACCCGCAAAAACATATCATTGTTGATAGCTATTATTGTTCTCATGATTGACACGTTGCAGTTCCTCGCGTTCTCTATTCCATTGTTCAATTTTTGCTCTCCTTTCTGCACTTCCTTCCCTAATCGGACTTCGTTTCCTGTGACCAAGACTTTGACGGCGGCCTAAAGGCTCCTCGACCACCATGATATCCATCAAAAGGCCTTTCACGTCTCTCATGATTGCTTCGAGGACTACGACTCCTGCTTCGGCTGCGCCTTCTATGTCTTCCCAAACAACTTCTTCCGGAGATCCCTGCTTATCTTCTTTAGATGCATAAAATTACAATAACCCCCACGATTACATGTATTTTCCTCATATTGTCTGCAAGTGGCCTCCCTGAAGTCCGTTACAGGAGAAAAATCCACAATGATAGGACGACCAGCATAAAACCTGCCGGACATCCCCTTTATGTTCGAAGCACAGTCCTCCTTCAGACAGGCGCTTCCTTGTCGGCGAAGCTGTGGCTAAATATCTCTGCACTCTTACTAAAAATCTCCGCCCGCAAGAGGTAATCAGCAGCCGACCGGCCCTCGTCCAACGCAAGGACATTTCCTTCCAGCCGTTCCAGCTCCTCCAGTACACGATCCCCTCCCCTTCGGTCCTCCCTCTCCAACTCCCCACACTCTCCTTATCCTCATATTTGCAGAGCAACCCCCCCCAAAAAACGAGAGGGAGAGAGCCCCCCAAAAGTGGAGAAAAAAATTGAGCGATCCACCTTTTTTCGCCAGAAAAAAAATGGGAGGCCCCGAAATCCTTGATCTACATAGAACTCTCATTCGACATGTGGAATATTGTGGATAAGTCCATTGATTGTGCCCAGACGAACGCTATCCAGTTTTCTCGATCTCATTGGTTTCCAGCTCAATTGCACATAAGGAGGATGCTTCTTTGCTGTTTGATCCACAATGAATAACTCCACTTCTTCCTCCACATCTCTGAAATTTTTTCAACGATGTGTCGAAGATTAATTTCCGAAAATCGGTCAAGCGATTGTATTTGATGGTTGATAAGAAAGCATTCCCCCTTGAAACAAAGCCGCTTCTAATTTCCTCTGCACGTCAGTATTTCCTATGTTCTTAGAAGGCTTGTCCATGCTCAATCCCTGAAATCAAACGTATTTCCTGCCAAATAGAACCACATTAGTGCATCAAAATCAACCAAATTGTGGGCTAACAGCAGAGTATTTATCATTGAATGTGTAATGTCTCTGTTTGCTAGGTTTTGCCTCAGGTGTAATAGGAATCTTATGCTCACAGATTTTAGGATCAATACCTTTCAAATCCTTATAGCTATAAGCAAACACATCCCTATAGTTTCTTGCCAAGTTTCTTAGTGCCTCCTCTTCTTGAGTTGTCATGTCATTTGTCAGGAGCCAAAAGGTTTAGGAGGGGAAGGATGTTAGAAGATGTATTTTTTGAAGCATTTTGGATGAAAAATAATTGTAAAATGACAAAAACTTGTAAAAATATTTATGCAACTGATGTAAAAATAAGGAAGAGTCTTCCTTATGTAGAATAGAATTTTATGTAATTTTTCTAGAATTTTTGGAAACTCCTAGATAGCATATTTTTAGAATAATAGAGGAAAGGACCAAAATTCAAGTGTGAAAAGGGACACTTGAAAATGTATATAAGACAATTTCCTCTATTATGAGGGGGTTGGTTGATTATTTGTTTACATGCTATCCAAGTGAATAGAGAGAGAGTTTCCTGCTGAAAATCGTGTTTTCTCCTCTTTGTGTGGTTTCATTGATTTGTTGAGTCTATTCTTTGTGTATCTATGGAGATTTGTGAGCTTCTATTGTGTAATTCTGTTGAATGTGTATGAAGAGAGCTGAATATTGATGTGTTGAGTGAGAAATTGATGAAGAATGGTGATGGAGATGAAAATCGTCTGTTTTCACAGAATCACGATTGTCTCGTCTGTATGGTACAGGTAATATTTTTGAGTTTTGACTTCATAATTGTGTTTTGCTGAGAAAATAGCATGTAATAGACACCAAGATTGTGGAAAAAGGTGGAGATTTGCTCAAGATAATCCAAACCCTAGAAATTCCTCTTCATTTTCATCGTTCTCAGAAATCGAGCCATTATTCTCTTATTTCTTGGATTCTATCATCTAGAAGGGGCTGTGGTCTCTTGAATACTTCTAGGATTGACAAAATAAAGATGTATTGTTAATTCTTTATGCTAAATGATTGGAGAGGACAACTCCAAAGATCAATAACAAACCTCTCCAATCATTTAGCATAAAGAATTAACAATACATCTTTATTTTGTCAATCCTAGAAGTATTCAAGAGACCACAGCCCCTTCTAGATGATAGAATCCAAGAAATAAGAGAATAATGGATGGATTTCTGAGAATGATGAAAATGAAGAGGAATTTCTAGGGTTTGGATTATCTTGAGCAAATCTCCACCTTTTTCCACAATCTTGGTGTCTATTACATGCTATTTTCTCAGCAGAACACAATTATGAAGTCAAAACTCAAAAATATTACCTGTACCATACAGACGAGACAATCGTGATTCTGTGAAAACAGACGATTTTCATCTCCAGCACCATTCTTCATCAATTTCTCACTCAACACATAAATATTCAGCTCTCTTCATACACATTCAACAGAATTACACAATAGAAGCTCACAAATCTCTATAGATACACAAAGAATAGACTCAACAAATCAATGAAACCACACAAAGAGGAGAAAACACGATTTTCAGCAGGAAACTCTCTCTCTATTCACTTGGATAGCATGTAAACAAATAATCAACCAACCCCCTCATAATAGAGGAAATTTTCTTATATACATTTTCAAGTGTCCCTTTTTACACTTGAATTTTGGTCCTTTCCTCCATTATTCTAAAAATATGCTATCTAGGAGTTTCCAAAAATTCTACATAAGGAAGACTCTTCCTTATTTTTACATCAGTTGCATAAATATTTTTACAAGTTTTTGTCATTTTACAATTATTTTTCATCCAAAATGCTTCAAAAAATACATCTTCTAACACTAGGTGTTGGTAATTTCTCTGTCCTTAGACTCCCAATTTCTTTGCTACGAGCTCCACTAATTCCTCCACATTAATGGAGTTGGACGTAATTGTACTCCGTGAGTCTTTTGATTTAGTGGGGTTGGGCGTACTCTTTAGATCATCCGCTAGGTTGTCCTCTAAGTCAATGCACTCTTGAAGACACTCACTCAGAGTTTGTAACCTCTTCACGTAAACTAGCGTTCTTAGGGTTCCATTTGTGAGTCCATCCAAAAATAATGAAATCATTTTTTGCTGAGTGGATCTCTCTGCAGCTGGACATCTATCAACATACTGATTGAATCTTCGGGCGGCCGTTTTCACAGTTTCATTAGGGTTCTGTTTAAAGCTATGGATTAAAGATGCAGAATTGTGTTTAATCCCTCTCTTAGTGAATTCCCCAATGAATTCTTGAAAGAATTGCTCCATATTTCCAAATTGGTTGGGGTCTAATGGTTGGAACCAAGTGAGAGCCGTTCTTGTGAGGGTGAGTCCGAAAGACTCATACTGCACGAAGAAGTCGTCTACTTGTTCTGCCCTTAGAACTTGCTTAAATTTGGCAATGTGGTCATACGGTTCTCCCAATCCGTCATAATGATTCCTTACACATTTGGCCACCTGAATAGGTCTCAGTCTTCTCATTGGTTCTGGCTGTCTAGGCATTACAAGGAAGGCAGGAACTGCTGGTCTAACTAGGGGTATTCTAGGTTGTACTCCTATTGGTGGTCGTGGTCTTACCGGTGGTTGGTATTGATTACCTACTCCAGGGTGGGTCTGATTGTGTGGTTGCACTCATATAGTCGCAAATTGTACATGAGTTCGGTTTGGAACACTCCATTGGCTAGTTTGTCTTGACATGGTGTGCTCTGCCTCTTGTTGGGTTCCAAAGGGGTTTTGAGAGGTGGTTGCCTGCTCTCTCTAAGGGAATACAGGCAATCCCATGTATTTCAGTCGAGCCCTGTCTATGGCATCTACCAACCAATACCTTCTCTGGTTCTTGTCTAAGTATGTTATTCTAGACTCGTCTTCTGGATCCTTTAGCTCATAAAATGTAATTGGGTTTTCTTCTCTTCCTTGGGCCGGTGAGTCAGTTTGAAGCAATAAGTCCAAACCATGGATCAAATAGACTTCGCAATAGGTAGTCGTCTTGAGGTATCAAGTCTCCTCTCAAGACTCGTGTCACCTGGGACTTGCCTCTAGGAGTCGTTACTAACTCCTGAGGGTTTGGTCTCCCTAAGTTTTCCTGTCCCCCTAACTCTCCCCTTTCATTGATCAAATCACGATATTCAATCACTATGTATATGTGAGCCAAATTGTCCACGTATGCTCCTCCTTCATACTTAACAGTCGGTCTGGGCACAATTGTTGCATCCATGGAAGTCACCATCCTAGCCACAGATCTGTTTAATCCATCCAAGTAGATGGGGATCTCTTAGGCATTAGTAGAAACATGTTGTAAAGAAGTGTGATACTCTCCTTCTATAGTGGTCATGAAGTTTCTACCGAGAGTGGGGCGCTGCATGTCTTCTAAAACCATGGGTATCTCCTCCTCTGAGTCACTAGAGGTGTCTGAATAGAAAGAGCGATGACTGACCTGAGCGGCACTTCCAACGGAAGATATGACACTTCTCCAGCTACTTAGCACTCTACCTGACCTCAAGTTCATTCACCCTCCTGGGACTCTCTAGGTCTCTAAAACTCTCCCTAAGTGGCTCCTCAAATGCCTCAATTTTGTCCTTCAAAATGCTTCAAATGCTCTAGGCGATACCATTTTTGGCGATACTGCACCAGGCAATATTGCTTTAGGCGATACCAAGCTCTCCACGATACGATACCACACAAGCTCACGATACGATACCTGAAGTCTAGACGATACAATACTTAGATCAACAAGCGATACGATACTAATGTTGAGCACGATACGATACTGGCTACCCTGGCAATATGATACCTCCACAGTGGACGATACGATACCAAGTCCAGTCACGATACGATACCTATGTAGTCCACGATACGATACCAGAAAACCGCGATGATACGATACTTATACTCTGGCAATACGATACTAAAACTGGATGATATGATATTGGGTTTTCCCACGATACAATACCTGGGCTTTGTACAATACGATACTGTTGGAAAAGATGGATGGATGATCCAAGAGATTGAGTAGGTACTGCTAAAACCTGCTTTGTACTAGCCCTCTTTAGCTTCAGACTTGATTAGAAGACTCCCTTAGCTTTCCAATGACACCAAGAAATGGCCTATGTCCTTTGGAAATGAAGTGTGTAATGATTGAATCAAAACAGATAACTTTGGAAGTCACAAAGTCAAGAAAACCTTCTATTTTAGTCTTGACACCTGCTCAATGTTTTGCTCAGTGTGACCAGCACAGTAGCAATTGATAAACTTCCTTCTAGGGGTATTCAATTAACTTATTAAGCTACCATTTGCAAGTGGAATGATGTAAAATGACAAACTATACTCAGAGAAATTGATTTAGCAAAATTAGCTATACCCCCGACTTTTTAGGACTATAGTAGAGATAGACCAATGAGCACCTCGATGACGATTTCTCTGAATTGGCTGAATGAAATCACTTCAAACTTTGTCAACATGTAGATGACTTTGAGCTGAATCCAAAAAGCTTTGAATCACTGAATTTGGTGGAGTATTGACTGAGATATGCCCTTGACAAGTAGACAGACTTTGGAGTAGACAATCAGTGAGCATAGAGATAAATGATGTAAATGTATCTATAAATTAACACTTGTGTACAATCCCATTGGCATGACTAGCATTGCCTAATGGTGTAGAGAGGTGTAGGCTATGGAGTAGTCCTTACGCACACTCAATGACAGTAGAATGAAGCTCGGGAGTGATGTCTCTACCCGCGACTTTTTCTTGATCTCTTTTATATGTGATGACTAAGAATTTGAATTCAAATTCAAATTCTTGGCTCCCTCTAATCAAGCTTCTAAAAGCTTGGAGATATTCTCTCAATTAAGTAAGCTACTTTTTCCACGAATCAATTAGGTAGGTGATTACAAAAGATACCAAGTCAAATTGACTTTTACAATGAGGTAAAGTGGTAAGTAATCACTAGCATGTGTTCCTATGGTTCTTCATGTATGTAGAGTCTTCATGATACTTCAAAGCCAAATGTGTAGGCTTGTGATTTACACCAAAAGCTCCCCCTCAAGCCAAACATTTTGGCTTAAGTCTTCATCTTCAATCTTCAAGTATATCCTGCAATCCAATCATAGATTTGAACCTGCAAAGTTTGGTTCCATCCAAAGCTTTAGTCAGCAAATCTGCACATTGCATGTTGGTTGACACATAAGTCAGCTGAATGTCCTTGCTTAGCAACTTCTCCCTCGCATAATGGTAATGAACTTCTATGTGTTTTGTTCTGGCATGATAGATAGGATTAGCTACAAGGTGAAGAGAACTTGTATTGTCTCCAAAGATAATTGGAGGCCTAGTATATAATCCCAATTCTGTATACAAAAGCTTAATCCGAATTGCTTCTTGAGTGGCATTAGCTAGCCCTCTATATTTTGCTTCTGTAGAAGACAATGCAACAGTTGGTTGCTTCTTTGCAGACCATGAAATTGGTTTGTCACCTGCAAAAGAAATGTATCCTGAAGTACTTCTCCTATCATCCTTGCATCCTGCCCAATCTGCATCTGAATAAACTTTTATATCAATATCTGAAGTGTAAGGAAAGTACAAACCATGGTTCTGTGTACCCTTGAGATACTTTAAGATCAGGATACGATACTAAAATGGTATCGCGATACGACACCGGGAAGAGAGACGATACGATACCTGAGTAATGCACGATACGATACTAGTAGTCACGCGATACGATACCGCAAAACTACACGATACGATACCAACGCAAGTGGCAATACGATACCACCACCTTGCACGATACATTACTAAAATGGTATCATGATACGACACCGAGAAGAGAGACGATACGGTACCTGAGTAATGCACGATATGATACTAGCAGTCACGCGATACGATACCGCAAAACTACACGATATGATACCAGCGCAAGTGGCGATACAATACCACCACCTTGCACGATATGATACTAGTATGGTATCGCGACACAATACTAGGACAACACACGATACGATACCAAAAGTGGACCGCGATACGATACCACTTTGGGAAAGTGCGATCGCGATACCAACCCGGCGATAGGATACCACAAGTGGTATCAAGATACCAAGGCTAGTAATTGACGATACGATACTTCGGCGAGTAGCGCGATACAAGGGAATTTTTGGTATCACGATACCAAAAACTCAATCGATCGCGATACACAAGCCGAAATACCTCCAAATTCAAAAACTCTGTCCCGCCGCGCGATACCAAATGCGCAAGTGATCACGTGTTAGTGCACTTCTAAAGTGTTTTTGCCAATGAAATCTTATGGAATCTTACCTTTGTGATGTCTTGCTTGTGCCTTGAGCTCACTAACTAGCTTTGAAAGCCTGGAGAGTGTGATACCACACCCACGACACTGATTGCTGTGCTCAGACGATACCAGGAAGAAGAAATTCTCAAATGAACTCCAAATTTTTGGTTTTTATACTTTTTGGTGACAGAAACTTAACCACACTAATTTGGCAATTTTTTTGGGATTTTTCTTGGTGATCTTGGCTTACTCCTACTTCACTCCTCTTCTCCTAACCTAACCCTAACTCTTCCTCCTCTTCCTTCTTACTAACCCTAAACCTAAAAACTCATTACACACACCTCCAGGATGTGAAGTAACAAGTGCTGAAGTGGTTGACTACTTGCCACTGAACAAATTCACTTCTACAAGTACGATTTCATCACTCTCGAGCTATAACCATCACGAAGGAACCTTAGTTGAGATGTTCCCTAGCAACGGTGCCAAAAAACGTGTGTACCTAAGTCAAGAAGACTTAAGGACTTGTGCCACAGAGACTAAATCTCATTTGCCACACAAGTGCGTATAGTGGGGAATTGACACACACTTATTTGTCAATCCGATGAAATGACCTAACCAAGTGTATGAGGACATATGCACACATGACGGGAAATGAAGTGGTTCAGCTTATATGCATGAGAAAAGACTAATCCACCTCTCTAACTCACTCAAATACTGAAAGTGTCTGTCGCGATACCACTTACAGTAGTTTTCACTAAATCGAGGATTTCTCCTAGCTTCGAACTCCGAATATGGCCAATAGTGGGTTCCTTTCGAAGCTCTCAATGAGACAGATCTAGTGGACATAGTTTCACTTGATTCTGACAACCATGCTTCAAGTTATGACCAAAACAGTGAATGGCGGGAAACACCCACTTTCACTCCACAACTTCTACTAGCTCACACACACACTATAGCTCAAAAACAGTGGGGAGGGGTAGACAACAGTCCTACATACACATTGCAAGCATCACACAGACATAAAAGATCAAAGAGAAGATGAAAATCTGCAAGAAAGAAGCAATTTTGAAAATTAGGAGCTCTCCTTCTTCACAATGGCAAAAAGTGTGTACAAAGAGTCACAAAGTGACTTATATACATGTGCCCTAAAAATGGTCCTTTCACACAAGTGACCGGCACTTTATTAACTAATCTCTATTTTCCTACTATTTTATAAGGAATATATTACAATGAGTTGGGATTATGCATCTAGAGGACTCCTCTAGTGCATTTACATGGCTTGAGGGAATTTTTTAAGACTTTGAAGAAGAAAAATATGCCCATTAATTTGAAAATTTTAGGGCTCCTCTTCAGGCATTTTTCCACCGAATTAGCTGTGGTAGACCGTAAGGCCCAAGCTTCCGCCCACCTGGTAGCGTAATCTGTACAGGTGAGTATATATCAATTGTTGCTAAGGGTCGTTGGTGGTGTTATTGGCCCAATAAAATCAAGACCCCACTTCTGAAAGGGTTCCAAAGGTAATACAGATTGCAAAGGAAAGAAGTGGCGTTGTAATGGCTGTCCAGACGGTTGACAAGTGTCACACTGCTGCACAAACTGAGTCACATTTTTGTACATGGTAGGCCACCAAAGCCCACTTTGTAGAATTTTCCGATGAGTAAGATCGTCTGCAAAATGTCCACCGGAGGGTATTGAATGTGCCATAGCAATAACCGAGTCTGCTTCATGTGGTGGGATACAACGAAGTAAGATGCCAGTATGATCCAGGTAGTACAACTGATCGACAATCAACCGGAATCTGTGACTATAAACTGCAATTTTTTGCTGCAGAGCAGGAGGAGTATGAGGAGGAAGACACCCTTCAGTTAGAAAAGTGAGTAGCATATCATAGTAAGTAGGCGGCACAAGAGGCTCTGTAGACTCGTCGCGAGCCGGCTCAATAGCATAAATTGCTGGTGTAGTGTCATCAACCCCCACCGGAGCTTCACCGAAATCCAACTGAGATAGGAAATCTGCCAAGGCATGTGCGGTGCCGGGTCGATGAATAACTTCATAGTCGAATTCCTGTAATGATAAAATCCATCGAGCCAAGCGACCACCTAAATGTTGCTGCCGGACTAGATACACAAGCGCGGCATGATCCAGGTGGAAGGTGAATTTTCGGCCCAACAAATAATGCCGGAATTTCTTCACAGAGTACACCAACCCGAGACATTCACTTTCGGTCAATGAATAGTTCCTTTCAGAAGGAGCTAGTCAGCGACTTGCATAATAGATAGGCCGAAACCACTTGTCAGTTTGCTGCATTAAAATGCTTCCAATAGCTATGTCTGATGCATCGACAAAGACATGGAACGGGCATTCCCAATCAGGAGGTTGCAAAATTGGAGCCTGAGTTAATAATCCCTTTAAACGATCAAATGCAATTGGGCATTCTGGAGTCCATTCAAACTGTCGTGAAGTACTAGTGATTAGCCGATTAAGTGGTGTTGCTAAATGAGCTAACCACCGTAAATGTCTACCATGCCACCGGATTTGACCCAGGAAGCGCATAACTTCTTTCGGTGTTGTAGGGACTGGTGCCTGCAACACGACTGCAACCTTATCCGGATCAACTTGTATGCCGTGCTCAGAGATAATATGGCCGAGGAGTTTGCCACAAGAG
Source organism: Ceratopteris richardii (assembly GCA_020310875.1). Taxonomy (NCBI): domain Eukaryota; kingdom Viridiplantae; phylum Streptophyta; class Polypodiopsida; order Polypodiales; family Pteridaceae; genus Ceratopteris; species Ceratopteris richardii. The sequence continues at coordinate 14,723,008 of CM035440.1, forward strand.
ACCGCAAAAACTGACTTTGTTGGATTCAAGCATAATCGGTATTTGTGACATTTTTCAAAGCAGCACTGTAAATGATATAGGTGCGCCGAAATTTTCCCAAATAAGGAAAAGTCATCCATATATACTTGCATAAAAGTAGTCAGGTAGGGTGAAAAGATTTCTTGCATACAACATTGAAATGTGCTGGGAGCATTCCTTAACCCAAACCACATTACCGTACAAGCATAAACATCCCAATTCGTGATGAAAGCTATTTTCGGGATGTCCTCTGCCATTCGCACCTGGTTATAACCATTGTATCCGTCCAAAAAAGAGTACATCTCATGCCCTGCCACTCTGTCAAGCATTGTGTCAAGAAAGGGGAGAGGAAATGGATCAGATACCGTGGCCGCATTCAGTTTCCGATAATCCACACAGATACGGAGCTGTTTATTTTTCTTCGTAACAATCACGATCGGAGATATCCATTCAGCGTGCTCGATTGGTACAATGAATCCCACCTTTAATAATTGATCGAGTTCTGCTTTGACATGTGCGGCATAATTGGGATTCATTCGGTAACTGGATTGTTTAATTGGCTTCGTCTCTAGTTTGAGCACTACCCGATGTTGATAGATCCACGGATCAAGAACTTTCATATCGCGATAGTCCCAAGCAAAAACATCGGAAAACTCACGCAGGAGTCGGATCAAATCTTCTTGGAATGCCTCAGACAATCCTGCCTTAATCTTAACAGGTTGCGGGTTAGCCTCATCACCCAAATTATATGTTACTAGCTGGTCTTCCGGAACATAAAATTGTCGAGATTTCACAAGAGCGTCTACTGACTGTAGAAGTTGATGTAGGGTGGCTCCATCCATAGCAACACTATCATCTGCATCCACCTCTCCGGTCACTGGAACAACCGTACACGTTTCCGGACTCCACATGTCCGCTACTGATTGAAGATCTACAGTACCTAAGGAAATCAGATCTTTATTGTTCTTCAGAAATGCCTCTTCCTCATCGTCAGATAAGCCATCCAACATGTGGACCGGCTCTACTACATATGGTCTGGCATGAAGCTCACAGGGCTGGATGGCATCCAGTTTAACAACATATTTACGGTGATTATCTTTGAACGTCAATTCCTGTGCTGACCAATCCTGTACAACTTTGGCTTGTTTCAACCATGGTCGACTGAAAAGGAGATTGTAGTCGAGGCTGGATTCTGGTAGTTCTAAGACTACAAAAGTCATTTTGAACGTGGTACCCTGTAGAGTAATCGATTTATTCTGTACTAATCCCACCGATGGACTCGGGATTGGTCTGCCATTCTTACAAAAATTGAACAGGCTCGATTTGGGTCCACCCCAATTTCTTGCAGAGGGTTGCAGTAGCTATATTCACACCCAAACCGCCATCAATTAGCACTTGAGTAATCTTTTGATTTTTATGCCAGATAGTGATTAATGGGACTGAATGATCACCGTAGAATCAATTTCCGATTGTATGGTTGCAGTCGCCGAAGTACCGGGAGATCCAGGGCTGACGTGTTGTTGAAATTTGCTGCCTAACTCCTGGCACGAATGCGAGCAACTGTCCCAACGGGAGTGTAATTGAAGCCTTAGATAAAATCTCCCATACCTGATCTTTTTGAATCGTACTCCTCACCGATTCGGAGGATGATTCTACTGTTATTGGGCTAGGATTTTGTTCATTCGCTCTCGCCTTTGGCAAGGGAATCTGCGTCACCGAAATTGGATCGGGGAACACAGTTGGCTCTTTAGCAGTCCATTGACTAGCCTTTGTATACATTCGTTGCTGCTCACGGATACCAGGTTCGAACACCTCAGCTGCTGATTGCAACTGCTTACCCGATCTTGTCTGGACCATTGCTGCTTGTGATTCCACTGGTGAAATGTTGGTCATCGGGTTTTGACACTCCTTTTTCCTTTTGTCGTATTCTGCTGCATCCTTACGAAATCTCCAGATGTGGCCAATCTCACCGCAAAAGTGACATCGAGGTGGTGGTAGAGAAGTACTCTCCGCTGATGTAACCGCCTGCCATCGAGTTGCATTGAAATTGGTATTCCGCTGACCCCGGTAATTTCTATATCCTTGTGACTGATTGTTTCACATCTGTGGTGGCACGTAATGGGTTGCGGGCTACCCGGGTTCCTGGATAATGGCATTTACAGCTACTCGTCCCTGCACCTTGGCATTATACACACAATTTTTTGTTGAGTGTCCGGTTGTGTTGCAGATGGCGCAATACATCTGATTAAGGGCACATGTAGCACTGGTGTGCCCTGGATTTTTGCACCTGGTACAATACATCTGTTTAGCCGGATCATCTATAACGTTCTTACCGGCTTTCAGCCACTCCAAGTCTTCGGTGAATCCCCCAACTTTATGCTCTAGTTTCAGGGCCATCGCTATAACAACATCCAGTGTCATAGCTCCCACACAGCGGATGATCATGATTTGTCTTAGCTGTGGGGTCAAACCGTTAATGAACCACTGGGTTATAACATCATCCGATAAATTAGCATGTGGCGGAGGCAATTGTCTTAAATGAGTTCTAAACAATGTGGCATATTCCTGAACAGTCTGGTGCGGCTTCTGTCGGTTATTCTGCAAATAGTCAAAGATTTCGACGGGATTCTTCTTCAACCGAAACCTGTGCAAAAACGCATCCCTTACCGCATCATAGTTAACGAAATGGTTGATATCGTACTCTATTAACCACCTCGCGGCTTCATTGACTAATGTTGCCTGAAATACGATGGCCTTGTACGCCGGATCAGGTGGATGGTTCAGCACTGCATAGCTTATCTCGAAGATTTGCACATATGCATCAGGGTCGTCACCTAGAAATCCACCGAACTTTGTGTGAGTCACCCCGATTGGAACCGGTCGAAGGGGAGGTGGCTGTTGCTGCTGCTGCTATTGTTGCTTCTGTTGTTGCTGCTGTCGATCACTCATTGTGCTATTAGTGGTACCGTTGCTGTCTCCTGAGTTTTGAGGGGGTGTCTCTTGTCCTTCGGAATTTGTATTATCAAGCTGCTCACCTTCCGGCTCGAAAATAGCGTTCAGCCTCTTACGTATCTCGAAATCAAATAGTCTATCCTCAGCTTTGGTATCAAAGGTAGGCAAATTTGCCCCAAACAGCGGTGTACACAATAAAGATCCACCAGGGAGTATCGCACTATCATCGAAAAACTGTAAATTCCCACCAACTGGTACCGAACTTTCACCGGAACTTGTCGGACTTTCATCGAAACAAGGTATACTTCCTCCGGTAATGATCTCTCTGGGTAACACAACTCTATCCTCAGAAAGGTTCAAATTCTGACCAAACGGTATCGCATCAATTGCGCACTGCATCCCTGTACACTCAGAAGTTACTGCACCTTCTTAAGAACCCACCAGAATTACACTGGAATCTACTGAAATCTCATCATTTATCACCGAACAGGTACCCAAATCTCTACTAACTGGCTCCGATTCTTTGGCAACTGGGTTTAAATGGCCTGCAGTTCTACCACCTGGGGGTTTCCCTAACAAATTTGGTTTACGTACTGCTCCACCTTACTGATTATTCTCAATCCATTGCCATCTTCCCACAGACGGCTCCAGTGTTAAAAGTGCGTTTTCATCAGAAACACTTTTAAGCTCTTTCGGGTTCTTGGGGATGGTAGGGGTCTGATAAATCAGAGGCCCTGTATCTTATTTTCCCATTTAACTCATCAAGCAAGTAGTACATTAATGTTCAGTATTGAATTCTCTATACAGGTTTACTGTTCATAATCGTGTTAAGCTTTTCACAGTACGTAACGCAGGAATTATTAATTAACATCGCACAAACTTATTATCAACAACATACCATTACTGTGTTAATCACCAATTGATGTAACTTAACAAGGTAAAGTAACAGTACTCAAAAATAAGGAATACTGCACTACGGCGTCTCCACAGGCCGCAAATCGCCCAGACAGAAAGTCTGGCGATCCCGTTCCTCGCTACCGGAGAACCACCGAAAAAGTGCCTTTTCATTAATTGATAGAAAGATACAACACTTTGCTACAACCTTTCGGTGCGTGCGATAATAGAAAATAGGAATTACATAATGCCAATCCGGCAACCTTACAGGTTTGACATGCACACTTTGGTCATCTAAATTTTGCTATGCCTGCAGAAATATGAAATGGTGTCCTCTTTGCCCAAACTTGAGGCACATGGTAAACATGTATGCAAAGGTTGTATTGTGGGCAAAATGCAGTGTTTCTCCTTCCCAAAAGATGGTTTAGTTCGAGCTACTTAGAAATTGTAGCTTGTTCACAGTGATGTTTGTGGTCTTATGCAGACACCCTCTTTTGGGAACTATCTTTACTTTGTGACTTTCATCAATGCTTTTTCATGGCATGCATGGGTATATCCATTGAAAGCAAAGTCCGAAGTGTTTATGTGCTTCAAATAGTTTTTGGTTTTGGCTGAAAATCTGTCAGCATGTAAATTCGGCACCCTCCATTCTGATTGAGGGGGGAAATATATCTCTTCTAACTTTAATGCATTTTTGGTTGAACATGGGATAAAACATTAGTGTATAGTGCTATATAAACCTCAAGAAAATGGAGTTGTTGAATGGAAAAATAGGTTACTCATGGAGATGGTGAGGTGTATGGTCAAGAGTGAGGCTTTACCACATAGTTTCTAGCTTGAGGTTGTCATGTATGCAACATATGTACTTAACAGGTGTCCCACTAAAGCATTGCAGTTTATCACTCCATATGAGGCTTGGCATGGTTGCAAGCCATATGTTGCTTACCTGCATGTTTTTGGTTCTTTGGCATATGCGTTAGTGCTTGAACAACAACACAAAAAGTTGGATGATAAAGTAGTGGAATGTATTTTTGTTGGGTACAATTCCGAAAGCAAAGGCCATCACTGTATCATCCATAAACTAAACACATTTTGGTTAGCTGTGATGTTGTTTTTATGGAAGATGCTATTCAACCACTACTTTCATGTACTAAGGAGACATTAGTTAGCTCAAAAGACATGTATGACACTTTGCTGCTTCTTTTTACAAGTGGACAATCTAGTGTTGGTCCTAATGAGGCAATTTCTTAGCCTTTACATGTTTCATCTGATGATGTAGATCATTCCATTTTTTATGTAGATTTACATGATGTAGTTGTTGATGAGAGAGCTAATATTGAGGAGGCAAAAGCTATGCCAAAATGCTTGGTGTAGACTTTGCATGATAGCAAATTAGATGCACCTCTACCATACTGTACTTGTTCAGGCTCTCATAGTGCCTGTTTTGCATTAGATTGCTATGCTATGGGTGCTTCTTGTCTCTGTGATGAGAATGAGCCTATTTGTCTGATGAAGCACAAAATTATGAGAATTGGATGGCTTCTATGCAATTAGAATATGATGGTATCATGAAAAATGGAAAACACATTCTTCTTAGCCATGATGTTGTTTTTGTGGAAGATGCTATTCAGCCATTGCTTTCATGTACTATGGAGACATGTGTTAGCTCCAAAGGCATGTATGATACTTTGTTGCCTCTTTTTACAAATGGAGAACCTAGTGGTGGTCCTAATGAGGAAACTTCTCAACCTTTATAGGTTTCATGTGATGATGCAAATCATTCCATTTCTGATGCATATTTACATGATGAACTTGTTGATGAGAGAGCTCATATTAAGGAGGCAAAAACTATGCCAAAATGGCTGGAGTAGCTTTGCATGACAACAAATTAGATGCACCTTTTTCATATCGTACTGTTAAGGCTCTCATAGTGCCTTTTTTACATCTGATTGCTATGCTATGGTTACCTCTAGTCTTTGTGATGAGAATGAGCATGTTTTGTTCAATGAAGCACAAAATTCAAAAAATTGGATGGGTGCTATGCAATCTGAATATCATGCTATAATGAAAAATGGTACCTGGTCTTTATGTGACTTGCCTCCTGGCAAGAAGGCCATTGGCACTAAGTGGGTATACATGCTAAAGTGTAAGCTTGATGGAATGGTTGATAGATATAAGGCTAGGCTTGTTGCAAAGGGTTATACTCAGGAAAGAGGCATTGATTTTGATGAGAACTTTGCTCCTACTTGCCCGAATGACTACTATTTGTAGCATCTGTGCACTTGCAACTCATCATGGTTGGAATGTACGTCACTTGGACATTAAAAATGCATTTCTAAATGTTGATTTTCATGAAGAAGTGTATGTTTTTCAGCCCTATGGCTTTGTGCAAAAAGGGCATGAAAACCAGGTGTGCAGGTTCAAGAAGGCATTATATGGTTTAAAGTAAGCACCACGTGCTTGGTATGAAAAGATACATGCCTATCTGATTGCACATGGTTTTGAGAATAGTCCAGCTAAAAGAACCTTTTATGTTAAGCATGCTAATGATGTGCTTCTGATCATTGTTGTGTATGCTGATTACATGGTGCTCACTGGTCCTCATGAGAGGCATATTGTTGATTTTAATGCCTCATTTGAGATGTCAAATTTGGGGTGTTTGCATCATTATTTGGGCCTTGAGTTTATGCAAGTTGATGGCAGAATAGCTTTGTGTCAAAAGAAATATATTGACACATTATTGCAGCATTTTGTCCTTGAAGATTGCAAACCTATTGCCACTCCTATGGAGACATGTTTACAGTTGAGTCTTCATGATGCTAGAGATGCATTTGATGCTTTTCTCTATCAGTAGGTTGTTGGATGCTTGATTTATTTATGCATTACTCGGGGAGATATTCAGTTTGCTATCTCATAGATGAGCAGGTTTATGCATTGCCCATGTGTCAAACATTGATAGGCAATTAAGTGCATCTTTCGTTACTTGATTGGTACCTGGCTACTTGGATTGTTTTATCCTAAGGGGGGATCACTATCGTCAGATTTGCATGTTTTTTCTGACAGTGATTGGGGTGGTTGCTATGACATGTGTGTGCACTAGTGGCTTTTGCTTCATGCTTGGTAGCTCATGTATATCTTGGTTGAGCAAGAAGCAGCCTACTGTGGCCACTTCCAGTTGTGAGGCTGAGTATAGGGTAGCTTTCAGAGCAACTGTTGAGTGTGTGTGGCTCAGATGGCTTATGGCTGATTTGGGTGTTGGTCAGTCTTCTACCACCACCATCTTCATTGAGAGTCAGAGCACATTGGTAGTTACAACAAATCCTATGCTCCATGCTCGCACTAAGTACATTGAGGTGCATTATCATTATGTCGGGGAGAGGCTCTGTGCTACAGAGATGAGCTTGAAATATGTGCCCATGCAAGAGAACATTGTAGACCTTTTCATGAAGGCTCTATGTAGGGAGAAATTTGAAGCTTTGCGCAAAGCTTTGAGCTTACTTCCTTTTGTGGATTGATTCCACATAGCTTGGCACTTCCTTATACATGAGTGCTAGCTCCTTGTTCATTGCATCACTTCTCGGGGGGATTTGTTGATATATTTAGTAGGTAGTGATGTGGGTGAACACACTAGGACTGCTGGGGCACTTTTTCCCTCTTTAGGAGGTTTTTCTCCCCAACTTGTATATATGCATATAGCCCTAACATGTTACTTATCTTTGTACATTCTAGTGGTAATACATTCAGTATTGTGTGTTGTGCTCCAAGCTTCTTCTTCTTTCTTGTGCTATTCATGTGCTTCTGCAGACCTCGAACTGCAACAATGCAGTGATTACATATATCCATGGTTGTATCCCAATGAACCAAAAAGACAAAAAATTCTTGGGGATTTAGTGAGAGGAATACAATGGAGTGCGGTTAGAATGGATGAATTGCAAAAGAAATGTGTTGCACTCTCTCAGCAGAAAGAAGAATGGGAAGCAAAGAAAGCAAAAATGAATGCATAAATCAACCGAGCTAGGGCAGAAGTGGATGAAATCATAACAGTAAGTGGAGGGAGAGAGAGCGCAGTTCATGAAGAGATGATGGAGGAGTTGAACGAAGCCTTAGCGGAAAACAGTATGCTAAAGGTAGCAGTTGAAGAGAAGGCTAAGATAGTAGCTCGTCTCGAGGCCAAAATCGCACAAACCCAAAAATCGTAGAAAGAATTGAAGAAGGTCAATAAAGAGTTGAAAAACAAGTTACAAAAGGAGTATTAGGAAATAAAAATATTAAAGAAGAAAGCTAATGACCAGAGTAATGAGATAAAAAGACATGATGTATTGATTGCAAAAACTGAAGAAAAGCTAACATTGCACAACTCAGAGTTTACGAAATTGGAAGCCAAACTTTGCACTATATAGAAAGTATTTGATATGGTGTCGACACAACTTGCTGGTCTTCCAAAATTAGAGAAGCAGGTCAAATTATGGAAGCAACGTTGTGCAGATGCTAACTTGGTTTTGGAAGGGAAGGAGGTAGAAGTAATAGAGTTAAAGAAAAGTGCCTCAATTTTGGAGCTGAAGTACAAAACTCAACTAGATGAAACTAACAAGTTGACTGCGGAATATATAGAAAAGATATCAAATATTACAATAGATTTTGATAATAATCTAGAAAAGTTGCAGAACTGAATACCGGAAGTAGAAGCAACAGTGGTCAGTTACCGAAGTGTTGGTCAAACATTACTTGATCTGAAGGAGTTTTTTGAAGCTGAAATTAGATTAGCTGAAGGAAATAGCAAGGAAATGTTTAAGGAACTTACATATGATATAGAAAGGGTTATGTTCCCTGAGCTCCAAAATAGTGATGATGATGTGTAAACAATTTTCTTGTAATTTAGTGGCTTCGGATCCACTATGCGTGCTAGTGTTAGTAGGGGGAATGGACGACCGCAATCTTTGTAATTTACTTTGTAATAGGAAAGAGTTATTTTATGGAGATTCAAAGAGTTTTTAGAATTTTAGAAATCTAGTGTTCATTATTTCCAAAATATGAAATGATGTGAAAAAGTATGAAGAGAGAAGAAAGGAGATGGTGTGGTATTCAGAAGTGTCTCTATGCGGAAGGGTGATTTCGAAAAGTCTAAAAAATGCAGCTCTGTAATACAAATTGGTGTACAAACTGATCAATGAAGTGATGTAAAGATTGGAAGTGTAAGCACAATCTGTTCATAATAAACAATCACTCAGTATTGCACAAATATGTTTTCTCTGATAACTATCTATTTTCAAAAGTTCTCTGAGTCTCTGTGTATTGTGAAGATTTTGAAATCTCTCAGTGTGTGAAGTTAAGTCCAAGAATGTAAACACATGTTATGATTGTAGTATTACATTTGTAATCCCTGTTCTCATACCCTACCTTTGGAGAATGTGTTGTTATGTTTAACATAGACAATGTATCAACCCTCAAAAAATACCCACACATGAGAATGTCATAAACCTTTTTACAAAGGCTCTACCTAGGGTGAACTTTGAAGCTTTCTGCAAATCTTTGGGCTTACTTCCTTTTTTGGATTGATTCCACATAGTTTGGCACTTTATTATACCTGAGTGCCAGCTCCTTGTTCACTGCATCACTACCGAGGGGATTTATTGATATATTTTGATAGTGATGTATTGGAACACACTAGGACCATTAGAGCACTTTTTTCATGGGATGAACCATTGGTTAGGTTCGGGCAGACTTACTTGCTTCCCTCATGAAGGGGGTGAGAGCACGATTGACTACATTTTGGGTACCATCTCTGGAGCTTCACTTATCCCCTCACTTAGTATTGGATGACGCCCACTTAGTGTTGACCATACATTTATCACATTCACACTTTCATCTCCTATCCCATTAGACCCTCCCTCACCCAATGAGCCACACACCAAAATACACTTCACACACAAGCTCTCACATGCATACGCACACCACTTACACACTAGCCTACTCTCCCTTGATCCATTCTCGCTGTTGGACACACTCATGTCATAGATCACCACCATCCTTCATGACTTAGCTATCCGTAGCTTTCCACATCACACACATTCACATCCTCTACACACAGGATCCATGCCCCAGAACCGTTGGTATGATATAGATTGTCGGGAACTTAGGAAACATCTATGGATTTTAGAGCATAGAGGGGATATTACACACAGACAGGCATAGCATCGCATGCACAACCATACTCACCACAAACAATAGGGGTGGGAGGAGAGATAGTACTAGGATATCTACCATTTGCTCATGAGTTGGGATAGTGAGTGGCATGGTGACATCTGAGGGAGAGGACACAACAAACACCCATTTGAGATTCGAGCATTTGGCATAGCTATGCATAGAGCCCATACTAGATTCCAGACCAGCCTCCCATTCCCAGGCCATAGAGCTCATGCCCCATCACCTCTTACTTCTTCACACCGACTATGGTGAGCCATGCTATTTCACATATGCAGCATGGCAAAGCTTATGATAAGTTCAACTTACAAGTAGAGCACCTCATATACGGATGCACGTCATTGCCCACTTCTTCAACCGTGCACTGGTTAAAGGGTTTCCTCACTCATGGACTAAGCACATCATAGTGCCCATTCATAAGTTAGGTGACGTTATGGATCCAACTACATCTCGAACAATCATGATTGGCCCCACATTGGCCAAATTATATGGCATAGAGAGGTAGAGTTGAGCACTCTCGTAGAGAGGATGGGTATTAGGGCCCTAGGACATGCAGGTTTTAGACGAGATTACTCTACCATTGACCACATATTCACTTTGAGATGCATGATCTTCACTCATCTCCACTCTGAGATGAGTGAGGAAGAGGAGATTATACTACTACTTTGTGGACTTCCATAAGGCCTTCAATATAGTTCCCAAGGAATGGCTCTTTTGATGCCTACTCGACATCGGAGTTCTAGAAGAGATGATATGGGGGATCTATGCCTTATATGAGAGAGTATCTGGTAGAGCTAGATGTCCAGGTGGCTTATCTGACTTACTTGCTAGCACTATCAGGGTGAAGCAAGGGTGCCCTCTTTCACGCACCCTCTTTGTTCTATACATTGATGAGATAGTGGACTTCATACGATAGCACAAAGGGGAGGGCATTGAGGTAAGAGGGACTACTTTTCATATTCTTTCATATGTTGATGATATTGTGCTAGTTTAGAATCTACAGAAGGTCTATAGCACCACCTATGCAGCCTAGAGAACTTCAACATACATAGAGGGCTATCTGTGAACCTTGGTAAAACCAAGTTATGATTTTTTATACATCAGCACACGTGAGGAGACATAGTTCTTTCACAATAGCAGGTGGACTGATTGAGGTAGCTAGATCATATGCATATGTTGGAGTGACATTTATAGCAGCATCTGAGGTCTTCTCCATGTCTCAAGCAGCTCGAGATCGCATCACATGTAGATATGCAACACTAGCCTTGGTGGAGAGACAGTGCCACCAAGCACATTTTCAAGAGCCCCACACAAAGGGATGGATCTTCAACATTCGCGTTACACCAATGCTCATGTATGGAGTAGCCATATGAGGGTTGGGATTAGCTACATCATCATGGACAACATTGGAAAGGCCACATATTCTCATGATTGCCAAACTCATCCACAACAAGCCTTCAGTACCACATGATATCATCAGAGCAGAGTTTGATGCACCATGAATGCTAGCAGAGGCACTGTTCTAGACAGTATGCCTATTACACAAGATATAGAGCATGGATACAGAGTGCATCACTTATCAAGATTTCCAGGGATCCCACAACATGGAACTAGTAGGTGACACCTCCTCATGGTATGCATAGACACAAGATTGGCTGGCCCATCACGGATTTGACATAGATAGACTAAATACCACCATTGTAGTACGATTTACAGGCCCCCACCAATTTGCTCTCCCATGAGGAGAAGAACATGGTCATTTGCCAGGAGATATGGCATACATATATACAGATGACATGGATTAGTCCCATTGATACATTGCCATCGCAAATGCTCCACTACCATGAGCATTTTCTACAGATCTCAAATTAGGGATTTATTGAGACTCCACGGTACATGTAGACATACTTACCACACCACCTCCAAGTCGCCATTGGGCAGCTCCAAGTTTCATCACATCAGCTCGAGATGAAGAGGGGCCAGGCTAGGGGAGTACCTAGAGAGGAGAGGTGGTGCCCAGTATGCCATACAAAGATAGAGAGTGAGGAGCACTTTGTTACTAGATGTTGAGCATACTCAAATAAGGATTTCTCCCTCTTGAGAACTAAGTTTGTGGTTGAGTTCCATGGGTGTACATGCAACTTTAGTGTTCTCCATCTTAAATTTAATTAACATATCATGAATGCACTTCCTTTGAGTAATAAAGACTCCGAAATCTGAATATACACGTTCTTATCTTAGAAAATATGTTAACAAACCAAGATCACTGATTTTAAACTCTTCCATCATCTGAGATCTGATTTTCTTGATGCCACTGGCATCATTCCCTATAATGATAATATCATCCACATAAATACATAGATAAATAACTTTTGGATAGTCACAAGAGATGAATTGGTGTAGCCAAAACTTTCTTCACACCTGCTACAACTGATGGCTGGAGAGTGTTGTGGGCCTCTTTAGCTATCTAACAAGCATAAATAATTACATATGTTGCTTGGAAGATGATCCACTAATGGTAGGATCAAAATAGATAGGTAGGAATATAATCCAAGGTCCAAAACTTGCTATTTTGGTTCACACACCTGTTCAGTGTTTTGAACCATTCTTTGTGCACAGCAACAATTGACTAAATTCCTTTTGGGGAACTCTAATTAGCTTAACAAGCTAGCAATCATGAGTGATATCATAAAAAATGATGGACTATATGGAGAGAAATATGTTTAGCAAATCAACCAAGCATCCCAACATTTATAGGTCTTGATAATCACAGACCAGTGAGCAAAGATTGATTAATATCTGAAAATTTCAAGAGGCATTAATAATTGAACTTTGTAGGTTTAAAGTAGATAGTATGATTTATCTATCATGCTTTAAATTATAGGAAATGATCGACTATAGAGGGAGAACAAGATCTGACAAGATCATTGTTCTAATGGAGTTATGATAGAGAAATGAGAGTAAGAAGTAATGATCATGTATGTATTAAATCATCTAAAAGTAAAATGTCACTGGCAATCAACCATTGCTTAATGAGTGCGAAATGAGTGATTTATGAGGTGAGCTCCTGTTCTCAATGAAATTACATCAAGATGATGTCTGAAACTTGAGATAGACGCGAGCCTTTCATTTCCTCCTTTTATAGTTATTGTTGGAGCCAAAGGATTTGAATTCAAATTCAAATCTCTACCTAAAATTGAATGCTAAAGTATAGGCCCAATTCTCTATTGACTCAACTACCAAATGATACTAGATTTTGTGCTTCGTAACTCCTCGTGAGCATATTCCACTTTTACAAAGGTAATTGTGAAGCAAAGTTACAAGAGGTTGAACATATGAAGCCTTCCAAGGGCTATGCCAATAGATCAAGCTTATGTGAGGTGATCAAGTATGTAGGCTTGGGCTTAATTGCACCAACAACTCCCCCTCAACCCTGACATGCTTGGTCTTCATTGCTCCTTGATTTCCTGCAAACCAATCATCAATTTGAACATGTTTATCTTTGTTCCATCCAATGCTTTGGTAAGTATATATGCACATTGTAAATGAGTTAATACGTAGGATAATTGGATATCCTTGCTAAGAAATTTCTCCCTTACATAATGATAGTGCACTTCAATGTGCTTAGTGCTTGCATAGTATGAAAAAGTAATAGCCAAATAAAGTGAATTTGCAAAAGCTCTATGTTCTGCTTCTGTGGAAGATAAGGCCACAATTGGTTTCTTCTTGGATGACCAAGATATGAGTTTTGAACCTGCAAAAGATAGGTACCCTGAAGTGCTTCTCCTATCATCCTTGGAGCCAACCCAATCTGCATCAGAATACATCTTTATATCTATGTCAAGGGATAGAACAACACCTCATTCATTGTACCCTTTAGATACTTAAGCATCCTCTTTGCAGCTTCCATCTTAGGCTTCCTTGGTACATGCATAAACTGACTCAATGTACTTACTGCATAGGCAATGTCTACTCCTATTAAAGTAGCATAATTAAGACTACCTACAAGTTGTTGATAACTTGTAACATCTTCAAGTAGTTCACCATCATGTGAACTTAGCTTATGGTTGAGCTCCATAGGGATACCTACAACTTTAGTGTTCTCCATCTTAAACTTTACCAACATATCATGTATGTACTTTGAATCTGTGTACACAAGTTCTAAGCCAAGGAAGTAGGTTAATAAGCGTAGATCACTGTTGGAAGCAGTCAGAGGCACAGACGACGTGGAAGCATGTAAAGACGGAGCAGGGAGCCAGTCGGATCATTTTTTCAAACAACTATGTTTTTATTACCTCTTCAAACATCCAACAATGATTTTCATCACTCTTGTAACATATGTAATATAGACAAAATCCCATTTTCTAATTCATAGCTCCATTTTGTGCAAGCAGAGGAGTCCTCGAGCTTGAGGAGCTTAGGTAGAATGCGCGTACCAATTTTCGTTATTTTTAGACATCGTTTACCCTTCCAAATAGCCTCTAGGACCTATTTTTTAACTATGCCGGTCACTAGATGTGAAACCGGTCAAAACTAGTCTAGAAACTATAAAAAGAGCTAGAGAGCTCATTTTTGAGGTTGGTTCATGTTGGCTAGTGTGAGCTTAGAGCTAGTTTGAGCGTGTAATAGTGTTCTTGAGTAATAGAGCTAATTTCCCACCTTCCATTGTGTCTCGCTTGTCTCTTCATTGTGTGTGTGTATGTGTGTGTGCATCTTTGTGCTTCTCACCTTCACTCTCACATCATCTCACATTCACGATCTTCATATCACTCCTATCTCTTCCGCGGATTGACATTAAGGAGGTGGAGCTTCTTAACGTGGTTCTCACCATTGTGCTAGAGCAACACCAAATTTGGCGCCGTTGCCGGGGATCGAGTCTAGGACGAATGTGTGATGGTAAGAGTATAGCAAGAAGTGGCGTTGGAAGGTAAAAATTTCAGTTTTTGTTGTTGTTTATACTTAGTTTTTAGTGTTTTTCACCTCCCCCACACTCCATCTTCATCATCGCATCATCATCTTCATCTCCAAAAAAATCAGAAAATTCACCATATCCACCCATTCACCTCATTTCCCCTCATTTGTGCATGCGAGAGAGCGAGAGAGAACTTTTGTGCTTGTGTGTGCTTGTGTTTTCTTGAGTTTTCTTGCAGGTACAGAGCTCCAGTGCATCAGGAAAGCTTGGAAAAGGTAAATTTTACTCTCTGTCAAAGATCTGCCGAGTGTGGCGGACCATCGCGATGGTCTGCAACCTTCGGAATTCGAGGTAGGCGACCACACCACGAGGTAGGCGACCCTTGCGCATCTACGAATCCACAGGCGCATCTCAAAAATTCATACTTTGGTGGACCATCGCGATTGGCTCAGACCATCGCGATTGTGTCGCACCATCGCGATAGGCTCACACCATCGCGACGGCTCGGCCGGACCATCGCGACGGTCTCGGACCATCGCGACGGTTCACTTGAGCCATCGCGACGGTCCACTTGGACCATCGCGATTGTTCAGCTGACCTCGGGCCATCGCGATTGGCCCATGCCATCGCCACGACGGTGCCACGTGTCAAGATAGACCATCGCGACGGTTCATTTTTTCGGACCATCGCGACAGCCCAAAATCGGACCATCGCGATTGGCTCATGCCATCGCACTTGTGACCATCGCGACGGTTCACTTCGGACCATCGCGATTGTCCACCTTTGACCGTTGACCCACGCCATCGCGATTGTCCGCCTGATCACGCCATCGCGACGGTTCGACCTCACGCCATCGCGATCGTTCACTTCGGGCCATCGCGACGGTTCACCTTTTCGCACCATCGCGACTGTCCAAACTCCACGCCATCGCGACGGTTCGCTTGGACCATCGCGACGGTGTCAGACCATCGCGATTGTGCACCCCCATCGCAAATTTAGGGTTCCATTTTTTGACCAATTTTGGGGGTATTTTTGAGAAATTTTTGGACCATTAGACTCATAGGAGACCCCTTAGCTCATATTTGAAGGAAAACCTGATTGTCAGTTTTTACCCCCCAGGGCCTGAACGCTCATAACTTTTTCATCCGAAGTCCGTTTTTTGAGCTTAATAGCTCATTAGAAAGATCTTGACGAGTACTACGTGACCTCAACTGTTTTTTTCATAAAGAATACATCTATTTTTGGATAAACTATTTTGAGGTTCACCTAGTTTGGAACTAGGAAGCCAGGGGGCAAGTATTGAAAATTTGGGCAAAAGAAAAGGGACTTAAAAGGTGTATATACTCAAGTGCTTGATCATCCAACTGTGAATTGGTCTAATATTGGATTATTCCAGGTCTAGCAAGGGCAATCAAAAGCAACCAAGGCAAGGCAGTGAAGGGCATAAAGCTTGGGAAGCACGGCTTCTTGGGCATCAGAGCAACCAGAAAAGCTGACTTGAGGTTGGAAGATTACTCAACCCCCTCAGTCAATTCTTAGCTTAGGGTAAACCTTAGCGTTGTGAAATTAAGACGATAGGAACGCCTCAAGTTCAAGATATTTAATTCTTTCAAGTTCAAGACTAAAGTAAAGGTGTGACGCGAAAACCTAAAGGAAAGAACATAAGCCTGACGGAACGAGAACTCAAAGTAACACGGAAAGTCGAATTCCTGACGCATACATTAAGACAAGAATCTAAAGAAATTTAAAAAGAATCAAGACAGTAATAACAAAGAACCATTGACGATCTGAGCGTGTACTGAGTGTGCAAGGAAGAAAATTAATGAACCTTAGATCGGGCAAACATATAGGTAAGTCAGACCGACGAAGCCTTAGATCATCAGAGGCAAGTGTAAGAACTACTGCTCGATCGTGGGCTCAGCAACTGAATAGCAATTACCCCTACGAGAGTTCAGACACCAGCGGATCAGAAATGGCATTTAGCACAGATAGACCAGAAGTAGGGCCAAATGTAGCATACTTAGAAAAATCAGAAGGACCCTATAGGACTCAACTAGAGTTTCTCCGAACTAACCGATTAGGTGCTCGCATCTATGAGGATGGTTTGCGAAGGCAAGTGGTGCAAATGCACAACCCCGATCAACCCATTGGATTGGAACGTCCAGTGGTGAAATTTGAGAGAGACGCGTACATAGACAAGGAAGGAACAATGTACATCTTAAGTACGCAGCCAAACAATACCAACGAGTTTGGCATGATTCAACCAGAGACGGAAGCAAAATCTCAAGGAAAGGAACCATTAGACGAGCCTAGAACACCCAGAGGTAAATCTGTACTGACACGAGTACTAATCCCGGAATGGATCCCTCAGGACAACAGAAGCATAGAGTTGTTCGTAAATAAAGAAACTAATGAAGCCTTTTGGAGATACAAGACGGAACTACTTAGTGAGGCAGGTATCATCACAATATACGAGTTCAAGGACCCGGATACACCTGGAAAGGTTGTATACCTGGATGAAACTTCAGAAAGAGTCTTTGTGGTGCCTGACCACGCTAGAAACACATATACATGGAGAGGTGAATTGGTATTCCCTCCATCTAGAACGAACATGAATACAAGTCAACAAGGGGCAGGAACATCATCAGCCTTTGGAAATCAAAGAGAAAAAAATAAAGAGAGATCGGAAGTAAGCTTCACTCATCCCATAGGGAGAGATAGAACAACCACGAACACTAATAGAGCGGATAGACAAAGAGATCATGGAATACCAGGTGGTAGAGATGATTTTCCTCTACCTAGACCACGTGAACACGCAAGAGTATTGAGACCCACTCAATTAGTAAAATCAATGAAAAATTATTTTGATGGGACAGGAGATCCTTATGACCATGTTGCAGAATTCAAGCAAGTACTAAGAGCAGAACAAGTTGAAGACATGTTCACGCAATACAACGCATTTGGGATAACGTTAAAGAATACCGCTTTAACTTGGTTCCAACCTTTGCAACAAAGGCAATTTAGAGACATCCATCACTTTTTAGAGTCATTCATCACCGAATTCTCTAAAAGTGGGATTAGACATGACACATCTTCGTTGATTCATAGCTTTAAACAAACCCCTCAGGAAACAGTTAGATTGGCAGGACGTAGGTTTAGACAATATGTTGAACGATGTCCAATGCAAGAGCTACCCTCACAAGCTAAGCAAGTGTCATTGTTTCTAGATGGCTTGTTGAGCTCTAAACTACGCTCCTACGTGTACCTAAAAGAACCCAGGACGCTAGAGCAATGTGTGAGAATATGCATAGACATTGAGGACAACTTAGGAGACGAGTTGGAACTCTCCAAGGTCTATAAGGACTCAGACTATTCATCTCTAGCATCTACAAAATTGTCTAGCTCAATAGAAGACCTAGCAGAAAAAGTGGCCCAGAAACTAGGAGTTTCTAGTAAACCTAGGGTGCTAACAAACAAGCGTTGTTACACCTGTGGTGGTGACCATATGGAAAATGTGTGTCCCAATGCACCACAACCTCAAGCCAACCCTAGTGGCCAATATTGTACGATTGAAAGAAGATACATGAATCATACGGCTCAGGACTGCCCATACAACAAACAAACCGTGAGACAGAACTATCCGCAAGCATACCAGCAGCCAGGTAGGTATCAAGGCCAATACAATGCTCAGCCTTATTACTATAGGCCTCCTCAGAACTACCCATACCAGGCTCAACAGAGACCTCAACCCGTCTTAGCTCAGCAGCCACCCCCACCAGCGAATGTCATCTCAGTCAAATACGCTGCTGCAGAAGAGAACCTAAATAGGGCCTTAGTGCCTTCGTCACCCTTGATCACAGAGAGTGACCCACACTCAAACAGTTTTGACTCTACGCATGTCGATAGTCCACCCGCATATTACACAGAGTCACCAGAACACGTGGAGACATATCATTACGATAGTCCACCAGTGGAACCTAGTTGGGAGCCCGACTATGCTAATGTAATGTACACAAATCCAAATCCACGGCCCCAATTAAGACAACAGAGACCGCAGGGCCCTAGAGGACCATGCTTTAGGTGCCAAGGAGATCACTTCATAAAGGATTGTCCACATGCTCTCATTCTGCTAGCAATTGATTGAAATCCTTTTGGGAGTATCTAACTAACTTAGATATCAACCAATCACAAGTTATTTCAATAAAAAATGATCAATTCTACACAAAGAATGATGCTTAGAAAGTTAAAAGACTATCCCGATATTTTTGGGCTGCTACAGTATGCAGACCAATGAGCAGAGTTATGAAGATATCTCAATATTGGGAAAAGCAATGGCTTTGTAGCTATGAAATAGATAAAAATGCTGAATATATAGCACATTAAATCACATCAATGTATCAAGTATGCACTGAGAATAAGCTATGATAAGCTCACTATTCTGAGATGATCATGGCAGAGAAGAGAAGTAGAGATGTGATCAATATATATGTATTAAATCTCATAGAAATACAATGACATTGGCAATGTATAATTACACAATGTAAGGGTAGTGAAGTGGCTATAGAGTGAGCTCACTAATCACACTAATCCCTCTCAAAATGATCTAAGAATCGAGCCATCATTGATGCAAGATTTTGATCCTTTTTTATAGCTTAGAGTTGGAGCCAACTTTTGAATTCAAATTCAACCTCTTATGATAAAGTGAATCCTAAACTTTAGGATTACTTTCCATCAATTGACTACCAAGTAATTCAAGATTTGATTCCTCCTAACTCCACGTGAGAGTAGTACATTTACCATATGCACTTTGAAAAGGATAAAAGTAAATTGATTTTTACAAGGGAATAGTCATATGTGACTATATGAAATAAATGCTAATTGTCCAATTATGTAGGCTTGGACTTATTTGCACCAACATTGAACATCCCTATGTACAACATTTTTATGCATGCTAATTGGAGGACTAGTATCGTCAAACACCACTCTTCTCACTTCAACCTCCTTGATGGGCTATTTATGCATCTTAGACTCATTGAAAATGACACCACTATGTCTAATCACTAACCATGTTTCAGGATCCCATAAGCGATATCCAAATTGTCCTTTTGACCATGTCCAAGCAAAATGCATTTCTTTGACTTATGGTTCAACTTTTGTCTAAGATTCTTTGGTATATGAACATATGTTTCACACCCAAAAACTCAAAGATGATCATAATATGGTGGCTTCCCTATCCATAACTCTTTTTCCACTTTCAGACCTTTGGTAGTACTCGGTGAAAGGTTAATCACATGAATTGCAGTCAATACTGCTTCTGCCCAAAAGCCTTGCGAGAGATTTGCATGATGCAATATAGAAAATACTCTATCTTGAATAGTTCTATTCATCATTTCAGCTACACCATTCTGTACTGGGGTATACAGAGCTATAAATCTCTACGAATCCCTCTAAGTTGATAGAAAATGTTGAATTCATGTGAGGTATATTCACCCTCATTATCTGAATGTAAAGCTTCATGCTTCATTCCTTCTTCAGTCTCAACTAAAGCAAGCCATTTTCTGAAAGTAGGGAATACCTCATCCTTCGATTTGATAGGATATACTTGAAATTTTCTAGTAGCATCATCTATGAAAGTGACAAGGTAAAGAGAACCACCAAGGACCTAGTGGGCATAGGACCACACACATCTATATGAACGAGATATGAAGGATGAATTGAAGAGTCAATGTGCATTCTATGCACATTTTTGGTTTGCTTTCCATATTGACAATGCTCACAAAATGAAAAATCAGAGAAAGATAACATAGGTAAGAAGCTAGAACAAGAAAGATTGTCCATTCCACTACGAGATATATGGCCCAAACGACCATGCCAAATACAAGCCATAGGCTATTCAATAACGGCTAACAAGTGTTCTTTTTGTGATACAAATAATGGCTAAAGTGAGGCAAATTTGCTTCCTTTTGTAATAACCATATTGTCCTTTGATATACAAAAGGACTGAGCATATAAGACCACCTTGTAACCAAGGTCATCAAGTTAACCAACTCACATCAAACTATGTGATAATTGAGGTACATGACACACATTATGCATAGTAAATTTTGAACCATCAATGAAGTGCACAACCACATCTCCAATGCCCACAATATTGCACTAGTAAGAGTCACCAAGTCTCACAGTACCAATAGACTTTGCTGCATAATTAGAGAACCATTCTCTATGTGGTGTCACATGGAAAGAAGCACCAAAATCTAGCAGCCACATGTGGGAAAGAGAATTAGCCATAAGATCCTCAGTTGGCAGAGTACTATCAAGTGTCAACACATCAGCACCATCAGAAATAACATTAATTTCTTCAATCTTCACAATCAAAGTGAATGGTGCAAGTAATTGTTTAACATGCCCATCAACATTCTATCCTTTACCTTTAGCATTCTTAATGCATAACAACCTTTCTTCATGTGTCCTTTCTTATGACAATAATGGCATTATATATCCCTCTTCCTTGATTTACTTCTACTCTTATTTCATTGACCATTCTTTTCCTTGTTCTTGCTCCTGCCACATTGTTGATTTTCCTTGGTAAGAATCACGAACATTATATAATCTCCACTCTGAATTCCAACCATAGACTTTCTATGAATCTACTCACTCAAGAGCGCTCCACATATGTCATCATAGACGAGTTTACCACCAGGTGCACTATTGCTAATAGCTAATGCAAAATGTACCCCATGATGATGGCAAGGTGCATAACAACAATACTACTTTCATTTCATTATCCATATCCATTTTTTAAGCCTGTAACTGGGAGAATATAGCATCAAAGTCATTTGGATGAGCAGCAACACTATCTATGTCCTTCCTACAAAGGTCATATAATTTTGGCATCAGATACATTTTATTTGATGTCATATCTTTTTCATATGTATTGCATAACTTCTTCCAAAGCTCCTCTACATCTAATACTATAAAGTAAACATTATCTGCCAGGTGCAAGCAAATGGTAGACCTGGACATTTCATCTAACTCATCCCAATCATCTTCATCGATGTTAGCAAGCTTCTTTGAAATTCCATTTACTCGCTTCCATTGCCTCCTTTGAATCACCACATCTTTAATCTGATTCTTCCATAGAGAAAAGTTTGTGCCATCAAATTGTTGAATCTCAAAATGGTCTTTGTAAGAAATTGAACTCACAACCTCTTGGTTAGGAATGTGATGGGCTAACCACTTGTCCCAAAAGCCATGGTTGAGGTTTACTTCCTAATCCTCTCTCTTAGGGTGTAGTTCAACCATCTCCTATCTCTCAAGGGTGTGGTTCAATCATCTCCCTCCTATCACTTTATTACATTCCTCCCCCCTTGCTCAATCATTGTCCTCAATGATATGCCCTTGTATCCCTCTATCCTGGGTGACTAGCCCCTTGAACTCCCTTGGTACCCTTGAATTGACGCCCTCAACCTCGCATAGTTTCTTGAACCTTGTTCGCAACCTTGGTCTGTTGAACCCTTGATCTCAACCTTGGTGTCTTGAACCTTCTTGTTCGTAACCTTGGTGTCTTGAGCCCTTGTTCTCAACCTTTGTCTTGAACCTTCTTCTTACCCATGTTCAGTATCTTGAACCCTCAATAAAGTGCCACCCAATGTCTCCCAAGGACTTCACACTTGCAAGCTAGCTCAGTGGATTTGAAAGGTTTGTTCTAAGAGCTTTTCAACCGTATCTTATATGCCTCAATCCAACCTATGGATTGAGAGATACACTTGATTCTTTGTTGGGTCTAATGCTCAAAGTGCCACCTCCACAATTCCTACCGTTTCACATGATAGAGTGCCCAAGCGCCTTTTTTTAGAGGCCATTGGATCATTCCACCTTGCTCAAGCCTACTTCCTAGACTCTGATACCAATGTAAGAAAACGAGGATTACGACCACCACCACGTGCTAATGAGATGACTCTCCTCCCAACCGAATGCCTCTATATATAGCTCTCTCCAAGGGACTGCCTTCTTGGGCAGGTGGATACTAACCATCCATGTGTCGGCCATGTAACTACATGTGCACCAAGTGTCCCAGTTAACTCGAGTTAACTCAAGTGGATGCTTGTAGAAGGCTCTAGATCTCTTTGGGAAAAATACTCTCCCCATGTCCCCCATGGGGATTGAGCCCAAGACCTACTCCTTCACATCCTTGAGACTTAACCACTAAGCTAAGTGGATCACTTGTTCACAAGAGCACAAGACCTCCTAGTAAGTCTAAACTCGAGATCTTTGGTCATACGCACGGATGAACAAACGGTGTTTGATTTTAGACCCGTGTGAATTTGTCAGACCCTTAGATCACAAACTTACTTTATTACATTCTTCCCTCCTTGGAAAACATTTTTGTCCTTGAAAATAGAGCTATATATCTACTATGGGCAACCCCCAAGCCTCATGTTCTAAAACTGGAAGAACATGGTAATGTTCTAGAACTGGAAGAACATGTCTCATCTCTATGGTGGCATCCCTACCCAAATGATTCAAAACACTATCTCTCTTAGTACTTTGATAAACTAGTCAAAGTACAAAGTAGTGAATGAATAATAAGGGTGGATCTAAAAACATCCCTAGCCAATTCACAGTTTCTCAATGTGTGATCTAGGCACAAACTTGTGAAATGGCTAGATTCAAATTACTAGTCCATTTTTGGGCATGACTGGTGCATGGACTTAGTAACAAAGGTTAGATTCTTATCCCTTGTAAGACTTTGAGAACTCTTGATTCACTTGAATTTGTTTTGGAGAACTTGAAGTTTGGTTGTCCCAAATATCTAACTTAGATGTTTGTACAATGGTTTATTTTGATCCAAGAGTTACTTGATTTTTATTCACCCGACTAGAGGACTACTTTGTCCTAATGGGTTTAAAAATCCTATGGAAACTTTAGGAGAAAGTTTACCATTTTTGTTGAGTCAACCATACTATAACTTGACCAATTCAAATTTGCAATGAAAATTGTCCAACTTAGGACACTTTTCTCAAAGACTAGCTTTAGTTAAAAGTTCTTGGGAATTGTCAATCTGTTGAGCAATTCCTAACTTCCCTATTCTAGAGTATACTGGACTCTAGGAAATCATATATGCTATAACTTGAAGCAAACTCAAATGAATAGGTCAAACTTGTACTTATCATCTTTCGATGTTTGAAAAGGTTCTTGTACAGAACATCTATCTAGGATGTTCAATTTAGTTATCTAATTCTAATTGGCTAACCTTGGTCTTTTGCAAAAGAAATCATATACCATATCTCAGCCAATTTCCAAAAGATTTGGAAAGCAGAAAGAAAGAACTAAAACTCTCTTCAACCAATTAAAACTTTGAAGATACATAAACTTGCTATAAGTCAAAGTCTAAATGACTCAGGACTTTAACTTCTCAAGATCTATTTCAACACGATATTGAAGCATTTTTTCTATCTTTAAGAGAAATAAGCTGGATTCTTAAAAAGATTCAAAGCAAATCGAAAACATCATCCAACCACAAGATACTAGTGTGGTAACCAACATCAGTGTGTCGACCCACTAAGGTTTTGTTGATTTTTTTATATTCAAATAATGCCTCACTTGAGACTAAGTTTAGGTCATATTTAGTCTTTTTGACTCCTTACTGGGAATGCAATTCTTGTGCATTTCTTTGATTCAAAAGAGTGAATTTACCAAGTTAGACTAGGAACTTGATGCTTGACTTAGTCAATCAAATCCTTGGTTAAAAAGGTAAACTCAAAGTCAAAGTCCAACTTATTCAGAAATTTATTAAATATTTCTGAATCAACAACACTTAAGCTTGAAGTGTTTCAAGAAGATCTTGGAAGTTACTTACTTCATATCTTCTAATTTCTTTATCTTGAAGTTATATTGAAGTATCTTGAAATACTACTTTCACCCTTCTTGAATTAAACTCCTTTTTTGAAGTCTTAATTCTCTTGAGGATCAAATTTAGCTTCAAGATCCAAACTAGGAGTAAAAGATAATTATCATCCCACGGTCCAATGTCCCATACCATCTTTCCTACATCAATCTGAGTATAAAATATGGTGTCCCATACCACCCTATTTTATATTCATATTAATGTGTGGGTGATTCTTATCCTAAAGTCTAAACATCTCTTGATAGAGTACCTTCTTGCCTCAATTCTTTACAAGAATTTTAAAGTTTCAAGCATTATATCTAACTAGATTTTCTAGGTTTTGATCCCTTCACATCATTTCATGATCTTGTGCTATCCTTTAGGAACTCAAAAACCTTTTGATGGAACATCCATCCTTCTTTGCTAAGGTTTTTAACTGAAAACTAACTAGAATTCCAAGTACTTGAATTTTCATAAATTCAAGTTCAATGGTTTATTCTTGACCAATTTGTAGTGACAAGAGCTTTTGACTTCTTGTCTTTAGATTCCTTCTTTACTGATGCTTTAGGTACCTATCTCGACCGAGACTTTTCCAAGAATCTCTCTACTGCTTAAGTCTAAGCATTTGCTCATGCTCTCTGGATTTGTACCAAAATCCCTTTAAGGATAGGAAAATATTATGTTTTACCTTCCACATACTTAAGTACCATCTTCAGAGTTGCAGACTACATTCTTGGAATTTCTTCACTCTCATCAGACTTGGAACAGCTTACTCTTTTCACAATTTTCCATTGGATAAATGGAACTTGAGTGAATAATTCCCAAAAGGAGTTTTATTGTCAATACTTAGGAAATCTACAGAGTAGTTCCAATTGCACGTTCTTGGACAATCATGGCCAAGCTTGATCAATTCTAGTTGATATTGCAACCAAAATAAAGACTTAGTCTTTATCTTTAAGATCTCATGAACTATCAAAAGCTTCTTTGCTTACCCGCGGGATTTTAGAGATCTTTCTCTCAACTTAAGTCCAAGCATATACTGATGCATCTCAAATTCCAAAGCTAAGAATCTTTGATATACCTTTAGGTTATATCACTATTTCGACTTAGGTACTGATACTGATGGTTTGGGAGCTGCTGAGAACTACTTGCTATTAAACTGGCTTGAAAGATTCTAGTCTCATATCTATTGAGCACTAACTATCTTTTAAAAGCAAGAAGAAAACATTTTTTGTGCATAAAAGCATTCTTTGACAAGGATAAATGCACCAACATTCTTTTGTAGATGCATGCTATGCTTGTGTTTAATGAGTGTTTCAATATCTTTATGCTCTTTCATGTAGGTTTCAAATATTTGCATCAAGATTATCAAGAATGAAGTTAACTTCTATACTTCAATGATAATAATGCATCCTACATGAAAGCATAGAGCAAAACAAATATTGAAACCAATCATTAACTTGGAAAATACTTATCTTTGGAGGGAGCTACGTGCTTCCATTGATCCTCTGGAAGAGCCATTCTTTACTCCATGAATCTCCATGCTTCAAGCTTTGAAGAAATAAAATCATCCTTAGAAATTGATGCAGAGAGGAGATTCCCTTGTTGTTTCCAACATAGCCACCCGAGTCGATGGACAAGAGGTTTGAATCCCGAATGCAATATAAAACTTATCATGGTCCTTTGCTCGGTTGGAACTTGAAGCTTCACATGTAATATGAAGGTATAGGTTCGGTCCCTTCTTGGCATGTCTTGAGGCTTATGTTGTACATTAAGTTTCGGGAGATGGATCCTTGCATGGCAGAGCTCGTCCATTTATTTTCCAGCACATATTGAGAATAACCTTAACCTTAGTCTTTCCCCTTCTTAGAACACCACAAGAGTGTAGCTTAGTGGCAAGAGATTGCCACGGTTAAGCGAGCTCCTAGGGGAATAGCTAGGTTGCATTATTCATTATTTGACAATTCATTTATTCGTGAATAATTACGGAATTTTATGGCAACCCTCCATTATTCGACCGAATTATTCGATGCCACATTAGCTTATTCGGAGATGAGAGAATACTTTTTGCACAGTAATTTGTCAAATTTCGTCGAATGTGCTTTCGATCAAAAATTTTATTGTCGAAAAGTCTTCGATCGAATTACATTTCTATTGAATAGTTTTTTATAAACGAGCACAAGTAGACTCATTTTTCATAAGATTTTCTTTGTTTTTTACGAACTTACAGTGTCATAGATAGAACAAAATATAAACTCTTGCTATACATGTTTACTTTTGTACTTAAAGCATAAAGAAAAATATATTTGTTTGCGAATTAAAACTATTGTGATTGTTTGACTCAACATTGATTCTTACTTCACAATAGTATATGTATGTGTGTGTATGATTGTGAGTAAATATGTATTGTGATATTTTGAATCAATATTGATTCTTACTTCAAAATAGTATATGTATGTGTATTTGAGTGTATACTTGTGAATGCAATCTATTGTGATTGTTTGATTCAACATTGATTCTTACTTCACAATAGTATATGTGTGTGTGTATGATTGTGAGTAAAAATGTATTGTGATTGTCTGAATCAATATTGATTCTTACTTCACAATAGATCTGTATGTGTATTTGAGTGTATAACTGTGAATGAAATCTATTGTGATTGTTTGATTCAAAATTGATTCTTACTTCACAATAGTATATGTGTGTGTGCATGATTGTGAATAAAAATGTATTGTGATTGTTTGAATCAATATTGATTCTTACTTCACAATACTATGTGTATGTGTATGTGCATGTATGTTATATGATTATGCATGTATATGTGTGTATATGTGTGTTTTTTTAATAATTCAAGGGTTCAAAAGGTATTAATAAGTGAAGATCAAAGGCATCCAAGGTTTCATATTAGCTAAGAGAAGGTTCTTGTTGTATCGATTCAATATAACTTCACAGATCTATAGATCTTCTTTAGAAAGTTGTATTGTATTGATACAACAAGAACCTTCTCTTAGCTGAGATGTTGGGCCTTGGCATCAAGACAATAGCATCAAGAGGGATTTGTTGGGAGGAAAGAAATCAATCTGTTGAGACAAAAGCATCGAGAGGGATGACGAATTTTTGATAGAAGTCGACTTATGCACTTGATCTTTGGATACTTATGATGAAAAAGATGCAAATAAGTAAAAAAAGATTTTACTTTTTATGATATAGTTCAGTATTTTTTCTAGCATATAATAATGAATGTGCATATGCATGTGTGTATGTATGCATGTACATATGCATGTGAGTATGTATGCATATGTGTGTGTATGTATGCATGTGAGTATATGTGTATGTGTGGCCATGTGTGTATGTATATGTGCATGTATTTATATCTATATGTATGTGTATGTGTGCATGAAAGTATGCATATGCATGTGTATGTATGTGCGCATGAAAGTACGTGTATGCAAGTGTGTATGTGTATGTGTGTGTATGTTATATGATTGCAAGTGAAAATCAAATATGATTGTGTATGTGCATGTGTGTGTATGATTGTGAATTAAAAACTATTGTAATTGTTGAAAAAGGTTTCATGTTCTTTTTGATAATTCAAGGGTTGAGAAGGTATCAATAAGTGAAGATCAATGGCATCTTGGACAATGTATATCAACTAACAAAAGTTTTGTGTTGTATTAATAGAATATAGATTCACATATCCATAGATCTTCTTTATGAAGTTGTATTGTATTGATACAACACAAACCTTTTGTTAGCTGAGATATTGGCATCAAGACAATCACATCACGAGGGACTTTTTGGGAGGAAAGGAATAGGCTTATTAAGATAATAGCATCATGAGGGACTTGTTATGGCCAAGTTTTGATAGAAATCGACTTATGCACTCAAACTTTCGATACTTATGGCAAAAAAGATGTAAACAGGTAATAAAAGTTTTTACAATTTATGATAGTTTAATATTTTTTCAAACACATAATAATTAATTTTTACTTTTTTTATATTTTTATAGGTTATTTTGAAGGTTGATTGATTTTGAGTTGAGTATAAAGGTAGAAATTTCCCATTAAAAAGGGATCATTATCAATTGTTAACTTGAATCATTTGAATCATTAACTTCGCTTTTTTTTAGGTTCAAGTCAATTTATTGTGTGTATGTGCTTGTATTTATGTATATATATACATATGCATGTGTGTGTATGCATATATATGCATGTGTGTGTATGAATGCATGTAAGTATGTATGCACATGTGTGTGTTTGCATATGTATGCATGTGCATGTGTGTATATGCATATGTAGGTATGTGTATGTGTGTATATGCATATGTATGTATGTATGTGCATGTGTATGTATACATGTGTCTACGTATGTATGCATATGCATGTATGTATGTATGTAAGTGTATGTGTGTGTCTATATATGTGTGTGTGTATGTGCAAGTATCTATATGTTTGTGTGTATATGTGCAAGTATTTATATGTGTGTGTGTATATGTACAATGTGTGTGTGTGTGTGTATATATATGCAAGTATCTATATGTGTGTGTGTATGATGTTGTGTGTACATGTTTGTGTGTGTCTATATGTGTGCATGTTTTTGTGTGTATGCATATGTGTGTCTGACATGCACATACATACACACATGTACTTTCAAATCTGTAAAACAAAAACACTAATAATAAACTTTCGATCGAAAGAACTTTTGATAAAAAAATGTTTCGATCAAAGTGTTTTTTGTCAAAAGAATTTTTTATCGAAAGATTTTTGATCGAAAGAGTATCCCTGCCCGTTTTTTTT
The DNA here is from genome assembly GCA_020310875.1 of Ceratopteris richardii. Taxonomy (NCBI): domain Eukaryota; kingdom Viridiplantae; phylum Streptophyta; class Polypodiopsida; order Polypodiales; family Pteridaceae; genus Ceratopteris; species Ceratopteris richardii. The sequence goes on from CM035440.1 coordinate 14,752,666, forward strand.
TCGGTGTTTATTTGGGTATGAAAAGGAGAGAAACCATCAACTTTGTCCCAACAATTTCCATCCATGCAAGCCAACCATAACAACAAAAGAACAAAGAAACCACAACAAGCTCAACTGCATAGTATCCACCAAATTTGGGTGCCTAAGAAATTAGTGGAAACTCAGCAAGGGAAACTACACATGTGGGTACCCAAGGCACTCTTACATGCACAAAATCAGATGATCTCCCTGACGAGAAAAGTCTCAACCAAGAAGCCATAGAGAGGCACGAGCCAATACCAAGCATCGAGATCAAGAGCATATCAATTCACCTCTCCAACAATAGTAAGAAGACAAGCAACAAGGGTATGCGTTTGGAAGCCAAAAGCATTAGTAGCCCCCACAGAACCAAAGAGCCAACCACGAATAATCCAAAATGCAAGAAACCATCGAAAGATGACCAGACCAAAGGTGACCCCTACGCATTCAAACATGGTTCTAAAATGGATCCCTATAAGGAGGTTTGCATCATTTCAAGATCCAAGGGACACCTCTAACCAAAGATCGCAACAAGTCAGCAAGTAACATCAAAAGCCACATGCAAAAACCATGTGCCTTCGGCATAACCTTGTCTTTCGCACCATTGAGGTCATGCATTTCCAAATATGCATTAATATAGGGCCACATTACATGGCCATGCATAGACATAGTTGAGAATCCTAGACACATGAAACACATTTGACACATGCAAAATATTTTATTGATACTAATCACCTTCTTCTTGTTTTGTGACATTGTGCCAAAGAAAGAAAAAAAAAAACACACACACACACACAACAAAAGAAAACGAAAAAAAAGGACAAAAAAGAAACAACAGGAATAGGTTCATGCGCTCAACAAACCTTCTCAGTGAATCACCAACAAGAACATTCATCAACAAAGCGAGATATGGCAATGGTCAATCACCATGATGGGCATCCAACATGAAGAGACAAATATCGACGAATCTTTCACCATGGTAAGAATTGCCTACTTCGGCAACATTCCAACCATGGAGGATTAGGAAACCTCTTCATCAGCATACCCTTGAGCACTTCACTCAAGACCCAAATTCTTGCACCATAATTCTTCCAATGCATTTCTGAAGTACACATATATAGGGCCATATTACAAGGCCATGCACAAGGCACATAATGTCTTCAACCCATGCACTAACACACTTACACATCCTTCATTATGGGTTACATGTACTTGGCATAAAAACTATAAAAGCCATGTTTGGAAGATTCAGGGGACGCCTAGGATACAACATATGTACCTATGGAGTACTTCATAAATACACCATCATGTGGCCATCCAAGGCAAAAGTACATATGAAGGAAATAAAACTTCCAAGGATGGCAGAGGAAATGAAGAACTAGACAATCGACCAAGCTACATTTGGGAGAGGGACCACTCTTGTTGATACATGAAGGACACTACGTCTTAGAGTGCTACATGGAACAACTACTCCGATAAGGGTCTATTAGAGACAATAGACTCGAGGGAGGGGGGGGGAATGTTGACACTCAAGGTATAGCATAAAGCATGGAAAAACATCAAAGAAGTGGACACAGAAGAAGAGAGAGCAAGTAGGGAGCTCCAAGAAGTACATGTCAATTTTTGAGAAGAAATCCCTATAAAAATAGTGATTTTCATCAGTAAAAACCATTGTAAATACCATTTTCCATTTTTGCAAATCCATTTTGTTCAAGCTGAGGAGTCTTCAAGCTTGAGGAGTATTGGAAGTATCATCCTACAATTTCTCATAATTTTTAGACTTTGTTTGAGCCCTCAAATAATCCCTGGAACCTAATTTTTAAGTAGGCCAGACATGAGGTCTGGACAGGGTCAAAACTACTCAAAAAACTATAAAAAGGGCTAGAGAGCTCATTTTTGAGGTTATCTTGTTAGAGATTTGAGGTCTTGAATAGATTTTGTTTGTAATAGAAAGCTTTCCACTATTCCTCTCTTTGCTCTTACCTTGTGCGCATGTGTGTGTATGTGTGTGCATGCTTGTGTGCTTTCACTCACACACTTGTGCCTTTACTTGCTCATGGTCTTCATACCGGTCCTCATGTCTTTGCGGATTGACATTTATGAGGTGAATCTCCTCACCTTTGTACTTGCCATTGTGTTAGAGTGACACCACACGTCTCCGCGGATTGACATTTATGAGGTGAATCTCCTCACGTTGGTACTTGCCATTGTGCTAGAGTGACAATCCCCATACATTTGTATGAAACAAATCCAAGAGATCTCCATGCATGTATCCTTTCTTCATGAATGGTAACCTATCCAAATTGTCATGCACTACACTTATAAATCATGTGTTGCTTTGACAGATTAGGGAGTCCAAGTACACTTTGGTCCTTGCAAATTTTCTTTAATGATCTTTCACCAATATGTGATAACCTTTTGTGCCATACTTCCAATTATGTGAGTATCTGACCACCATAATTAAAGAGAGCAATGTTCCTAGTGTCTTGCAATTCAAATGTGAACAATCTACTTGTTTTTTTGCCCTTTGCAATCCTCCTGAATCCTTGACTTGGATCTTCAACAAATGCTCCTCCTTTGTGAACCTTACTTGTAGGCCTTTCTCCACAATCTGTCCTACCACTTATGAAGTTCTTTGTGATGGTAGGGACATAGAGTATCTTGCTAAGTAGGTTGATGTTTCCATTAGGTGCTTTTACATTTCCTATCTTCTTTGCCAAATGCCTTGTAGCATCACCTGATTGCACTTCATGCTTGCTCCTTGGATCTTCTAAGTCTAATAGGAGGGCCACATTTCCTGCCACATGATTTGAGCAACCTAAATCTATGTAGAAAACATGCTCATCAGATTTACATTGTGTCATTGTCATATTCATGAGAAGTAGAGAGTCATCTTGATTCGAGTCTTTTGTGTAAATTGTTTTAATCTCTTCTCCCTTTTTATCCTCCTTGGTAGGTTGAATTGTTGTAGTTGTTGTGGTTGCTATGGAAATTGTTTAACCTTCCTATTGAATAGCCATAACCTCCTCTATTGTAGCTTTTACCTCTTTGATTCTTGGAATTCCTAAAGAAATTCTCAGTTGTATGATTAGTTAATCCAAAAATAGAACAAGGATTAGAGTCTTGGGGTCTCCCCTACCTTTTCTTCCTCCTCTACCTCTACCTCTACCATGTCTTCCTCTACTTGCATAGTTAGTTTGGTGTGTACCTGCTTTATCATCCACTTTCTTTCCTTTTCCTTTGTTTTCTTTGGCGTTATTTTTATCAGTATACAAGGCAAAAGATTGATCACCTTTGGAACCTTCTCCATTCTTCATGAGTTTTGCCTCTTGAGTAAGTAGTTGTCCCATAAGTGTATTGAAATCTGGTACATGCATATCCATGTATAGATCCATAGTTGTTGTAAAGGCTTCCCACTTGTCATCTGCCTTCATACCATTGATGAATTGTCTTACAATTTGTTCTTCATCTATCACTTCTCCAATGCTTCCTAACTGATGAGCAATATCTTTGATCTTTGTGACAAAATTAGTAACATTTTGCTTGAGAGATTTTTTGAATGTTGTGAAGTCCAAACATAGTTGGTTCTTTCTAGCCCTTGTGCTTGAAGAGAAGAAGGAATCAAGTGCATTCCACACTTCCTGAGATGTTTTAAAACTTCTTATGTGAGGCAACAAAAAATCTGAGATAGAGTTGAGGAGATAAGATCTTGCAAGTGCATCTTTAGAGCACCATGTGCTCAATCTTTCTTGCTCTTCTTGTGTAGGTTGACCTTTATTCTTGAAGCTCGCGTAACTTCATCCCCAGCTATATAACCATATAGATTCCTACTTTGAATATAAGCTTCCATCCTTAATGACCAGGCTAAGTAGTTACCTCTATCCAATTTGTCAATTGATGAAGGAAATCCATCTGCCATGTTGTCCAACCTTGCTCTGATACCACTATGATGATGGATTTGTACTTGATGAAGATGAAGTGGTGCTGCAAAAATGTTGCACTACACCAGCCAAATGAACTCTAGAGATATGTGGTGGACCCTTTTAGCTTTCCAAAGGATGTATTAGACACCCTATGTACCTTGGAATATCACTCTCAAAGAGATGAATCAAGACAGAAAAGTTTGACTAAGAGTCAACATGAAGAAACTTTCTATTTTGGTCATGAATGCTTCAATATTTTACTCAGTGCTCATTCTCTGATTACAATTGACAAGAGATCTTTTGGAGGAATCTAATTAGGAAACAATGCAACCTATTGGGAGTTATTTCATAAAAATGATTGACCATACTAAGACAAAAAAGTTTAGCAAGTCAGGTATGTAATCCCGATTTTTCAAGAAGTAGAAGATGTAGAGAGATAGATGGATTCTAACAAATATATATCTTGATTGAGAAATCCAAATCCAACAAAACTTTGGGAGTATATAGTAGACTTAGAGAGCTAATTTTACCAAGTTAAGTCACTAGAAATGGTGCACCATCCTTAAAGAAACCATCTCTGCAATCTAATAGAAAAATTGAGAAGTATGATAGTGAATACTACACTCACATAGGCATGAAGATATGGTCACAAATGATCATGAAAACAAATGTATATTGAATGTAAATTATAATGGACTTAGTGGTACATGTGTGTGCCTTGAGATCACACTCGGATATGGCAAGAAGCTCAACTAATGAGTGTACATTTCTGCGACTAAAAGTCATGTGTATATAGTGATGATTGGAGCCAAGATTTTAAATTTGAATCTTGCTCACCTAAAACCTCTTTTCCTAATTCTTAGTGATGGATTATCAACTAACTCAATCACAAGTTCGTGGATTTTCTTTCCCTTCTCATCAAGTGGATTCAACCACTTTGATTCCTTCACTTTTACATCAAGTAAATACTCAAAGAGTTACAAGGGTGAGTTAATAAGTGATTTCTTCAAAGCTTTAGCATTTGCTTCAAGTTTCTATGACATTTGGAGACTCAAGACAACACATAGACTTGCCATGAACTTGTTCCAACAATAGAAAGGTTTTCTTATGGGGAGTCTGTTGAGATGTTCATCACCTGCATAAAGAGTCCATAGGATCAAATGGTTGGAGTAGGTGTACAAAAGTGAGACGAGGAGCTAGGTTGATGTTTTCTTTGAAAATGTCCACCAAAGTCTGATGATTTGATAAATTATCTTAATACTCCAATTAGACCCCAATGTCTTGCTAGAATTTAGTGTCTTTCTCATGGAGGAGGAGCTATGACTCAAGGCAAGGAGTGGTGGAAACAAAGAAGATGCTACCTTCACAACAAATGCCATGGGAGGCAAAGAATACTCTTCAAAAGATCAAGAAAAAACAAAGAATGCAAAGAAGAAGTTCAAGAGAGAGTGCTTCCACTGCAAGAAGAAAGGCCATAAATGTCAAGACTATCACATCAAAAAGGTAGAAGTGAAGAATGGAGGTTCTTCAAAAGGTGGAAAGGGCAAGGAATCTACCAATACTACAATAAATTTAGCTTGAGTTATTTATTATGATAGAGGAGGTATGCTCCTCGACTAAAGATTTAAGAACAAATGACTCATGGGTGTTGGATAGTGGTGCTTCTTGTCATATGATGAGCAAAACCGAGCTTTACAATTCCTTGTAGCCTCTCAAGGAATCCATCAATGTAAAGATAACAAATAATGAAAGATATCCTGTAAAGGATGAAGATGTGGTTTCTTTCATTAATTCTAATGGGATAACGAAAAGATTCAAATGTGTTTCAATGTTCCACAAATTGAATAAAATTTTCTTTTAGTAGCTTCTATAACTAATCAACGACATGAAGTATCTTTCAACAAGACAAGAGCTAAGATTATGGATAGTAACCATAATATTGTTGGGACTGGCATAAGGAGGAACAACATGTACTTGTGTGATATTGAATGCCATGTACTAAAGTAGATGGGGTATGGTTGTACACCTACTATCAATTGTAGACATGAAAGAACCATGTGAAGCTTGCATAATGTGCAAGAAAGAGAGGAAAACATTTCCACAAGAAAGAAAGAACAAAACAAGCTATCCTCTAGAGTTGGTGCATGCTGATGTGTGTAGAAAAATGCCTACATAAGTCTTGGGTGGATCTTCCTACTTCATGTTATGCATTAATGGCTATAGTAAGAATATGTAAGCCACCGGATTGGCAATTGTAAAATCAACTCTTAACGAACCGAAAGGTCGTTGTGTAAATGTTGTAACCCTGATTGATGATTGTAACCTTTATTTAAATCAATGGAAAAAGACGCTTCGGGGACGACCAGAGGAGTCGCCACACTGTTCGTCTGGTTGATGATATCTGTATAGTTTCCGTGGTGTGTTTGAGAACTCTGAGTTATTCTGTTCTCGTCTCTGTCTTGTTTGTTTATCGATACCTGATCGGTAAAGATTGGGGTTAGGGTAATATTCATAGTAAGTTAAGAGTTGAATTATTGTTTCACTGAGGATATTACTATGAGTCTGTGTACGGTAATGTTTACCTTATGATTCGGTTACTAAGAGAGTCTGCACCTGTGTATGAATCGACATTTTGTGAGTACATTCTGTTTGATTATCTGCACCTGTACGGTACAGATTGAGTTACTGTTTTTGTCTCTATTGTTTACAGTAATTGTGTTTGGATCAGTTCTTAAGTTAGACGAAGTGATTCTGTATTTACGGTAATGATAGTTTCGCCGCTGTCTGTTGAGAACGCATCCACTAGATTGTAATCGATAGTAAGATTGTAAGAGTGTAACCAGAGTCTTGATAAGTAAGTTGTATTGACAGAGATTTTTAATGTTAGATTACGATCATGTGAGTGAGTTGATTTGGGAAATCAAGTATAGGGCCTCTGTTTAACAGACCCCTTCCACTCCCAAGAACCCGATATATGTTTAAACGCGTCTCTGACGGCAAGACCCGCGTTTAACACTGGCGCCGTCTGTGGGAAAGTGGCACCAAAGTATTGCAATATAGTTGTGAGAAAGTGGCACCAGAGCGTTGTAAATTGATTGTGAGAAAGTGGTCATAGATTGTGAATCGACGAGTAGTACGCAAAGTATTGCAAACGTGATATATGCCGATTACTCGTTCCGGTGAAACGTACCCGAAGTATAGGAGAAACGAATAGTATTGGGTGATACCTAATTTGCTAAGGATGCCCCCAGGAGCTAGAAGTGCAGATAAGTTTAACCCAGTTGTCAAGGAAGCGAAGAACGATAATAGTGATTCCGGTAGCATTCCGGTGGAACGAAGTGCAATTTCGGCAGATTTTGGTGCAATTTCGGCACAGTCTGTCGAAGATATAGTAAAGCGCAGATAAGTTTAACCTAGTTGTCAAGGAAGCGAAGAACGATAATAGTGATTCCGGTAGCATTCCGGTGGAACGAAGTGCAATTTCGGCAGATTTTGGTGCAATTTCGGCACAGTCTATCGAAGATATAGTAACTCTAGAGTCTACCAGGACGCAGTATGCAGTTAACTTAACACCATCTGGACAAGATTCCAGTTTGTCTATGGATAGAAGCGCGTTGGCCAAAGAAATCAGTGAAGGTGAAAAAGTACCTTGTTTTGGTGAAATTTTGACAAATTCCGGTGATATTTCGGTCCCAGTTGCAAAGAGTTCACAGTCTCCCGGTGACGATTTACCATTTCCTGGTGAATCTTCATTCCGGTCACCACTATTCAGAGTAAGCTTCCCTACATTTGATATCAAGGAGGAAGGTAGCTTATTCGAAGCTGAAATTCGAAAGAGATTGAACGATATTATCAAACCGAAAAGTGCACAGGTTGACGATACAGATTCTGACGGTCAAGAAATTCAACCTCGGAACTCAGGAGATAGTAACAATACGACAGCAAGCACCATGATTGGACAACAACAACAACAAAAACAACAACAACATCTACTTCCACCTTGTCCGGTTCCGACAGGAGTTACCTACACAAAATTTGGTGGATTTCCAGGTGATGATCCTGATGCTCATGTACGAACCTTTGAAATTAGTTATGCAGTACTTAATCATCCACCTGATCCGGCATACAAGGCCATAGTATTCCAATCGACACTAGTTAATGAAGCCGCCAGATGGCTTACAGAACATGATATCAATCATTTTGGCACCTATGAAGCGGTAAGAGATGCGTTTCTACAGAGATTTTGGCTAAAGAAGAATCCCGCTGAAATTTTTGGTTACCTGCAGAACAATAGACAGAAGCTGAATCAAACAGTGCAGGAATATGCCACCCTATTCAGAACTCATTTGAGACAACTACCACCGGCCCATGCAAACCTGTCGGATGATGTCATCACATAGTGGCTTATTAATGGTTTGACTCCGTAGCTCCGACAGATTATGATCATTCGTTGTGTGGGAGCTATGATGCTAGATGCGGTTATTGCAATGGCCCTGCAGCTCGAGAATAAGTTGGAGCTTTTACCGAAGATTTGGATTGGTTAAAATCCAATAAAAATGTTGTAGAAGATCCGGCTAGACAAATGTACTGCACCACATGTAAGAATCCAAGGCATACCAGTACCACTTGTGCACTTAATCAGATGTACTGCGCTATCTGCAATACAAACGGACATTCCACCGAAAACTGTGCCTATAACGCCAAAGTGCAGGGAACAGCAACAGTAAATGCAATTATACAAGAACCAGGACAGCCTGCCACCGACTATGTACCACCTCAGAGGAGAAATAATCAGCAGCAAGGATACCACAATTATAGAGGACAGAGGAATACCAACCATAATGGAAATCGTTGGCAGACAGGAACATCACAAGAAGGTAATGCCTTGCCACCACCTCGCTGTCATTTTTGCGGTGAATTTGGTCACATCAGAAGATTTTGTAAAGATGCAGCCGAATATGATCAGAGGAAAAAAGAGCGTCAGAACCCAATGATAAATATGGTTCATATCACACCAATAGAAACACAAGCCGCAGTAGTTCAGACCCGATCCGGTAAGCCGTTGCAACCAGCAGCTGAAGTATTCGAACCAGGTGTTCGTGAGCAACAAAGAATGTATGACAAAGCTAGCTAGTGGACCACCACAGAACCTCCAGTGTTCCCAGATCCAATTCCGGTGACACAAGTTGCGTTGCCAAAGGAAACCGTGCAGGAGCAAGAGTCAATCCCAGTCACTGATGCATCATCTTCAGAATTAGTAAAAGGTACAAACCAAGCAGAGCATGCATGGGAAATTTTATCTAAAGCATCCATTACTCTTCCTCTTGGATAGTTACTGGTATTAGTACCAGGAGTTCGACAACAATTCCAGCAACAGTTCAGTTCTGCGTCTTCCTGCATTCCAGCAACAGCGACAGTACAACCGGAAACTGACTCTACGGTGGATCACTCGGTTCCTTTAATTATGGTATGGTACAAAAATCATAAAATTACTCAAGTATTAATTGATGGTGGTTCCGGTGTAAACATAGCTACTGCAGCACTTTGTAAAAAGCTAGGATGGACCGAAATTGAACCTGTGCAGTTTTTTGTTAGAATGGCCGACCAATCCAGAGTCCACCCAGTAGGACTTGTACAGAATGTCCCCATCACTTTGCAGGGTACAACTTTTAAGATGACTTTCATAGTTTTAGAACTACCGGAGTCTAGTCTTGATTATAATCTTCTTTTCGGTCGTCCTTGGTTGAAACAAGCTAAGGTTATACAAGATTGGTCCGCACAGGAACTCAATTTCAAAGACCATAACAAAAAATATATTGTAAAATTAGATGCTATTCAGCCCTGTGAACTCCATGCTAGACCTTATGTGGCAGAACTAGTTCATATGTTAGATGGTTTATCCGATGATGAAGAAGAAGATTTTTTGAAGAATAACATAGATTTAATTTCCTTAGGGACTGTTGATTTACAATCTGTTGTAGATCACTGGAATCTGGCAGTTTGTACAGTGATGCCTATGACCGAAGAAGTAGAAACAAAAAATACTGCTGCTAAGGATGAAACTGCTATACAACAACTTTTACAATCAGTCGATGATTCAGAAAAACCTCGTCAATTCTATGTTCTAGAAGATCAATTGATCACATATAATTTAGGGGATGAAGTTAATCCACGACGTGTCAAAATAAAGAAAGGATTGTCTGAAGTATTTCAAGCAGATCTGATCCAGTTACTTCGTGAGTTGGCTGATGTTTTTGCATGGGATTACTGTGACATGAAGGGTCTGGACCCTCGCATATATCAGCATCGAGTTGTACTTAAACCGGAAGCAAAACCAATTAAACAACCTAGCTATCGGATGAATCCTAACTACGCAGCATAGGTAAAGGAAGAGCTTGATAGGTTATTAAAAGTTGGATTCATTGTTCCAATAGAACATGCTGAGTGGATATCACCCATTGTTATCGTCCCTAAGAAGAATAAGCAGCTGCGCATATGTGTGGATTACCGGAAACTGAATGCAGCTATGGTGCCAGATCCGTTTCCTCTTCCATTTCTTGATACAATGCTGGATAGAGTGGCTGGGCATGAAATGTATTCATTTCTGGATGAATATAGTGGGTATAATCAGGTCAGAATGGCTGAGGAAGATATACCAAAAACAACATTCATTACCAATTGGAGTGTTTTTGCTTGTACAGTTATGTGGTTTGGATTAAGAAATGCTCCTAGTACTTTTCAAAGATGTATGCAGGAAATATTCTCCCCTTATCTTACTTCTTTCATGCAAGTATATTTAGATGATTTCTCTTTATTTGGTAAGATGGTAGCACACCTGTATCATTTACGGTGTTGCTTTGAGAAGTGTCGTGAATACAGACTCTGCCTGAACCAAACAAGTATGTGTTTGCGGTTTCATGTGGTAAGCTGCTTGGCCATATTGTGTCTGCACAAGGCATACAAGTCGATCCAGATAAAATTGCAGCTGTGTTAGAAGCACTTGTGCCTACTACGCCGAAAGAAGTCATGCGATTCATGTGTCAAGTCAGGTGGCATGGTCGACATTTACGGTGGCTTGCTCATTTGGCAATACCTCTCAATAAATTAATAACCAGTACTCCTCGACAGTTTGTTTGGACTTAGGAATGTCAAACAACATTTGATTGTCTAAAAGGCTTATTAACGCACGTTCCAATTCTACAACCTCCTGATTGGGAACGTCCATTTCATGTTTTTGTTGACGCATTAGATATCGCCATTGGGAGTGTCTTAATGCAACAAACTGATAAGTGGTTTCGGCCTGTTTATTATGCGAGTAGAAGAGTTGCTTTTGCAGAAAAGAATTATTCAGTAACTGAAAGAGAATGCCTTGGTTTAGTATATTCGGTAAAGAAATTTTTTGGCATTATTTGTTAGGCCGAAAATTCATCTTTCACGTAGATCATGCTGCGCTAGTATATCTGGTTCGGCAGCAACATTTAGGTGGTTGTTTAGCGCGTTGGGTTCTACTATTACAAGAATTTGATTACGAAGTAATTCATCGACTTGGAACTGCACATGCATTAGCAGATTTCCTTTCTCGGTTGGATTCCGGTGAAGCTCCGGTCGGTGTTGATGACACCACACCTGCAATTTATGTTACTGACCCAACTACTGATGAATCTGCACAACCGCCTGTGACATCTACTTACTATGATCAGTTATTAACTTTTCTTACTGATGGATATCTTCCTGCTCAGACTTCTCGTGCAATGCGTAGGAAAATTGCAGTTTACAGTCACAGATTTCAATTGATTGCTGGAGAATTGTATTATATGGATCACACTGGAGTCTTAATTCGTTGTATTCCTCCACATGAAGTAAACTCAGTTATCACTCTGGCACATGCCATACCTTCCGGTGGACATTTTGCAGCAGATTTAACGCACTGGAAAATTCAGCAAAGTGGCCTTTGGTGGCCTACCATGTACAGAGATGTATCTCAGTTTGTCAAACAGTGTGACAATTGTCAACGGTCTGGGCAGCCTTTACAACGACATTTTTTCCCTCTCCAACCTATATTACCCTTGGAGCCTTTTCAGAAATGGGGTCTTGACTTTATTGAACCAATCACACCTCCAACAATACTCAGTAATAATCGTTATATTCTGACATATACAGATTATGCTACCAGGTGGGTAGAAGCTTGGGCTTTACGGTCCGCTACAGCTATTTTGGTAGCAAAATGTTTAATGAAAGTCGTATTTCCATGATTTGGGTTACCTCTAGAACTAGTGACTGATCAAGGCACACATTTTGTTAACAATTTAATGAAAGTGCTTACACACTCTTTTCAGATTTTGCATAAATTCAGTTCTCCTTATTATCCTCGTGCTAATGGCTTAGCTGAAAGTACAAACAAGACCTTGCTGAGTATGCTTCGTAAATTGATTGTCGAATCACCAGAAAGATGGGATCAATTACTACCTGCATTATTATGGGCATACCGGACTACTTACAAAGTTGCCACCGGACTGACTCCTTTCAAACTTGCATATGGAATCGAGGCAATTGCTCCAATGGAAGTTGTTATTCCTAGTTTACGTGTGGCCATCACTCAGAAGTTGTTACCTGAAGCATCCTTGCCATTTCGGTTGGACACACTCAGAGAACTAGATGAGCATCGCTGGGAAAGTTTTTTGACTCTTCAAGAAGTGCAGTTGCGACAAGCTCGTACACATGATCGGTATCTAAAAACTCCAGTTTTTACGGTAGGGCAACTTGTGTTGTTTTATAATTCAAAATCAAATCGCTCTGCTGGAAAATTCAAGTTATGATGGTGTGGTCCTTACCGGATTACTAAACAAGTGGGCCCAGCAACTTTTCGGTTGGCTACTTTGACCGGAATTCCTCTTTTGAAAGTGATAAATGGTTCAAAGTTGCGGCCGTATCATCAAGCGCCTGATTCGCACTGAAGCATTCTGCGGTTGCCCGCATATTTTTCTTTCTTTCTTTTCTTTTTCTTTTTAGTTTTGGCGTGATTACTAAAATAAGTCTGTAAATATCCTTGTTTCATACCTAATTATGATCTACAGCTGCCCTGCATTATCGTTCTGCTCATGCATGCACACCGAAGTTATGACGTTATCATCTCAACATCGCACGATGATTAACAAATTTCAATTGCTTCCCGCTGCCAAGTATCTACTTAACCTTTTTTGTTTCGTTGTTAATCGCTATTGTGTCTACGTGCTCTGTGTGATTGTGCTATCTGTATACCCTGTGCAATTGTGTTCGTGTGCTTGTGTGTGCGCAACATGGAAGCGTTAGCAAACTTTGCTGCGTTCCGTGATGGACTCCCCGCAGATGTAGGTGAGTTCTTGCGAATTCGTGGGTTGGTCAATTTCGCTGAACTGCCTTGGCATTCAGTGGATTGTCACCCATTCTATGCCCAAATCATCGCCGCCATCACTGCCACACCTGCTACAGAGTAGATTTGGCCAATCACCTCCTTACCATCTCGTACCGTAATAACTATTCAGACTTTTGCTGATGCATTCTGACTTTCTCTCCAAGGTCGAGAGAATGGCCCTAGTCTTCCCATCGCCACAATGAATCAGTTGTTTCCGAGACATTCTTCTAATGAATATGCAATCCTTTGTCGTCCTGAGCTTGAACGCACGACTCTACAATTTTTAGTTTCCATTTTGAGCCTGCAAAAGCGCACATATGGAATATCTCGACCATTTTACTCCGCGATAGATCTAGCTGCTCGAGAGTCTGTAAAATTTGCCACATATTATTTCCGTCGCATTCATAGAGAATGCGTTGCAATAATTAAAGAAGTAAACAAGGGTGATATGCCGCGTTCCCGTCTCCCCCACACCTTAAGTTTCCTGTTTCCGGTACTCAAAGCAGCACAACCACCACCCAGAGGTCCAGTATTACACCATGAAGAATCCGCGCAGATCTTACAAGATGATGAAGAGGATGACGAAGAAATTTTCCACCTCCTCCATCGCAAAAGAATCAGAATAAGTTCATCTGACAGTGAAGTACAGGGTTCAGCCGCAGGTGATAAAGCAGATAACAATGAAGAGGAAGGGAATGAAGATGAGACTTTCCATGACACCGCAACATCAATGCATAATGATTCATCAGTGCAGTCATCTCCAAAGCAGCAACAAGAGTAGGATGATACTACTGATTTTGAAGCTAGCTCGTCTAAAGAAGAATCTAAACAACAATCTGAACAGGAAAAGCAGGAAGATGCGCAACCAATCATGAAAGAAATTGTTGAAGAATTAATTACGGTCATGGATTCTGCAGTTGCCAATCCTGAGGACACTACGCAACAAACCACCGAACAGGTAGTCGAAACTAACTCTGTTCTTCTAACTTCTCCACCTGTTCCACCCATTGTCCCTGTTCCACCCATTGTCACTGAGGAACCTACCGCTTCTTCATCCTCGTCACCGAATTATTCTCCACCCAATTCCCATCAGCTCCTCACAACCTCTACATCTCAACCTCATCCTCATCTTTCGCTTCCTTCACTCCCTGTATTTTCTGAGCTTGCAACTATGGGACAGATGTTGATCCATCTATCGCAGCAATTACCAGTATAGATGAAAGAAGTCACTGATACTATCAGAGATGATTTCCAGCATAAGGTCGATGTGTTGGAGGCAGACATTAGTCCTCTCCAGGAAGAATTAGAAGTAGCTAAAGCAAAAAATCTAGCCTTACATGAACAAATTAAGGAGTTACAGGCCAGAATTGCCGAGCAGGTAGCAGTTACCAGTCAACAAGATGCGGCACTGGCAATAGTCCGAGAAAAAGAAGAGTTATTAAGTGTTGCAGATGCCGAAATTATGCATTTAGCCCAAGATAAAGAAGATGCACGTGTAGCTTTAGGGAATCTATTAGAAGAAACCAGACAACAACTTGATGAAATGGTACAACACGGACAAGAGATGGCGGACCTGGCGAAGCGCACTTCTAAAGAACTACAGAGAACCAAGATTGATTTATTTGACGTAAACAATATTCTTAAACGCAAATTAACCATGGAAGCTCAATTACAGAAAGAGATAACAGGGATCAGAAGAGAGTGTGATGCTTTTTATCGAACAATCCAATTTCAGAATCAGGAGATAGATAGAAGAGAGTATCAACTGGATACACAGAAAGAACGACTCTCCCAGATCGATAAGCAAATTGACGACATGAAGGTTACCAAAGATGCGGCTCTCTCGAATGAGTTTTATTTACAAGAAGCTTTTCTGCAGACACAAGCAGAAGTTTTGATAAGCTCAGTACGGACAGATGCCCAGCTTGTAGAACCAGACATTTTGAAGCAGATGATAGAATCATTGAAGAAGAAAATTGCCCAGACATTTAGATTAGCCCGAACTATGTATTTAGAAGGAATAGTAGATGAACCATAATTTTTGTATACCTGTGGGTTCAAGTCCACCGGGCGTGCCAGTGTAAGCTGCCGGATTGGCAATTGTAAAATCAACTCTTAACTGTTGGAGCAAGTCTATGACAAGCCTAAGTATTGGCTTGAGTCTCACAAAGTCTTAGAAGAAGCTTTAAAAAGAAGACTATGTAAAGTTCACTTGTGAACTACCTCTTGTAATTTTTTGAAGAGTTTACTTAATGTAAAAGTAAGAGAATCTTAAGTGGTTGAGTCCACATGATCAAGAATGGAAAGAGGAGCCACGAATTCATGATTTGTGGTAGGTAGAGAATCAAATCAATCATTGATTGATTGGAGAGTGATTGAGGGAAGTTAGCCTCCCAAACTCAACTATAAATAGATGGCAGTTTTAGTCGTGGTTAGAGAGACCTATGTGAAGACCTCCAAGAGCTGAGCTTTATGCCATATCAAGGTGTGATTACAAGGCACACATATGTATCAGTAAGTCCATTGTATTTTACAAGCAATATACTTTCATTTTCATTATCATTTGGGTTCATATTTCCATGTTCTTGTGAAGTGTACTACTCACTACCATATCTCTCAGTTTTCTCAGTCAGCTTGCAGAGATGTTTTCTCTGAGCTTGGTGCATCATTTTCAGTGATTTAACTTGGTAACGTTAGCTCTATAAGTCTACTATATGCGCACAAATTTTCATGTCATTTGGATGTTGCAATCTTCAGTTATGTTCATTTGAAGTCAACAGGGTCTGTTCATCTTCACTTCTCTGTCAGGTACCTGACTTTTGCACTCATCTTGTCAGAGGTGTTTCTCAGTGGTTACTCATTCAAATTAAATGATTTAAATCTTGTTGGACTCAGCTTACTGTCTACTATAACCATACAAATTTTCATAATCATTGGATTCCTATATTTTGAGTTATATGGATTTTTCTGCTCACTGGTCTCAAACTGTAGCAGCCCGTGAAAATCGGGATGATGTAATCAATTGTTAAAACTCATTCTCAGTGTGTGGTTCATTATTTTTTATAAGATTACTCTTGAAAGTTAGCTCTTTAAGTTAAATAGACTTCCCCAAGAGGAATTAAGCTAATTGCTGCTGTGCTCAGAGAATTATGTAAAACACTGGACAGGTGTATGAACCAAGAATAGCAAGTTTTCACCTCTGAGCTAACTCCAACTTATCTGTTTTGATCTATCTTTTTGAGAGTGATCTTCCAAGGTACATAGGGTGTCTAATACATCCATTGGCAAGCTAAAAGGGCCCACCATATACTCGTGGAGTTCATTTGGCTAGTGTAGATCAAGGATTTTGCAACACCTCTTCATCTTCAAGCACATACCTATCCATCTCTTCATAGTGGTATCAGAGCAAGGTTGGACAACATGGCAGATGGATTTCCTTCATCAATTGACAAATTGGACAGAGGTAACTACTCAGCTTGGTCATTAAGGATGGAAGCTTATCTCCAAGGTAGAAGTTTATATGGTTATGTGGCTGGAGATGAAGTTATGCCAAGTTTCAGGAACAAAAGTCAACCAACACAAGAAGAGCAAGAAAGATTGAGCACATGGTGCTCCAAGGATGCACTTGCAAGGTCTTATCTCCTCAACTCTATCTCAGATTTTTTGTTGCCTCACATTAGAAGTTGTAAGACATCTCAGGAAGTGTGGGATGCACTTGAAGCTTTCTTTTCTTCAAGTACCAAAGCTAAGAAGCATCAACTATGGCTGGATTTCACAACTCTCAAGAAGGCTCCCAAACAAAATGTGATTGATTTTGTCACAAAGCTCAAGGACATAGCAGATCAGTTGGGAAGCATTGGAGAGGTAATAGATGAAGAGCAAATTGTAAGGCAGGTCATCAATGGCTTGAAGGCAGATGACAAGTGGGAAGCATTCACCACAGCTATGGATTTGTACATGGACATGCATGTACCTGATTTCAACACACTCATTGGACAACTACTTACTCAAGAGGCAAAGCTTATCAAAAATGGAGAAAGCTCTAAAGGTAATCAATCTTCAGCTTTATACACGGATAAAAGCAAGTCTAAAGATAACAAAGGAAAGGCAAAGAAAGTGGATGATGAAGCAGGTACATATCAAGCTAACTATGCAGGTAGAGGAAGACATGGAAGAGGTAGAGGAAGAGGAGGTAGACAAGGCAGGGGGAGATCCCAAGACTCCAACTCATGTTCTATTTGTGGATTAACTAATCATACAACTGAAAATTTCTTTAGGAATTCCAGGAATCAAAGAGGCAGAGGATACAATAGAGAAGTTATGGATACTCAAGAGGAAGGTTCAACAACTACCATGGCAACTACAACAAATACAATCATTCAAACTATCAAGGAGGCTACAAAGGAAGGAGAGACTACAATAACTACACAGAAGACTCAAACAAAGAGGATTCATTATTGATCATGAACATGGCTATGCCACAAGGTAAATCTGATGAGCATGTTTTCTACATAGATTCAGGTTGTTCAAATCATGTGGCAGGAAATGTGGCACTCCTATCAGATTTAGAAGATCCAAGGAATAAGCATGAGGTACAAACAGGAGATGATACAAAACATCCTGTGGAGAAAATAGGCAATGTCAAAGCACCTGATGGAAACATCAACCTACTCAGTAAGGTACTCTATGTCCCTACCATTACAAAGAATTTGATAAGTGTTGGGCAGATAGTAGAGAAAGGGTTGCAAGTCAGGTTCACAAAAGCAGGAGCATTTGTTGAAGATCCAAGTCAAGGATTCAGAAGAATTGCAAAAGGTGAAAAGACAGGTAGATTGTTCACATTTGAATTACAGGACACTAGAAACATTGCTCTCTTTAATTATGGTAGTCAGACACTCACAGAATTGGAAGTATGGCACAAAAGGTTAGCACATATTGGTGAAAGTTCATTAAAGCAAATTTGCAGGGTCCAAAGTGTACTTGGACTCCCTAATTTGTCAAAACAACATATGATTTATAAGTGTAGTGCATGTCAATTTGGAAAGTCTCACAGGTTACCATTCATGAAGAAAGGTTATATGCATGGAGATCTCTTGGAGTTGGTTCATACAGATGTATGGGGACCTAGCAAGGAAGCTTCAATATCTGGATCAAGGTATTATGTTTCCTTTATTGATGATTGCAGCAGATGGACTATCCTATTCTTTATGAAACACAAAGATGAAGTTTTTTCATGTTTCAAAAGATATTTGGCTCTTGTGGAGAATCAAACAGGTAAATCACTAAAAAGGCTAAGGTCAGATGGAGGGGGAGAATACTTCTCCCATGATTTTGATTCTTTTCTTCAAGAAAGAGGAATCAAAAGAGAGGTAACTACAAGGTACACTCCTGAGCAAAATGGAGTGGCAGAAAGGAGGAATAGGACAATTGTTGAAGCTGCAAGGTCTATGTTAAATGAAAAGCATTTGCCTAATTACTTATGGGCTGAGGCTGTATCTACAGCCACTTACTTGATTAACAGGTTGCCTTCAAAATCCCTTGATGGGATGACTCCATATGAGGCTTGGAATGGAAGAAGACCAAGCTTAGATCATTGTAAAATTTTTGGATGTATTGCTTTTGCTCATGTTCCTTTACAGGTTAGAGGCAAGATGGATCCAAAGGCAGAAAGGTGTGTATTTATTGGATATGACAACAATCAAAAGGGCTACAATTTATACAACCCTACCAACAAAGGATTCTTGGTAAGCAGAGATGTAGTTTTTGATGAGAACAATTCATGGTATGAAGATTCATGCAGGAAGATCAATTTACCATATGATCTTGAAGAAGATTTTCCAAAGCTTGGTAGAGAACAATCAAAGATTGAAGAACAAGACACCTCAGAGGATGATGAAGAATCTCACATGGAAAAGATAAAAGCATGGAAGTCTAAAGGTAAAGCAAAATTGCAGGAACTTGGACATGAGGCAGAATCATCACATCATGGCCTAAGAAGATCTATGAGGGAAAAGAAAAAACCAGAAAGGTATGGGTTTGACACCTCATTAGTAACTAAACATTCTATCTACATAGCACAAGACATAAACCAAGAGGAGCCATCATCATTCGAAGAGGCCAAAGCAAAATCAGAATGGAAGCATGCAATGAAGGAAGAGATTGAAGCACTTGAGGAAAACAACACTTGGGATTTGGTGCCCAAGACTTCATCCATGAAGGTAATAGGCTCAAGATGGGTCTATAAACTCAAGAAGAGGTCTGATGGTTCAATTAACAGGTATAAGGCAAGGCTTGTAGCAAAAGGCTTTGCACAAACTCAGGGAATTGATTATGAGGAGACCTTCTCTCCTGTGGCAAAGATGCCTACTATTAGGGTTTTGCTTAGTATTGCCTCTTCCAAGAATTGGAAGATACTTCAACTAGATGTAAAGAATGCATTCTTGAATGGTTGGATAACAGAAGAGGTATATATGGCACAACCACCTGGTTTTGAGAACCAAGTTTATCCTGATTATGTGTGTAAACTTAACAAAGCATTGTATGGTCTCAAGCAAGCTCCAAGAGCTTGGAATTTCAGGCTTGTTTCATTCTTGCAGGACAAAGGCTTTCAACCAAGCAAGGCAGATCCTTCACTCTTTATTAAAAAGAGTAATTCCAAGGTCATCTACCTATGTGTATATGTAGATGATATTATATTGACAGGAAATGATGCAGATGGTATGAAGAAGATCAAAGATCAGATGAGAGAAGAGTTCAAGATAAGTGATTTGGGTTCACTTACCTACTTCTTAGGTTTGGAAGTTGTCTACAAAGATCATGGTTTGTTTCTCACTCAAAGGAAGTACATTAAGGACATGTTGGCAAAATTCAAGATGCAAGATTGTAAGATTGCAGGTACTCCAATGGAGGTCAATCACAAATTGAGCTCACATGAAGGTGAACTCATAGAGGACATCACATCATATCAAAGTCTAGTGGGTAGTCTGAACTATGCCACATTGACAAGAGTAGATATATGTTACAGTGTGAGTGTGCTAAGTCAATTTATGCACACACCAAGGAAACCACATATGGATGCTGCCAAAAGGATTCTCAAGTATCTCAAAGGAACCATAAATGAAGGACTTTATTATCCTTATGTATCTGATTTAGGTTTGAAGCTATTTTCTTATGCAGATTGGGCTGGCTCCAAGGAAGATAGAAGGAGCACTTCAGGTTATCTTACCTTTGCAGGTTCAAAGCTTATTTCATGGTCATCCAAGAAGCAACCCACAGTTGCTCTCTCTTCTACTGAAGCTGAATATAGAGGTCTTGCCATAGCTACACAAGAAGCTATGTGGATGAAGACATTATTCAAAGATCTTGGATTGGAGTTTGGAACTCCAACTATTTTTTGTGACAATATGAGTTCTATTCATTTGGCTGCTAATCCTATTTTTCATGCAAGAACTAAACATATTGAAGTTCATTATCACTATGTACGAGAAAAGGTTCTAAGCAAAGAGATTCAAATATCATATGTGTCCACTCATCAACAATGTGCAGATATTCTAACCAAAGCATTGGATGGTACAAAGCTTTGCAAATTCAAGGCTATGATTGGTTTGCAGGTAATCTTGGAAGATTGAAGACCTCAAGCATACTTGGCTTGAGGGGGAGCTGTTGGAGCAAGTCTATGACAAGCCTAAGTATTGGCTTGAGTCTCACAAAGTCTTAGAAGAAGATTTAAAAAGAAGACTATGTAAAGTTCACTTGTGAACTACCTCTTGTAATTTTTTGAAGAGTTTACTTAATGTAAAAGTAAGAGAATCTTAAGTGGTTGAGTCCACATGATCAAGAATGGAAAGAGGAGCCACGAATTTGTGATTTGTGGTAGGTAGAGAATCAAATCAATCATTGATTGATTGGAGAGTGATTGAGGGAAGTTAGCCTCCCAAACTCAACTATAAATAGATGGCAGTTTTAGTCGTGGTTAGAGAGACCTATGTGAAGACCTCCAAGAGCTCAGCTTTATGCCATATCAAGGTGTGATTACAAGGCACACATATGTATCAGTAAGTCCATTGTATTTTACAAGCAATATACTTTCATTTTCATTATCATTTGGGTTCATATTTCCATGTTCTTGTGAAGTGTACTACTCACTGCCATATCTCTCAGTTTTCTCAGTCAGCTTGCAGAGATGTTTTCTCTGAGCTTGGTGCATCATTTTCAGTGATTTAACTTGGTAAAGTTAGCTCTATAAGTCTACTATATGCTCACAAATTTTCATGTCATTTGGATGTTGCAATCTTCAGTTATGTTTATTTGAAGTCAATAGGGTCTGTTCATCTTCACTTCTCTATCAGATACCCGACTTTTTCACTCATCTTGTCAGAGGTGTTTCTCAGTGGTTACTCATCCACATTCAATGATTTAAATCGTGTTGGATTCAACGTACTGTCTAGTATAACCATACAAATTTTCATAATAATTTGATTCCTACATTTTGAGTTATGTGGATTTTTTTGCTCACTGGTCTCAAACTGTAGCAGCCCGTGAAAATCGGGATGATGTCATCAATTGTTAAAACTCATTCTCAGTGTGTGGTTCATTATTTTTTATGAGATTACTCTTGAAAGTTAGCTCTTTAAGTTAACTAGACTTCCCCAAGAGGAATTAAGCTAATTGCTGCTGTGCTCAGAGAATTATGTAAAACACTGGACAGGTGTATGAACCAAGAATAGCAAGTTTTCACCTCTGAGCTAACTCCAACTTATCTGTTTTGATCTATCTTTTTGAGAGTGATCTTCCAAGGTACATAGGGTGTCTAATACATCCATTGGAAAGCTAAAAGGGCCCACCATATACTCCTAGAGTTCATTTGGCTGGTGTAGATCAAGGATTTTGCAACACCTCTTCATCTTCAAGCACATACCTATCCATCTCTTCACATTAACGAACCGAAAGGTCATTGCGTAAATGTTGTAACCCTGATTGATGATTGTAACCTTTATTTAAATCAATGGAAAAAGACGCTTCGGGGACGACCAGAGGAGTCGCCAAACTGTTCGTCTGGTTGATGATAGCTGTATAGTTTTCGTGGTGTGTTTGAGAACTCTGAGTTATTCTGTTCTCGTCTCTGTCTTGTTTGTTTATCGATACCTGTTCGGTAAAGATTGGGGTTAGGGTAATATTCATAGTAAGTTAAGAGTTGAATTATTGTTTCACTGAGGATATTACTGTGAGTCTGTGTACGGTAATGTTTACCTTATGATTCGGTTACTGAGAGAGTCTGCACCTGTGTATGAATCGACATTTTGTGAGTACATTTTGTTTGATTATCTGCACCTGTACGGTACAGATTGAGTTACTGTTATTGTCTCTATTGTTTACAGTAATTGTGTTTGGATTAGTTCTTAAGTTAGAGGAAGTGATTCTGTATTTACATTAATGATAGTTTCGCCGTTGTCTGTTGAGAACGCATCCACTGGATTGTAATCGATAGTAAGATTGTAAGAGTGTAACCAGAGTCTTGATAAGTAAGTTGTATTGACAGAGATTTTTAATGTTAGATTACGATCATGTGAGTGAGTTGATTTGGGAAATCAAGTATAGGGCCTCTGTTTAACAGACCCCTTCAACTCCCACGAACCCGATATATGTTTAAACGCGTCTCTGACGGCAAGACCCGCGTTTAACAAATATGTGGGTGCACATTCTTTACCATAAGACTCAATATTTTGGTAAGTTTAGAGAATGGTTTCAACTTGTCCAGAAAACAAAACATGGAAGAAGATGAAGAAATTCAGGATAGAGAGTGGTGGTCCGTTTACATAAAAAATTTTGAAGTTTTTTACAAGATTAAAGGAATCAACCATCCACTCATAGTGGCACATAAAAAAAAAAATGATGTTCTAGATGTCCGAATGGAACCATCATGGAGATGGCAAGGTGCATGTTGAAGGGAAAGGGTTTTCCAAATCAATTTTGGGTACATGTTGTCAACACTGTTTTCCACATCTTGATTCAAAGTGACATCAAGGCATTTCATGGAAATACTCCACAATAGGCCTAAACTAATAAAAAAATCCATCTATTTTTTATCTCAAAGTATTTCAAAGTGAATCTTGTGTAAATTTTCCAAATAGGGAGAGAAACAAACTTCAAACAAAAAGCGTCAAATATCTTCATAGGATACATGGAGGATAAGAGGAATTATAAGCTTTACAACCCCGAGGATAAGAAGATCATGGCAAGTTGCGATATGGTGTTTAAGGAGGAGCAACCACATGCAGTGGAGGAGGAAAATTGAGCATTCGATTTATCTTGTATACCCACTTAGTGCCAATTGTCTTCTTGCCAAGAGAGAAGTCACATAAAGACCAACTACCATTTTTCATGATAGCATCATATTCAGATTGCATAGTAGCCATCCAATTTTTTGAATGTTGTGTAAGACAATAGTTACGCAATATAACACAGGAGCAAAAGCAGAGAAGATAACAGATATAGGAGAATCTCAACAATTTTCTACTAGCAGCAAGTACAAAGATGATGGCGTTGTCCACCCGTGCGCTCTCAAGGTAGAGCTTAAATGGTGATCTAGACAACTCTAGATAGGGAGATACAAGGTAGAGGTATGCTGGCTCAACTCAGGTGTCTTAGGTAGTGCAGAAGTCATGTATATATAGGATCATGGGTGTCCTGCCATGGACGGCAATACATGGGCGGTAGAGCGTGGGCGGCCACCGCCCGCGTAATTGCCATACACGGCTTAGACTGGTTGAACCGACCTAACAAATATAAATGATTTCTGACTCCGACAGGGAATATTCCATGGAATATTCCCTTTACCGTCGCGTCGGGGGCGCTGCCCCCGGACCCCCACCAGGGGGCCCGCTGGCCCCCTGGGACCCCCCAGCCAGGGGGCCCGCTGGCCCCCTTGGACCCCCCAGCCGGGGCTGCTCACCGCTGCCCCGGACCCCACAATTGGGGACCCTGGTAACTCCCTTTCCTTATAATATCTTGCATGGTCCAATATGACCTTCATCCAACATTCAAGTTGGGATTCCCATCAATTGGGTAATGCACGCTTGGCTTCTCCTCATAAAGGGGGCCTTACAAAATGTGCATACAATCATGAGGGGTAGACATTGATCATATACTAACACCCCCCCTCAATGTTTACCGATGATAAATCAAGTAGGTCTCGGTCCTATGCCCATATGTTGAAGATGCTTGTTGAGCTGCTCTCTTCCAAGTGCTTTAGTGAATATGTCAGCACAATTTGCCTCTGTTGGGCAATATTCTAGCTCCACAAGTTCATCTTCAATTAGCTCACGAATGTAATGGTACTGTACTTCTATGTGCTTGGTGCGAGCATGAAATACTGGGTTCTTTGCAATAGCCATACAGCTTTGATTATCACACTTGAGTACAATTGGCATATTTGATGGAAAGCCTAGATCTGCAAGAATTCTCCTTAACCAGACTGCCTCACAAGAAGCAAAACAAGCTGCTTTGTACTCTGCTTCGGTGGAGGAGAGTGCGAGAGTTGGTTGCTTCCTACTTACCCAAGAAAATATTCCTGAACCAAGTGAGAAACAATATCCAGAAACTGATTTTCTAGAATCACAATCTCCAGCCCAATCTGAATCACAATATCCTTGGAGTGTATCACCTGTGGTATACAAAATACCAAAATCCAAGGTTCCTGCAATGTACCTTAGAATTCGCATTCCAGCATTCCAGTGACTCTCCTTAGGTTTGTTGGAAAACCTGCTTAACACTCCAACAGCATAGCAAATGTCTGGTCTAGTGTTGCACAGAAAAATAAGACTTCCAACGAGCTTCCTATACTTCTTAGCATCTACATCAGGCATGTTATCATCCATAGATAGCTTATGATTTACCTCCATAGGTGTGCTAGTTGGTTTGCAGTCCATCATTCCAAATGCCTTGAGAATTTCTTTGGAATATTTTTGTTGTGAGATGAAAATGCCATCCTTCCTTTGCCATACTTCAATTCCCAGACAAAAATGGAGTAGACCTAAGTCTGTCATTTCAAACTCAGTTCCCAAGCTGATCCGAGTTTGATTGATGAGTTCCTGATGATCTCCTGTAATGATCAAATCATCTACATATACAATGACAACAACTAGCTTGCTATCCCTTTTCGTTACATACAAGTTAGCATCAGAAGTACTTCTTTCAAAACCCATATTTTTGAAAAATTGATCTATTCGTTGGTACCAAGCCCGTGGAGCTTGCTTAAGTCCATACAAAGCTTTCTTCAACCTGCAAACTTTATTTTCTGAATTGGGCACCTCAAAACCTGGTGGTTGAGATACATATACCTCCTCCTTGAGGTGACCATTCAAAAATGCAGATTTGACATCCATCTGGAAAATAGGCCAAGACTTTTGTGCAGCTATTGCAAGTACCGTCCGAATAGTTGTCATGCGTGCTGTTGGTGCAAAAGTTTCTTGAACATCAAATCCTTCAATCTGTGAAAAACCCTGTGCAACTAATCGTGCCTTATACTTTTCTAATGTTCCATCAGCTTTATACTTAGCTTTCCAAATCCATTTAGTACCTATTACCTTCTTCTTTGGCGGCAAGTCGACTAGATCCCATGTATCATTTTTGAGTATACTATCATACTCAGACTGCATTGCCGCTCTCCAATCTGGATCATCAATGGCTTCTTCAATGGTGGTAGGTTCCTTTATCGAACCCATGATATCTGCCATTAGAGCCATGTTAACAATGTGTTCTGAGGCTCTTCTTTGCTCCTCTATTCTCTTTGATCTTCGTAATCCATCCGATGATGATTCTGGTACATCTACATGTGGATTGTGATCATCAAAGAGCTGTTGTGCCCACTTCGGTAGTGGCTTACGCAGTGCAGCTACAACTGGTTGGCTTTTTATTGAGGAAATTTCTCCATCAGATGTTTCCTCCTCCTCAACTTTAACCTGTCTTTTGATAGGCACAAGGTGAGATATTTCTCCGCTTGATGAGATAGTAGATTTACCTTTATCTTCTACTAAGTGTGGTCGTTCATCAAACACCACATCTCGGCTGACAAAAATCTTCCTTGCCTCAGGATCCCATAACCTGTATGCTTTAGACTCTTCACTATATCCTAGGAAGACACACTTTTTGCTTTTTGAATCCAACTTTGATCTTGTTGAATCAGGAATATGTGCATAACAGAAACAACCAAAAATTCTGAAATGCAAAACTGAAGGCTTTTTACCAGAATATGCTTCTTGAGGAGTCATCCCCTTCAGTGCTTTTGTGTAGCTTCGATTGAGAATGTAGACTGCTGTATTGACTGCTTCTGCCCAGAATGAATCAGGCATGTCTTGAGCCTTCAACATACAACGAGCCATTTCAACTACTGTCCTGTTCCTGCGCTCAACAACGCCATTTTGTTGGGGTGTATGAGCTGTGGTAAGTTGCCTTTTCACACCATGCTCCTTACAGTAATTGTTGAATTCTGTTGACAAGAATTCACCTCCTCTATCTGTTCTAAATTTCTTTAGTTTCCTTCCTGATTCATTTTCTACATACTTATGCCACGTTTTAAATTTTTCAAAAGCATCAGCCTTCTCTCGAATGAAATAAACCCACATCTTTCTACTATAATCGTCGACTAACAGCAAGAAGTAGAAAGATCCTCCTAAAGCAGGTGTAGACATTTTACCGCAGAGATCAGCATGTACCAACTCTAGAGGAGCTTGAGATCGATTGCTGGTCTCTCTTGGAAATGCCTTTCGTTGTTGCTTGCCCATCATACAAGCTTCACAAGGTTCCTGCAACTCTGAAAATGCAGGCATATGAGCAACCATCCCTGTTCGTTGCATCTCCTTCAAAACTGCAAATCCGAGATGCCCAAATCGTCGGTGCCATAACCTGCTTACATCTTTATCTTCTGTAGCAGTTAAAGCACTTAACTCATACAAGTTATCCCGTCGTATGCCTTTACCTACAACATTACCTGATGAATCCATGATTTCCGCACCACTCTTATTGAAGTGAACTTCGAGTCCACGATCTGTTATTGCAGAAACTGACAACAAATTTCTTTTGAGTGTAGGTACATAGAGAACATCGGATAACTTTTTCTCAACACCTGGAGAAGTGATAAAAGAGATGGTTCCAGTTCCTTCAGCTGGACACTTGGAGTCATTTCCCACCACTACATTGATGGATTCCCGCAGAGGCACTAGGGAACTATACCAATCCTTTTTACTAGTCATATGGCGAGAAGCTCCACTATCTAAAATCCATGGCTCATCAACACGAGCTTGAGCAGATGAACATACCTCTTCAATAGCTACCCAAAGTTCCAGCTCTGTGTTGTTTGCAGACTCTTTGTTCTTCCATGATGATTTTACAGTCCCATTCCGTTCATCAGCTTGCTTCTTTCTGCAATCCTTGATGGCATGGCCTTTCTTTTCACAATAGAAGCAACTTCCTGTGAACTTTTTCTTCTTTGGCTTCTTCTTTGATCCCTCTGAAGAGCCTTTACCTTTTGCATTTGCTGAGAATGCAGCATCAGTTGTACTTTGCCGATTCTTCAGCCGCATCTCTTCTTCTAAAAGCATGGCACAAAACTCTTCAAATGTAAGAGGAGTTGGCCTTACCTGAGTGTTAAGGGCTGTTACTAATCCATCATACTTTGCTGGAAGAACACGTACAGATCTTCGAGCTAGCTCTTCTGGTGTTATAACAACACCAACTGCAGCCAATTGATCTTGAAGATGCTTTATCCGTTTGATAAAATCTTCAGCCTTTTCAGAATCAGAATGCTTTTCATTTGCCAACTGATTTTCTAAATTCTGTATCCTAGTGTGGTTCTTGGTCTCATATTGTCGAGCCAATATGCCCCAAGCCTCATGTGCTTTAGTAGTATGTTGAACTAAAGTAAGCACAGAATCACTTACACTAGTGACAATCGCACATAATGCATCAGCATTCCGCCTCTTCCAAGCTCGTAGAAGATCAGGATCTGGCTGAATCATCAATCTTGAATTTGCTGGATCTTCAACTGGTATAGGCTCTGGATCCAATCCCATCGGTCCCATGACAGTGTCAAGTAATTCATAGGAGTCCAAAATTGCAGAAATTTTGAACTTCCAGAGTGTATAGTTGGTTCCATCCAGCTTCCCTTCAGTGAATGCAGGTGGACGAATTCGAATAGGTGCAGCATTAACATTAGCTGAAGCACCAAGACTATTGTTCGACGATGAAGCCATCATGTAATCACTCGAATAATCTACTGATATTCTAGTCTGGTAGTAGGCTAAAATAATGATACTTCTCAAGCTATTCGAACCTTACAGCTCTGATACCATGTAAGACAATAGTTACGCAATATAACACAGGAGCAAAAGCAGAGAAGATAACAGATATAGGAGAATCTCAACAATTTTCTACTAGCAGCAAGTACAAAGATGATGGCGTTGTCCACCCGTGCGCTCTCAAGGTAGAGCTTAAATGGTGATCTAGACAACTCTAGATAGGGAGATACAAGGTAGAGGTATGCTGGCTCAACTCAGGTGTCTTAGGTAGTGCAGAAGTCATGTATATATAGGATCATGGGTGTCCTGCCATGGACGGCAATACATGGGCGGTAGAGCGTGGGCGGCCACCGCCCGCGTAATTGCCATACACGGCTTAGACTGGTTGAACCGACCTAACAAATATAAATGATTTCTGACTCCGACAGGGAATATTCCATGGAATATTCCCTTTACCGTCGCGCCGGGGGCGCTGCCCCCGGACCCCCACCAGGGGGCCCGCTGGCCCCCTGGGACCCCCCAGCCAGGGGGCCCGCTGGCCCCCTTGGACCCCCCAGCCGGGGCTGCTCACCGCTGCCCCGGACCCCACAATTGGGGACCCTGGTAACTCCCTTTCCTTATAATATCTTGCATGGTCCAATATGACCTTCATCCAACATTCAAGTTGGGATTCCCATCAATTGGGTAATGCACGCTTGGCTTCTCCTCATAAAGGGGGCCTTACAAAATGTGCATACAATCATGAGGGGTAGACATTGATCATATACTAACATGTTGTGCTTCATCAAACGAAATAGGGTCGTTCTCATCACAAAGACTATAGGCATCCATAACATAGCAATGTGATGCAAAAGAGGCACTATGAGAGCCTAAACAAGTATGATATGACAAAAGTGCATATAATTTTGCTATCTTGAAAAGTGTGCACTAGCCATTTAGGCATAGTTTTTGCCTCCTCAATATCAATTCTCTCAACAATAAATGCATCATGTAATTCTGCATAAAAATTGGAATGATCTGCATAATCATGTGAAACCTATAAAGTCTAAGAAATTTCCTCATTTGGAGTACTAGCACTAGATTGTCCAATTGTAAAAAGAGGCATCACAACTTCAATGGTAAGTTGAGTTGTGGGGTGCTCAAGACATCTGCGGGCAAGTATGGTGTACAATATGTAATAGCAGTGGTCATTCTAACTTGGAATATCCAAATAGGGTGACTTGTCAATTTTGTGGAAAAATGTTCATGAGGCTTGGGATTTCTATTTTTGAAGGGAACACAACAAAGGTAACTATGAGGTCCAGACCATTTTTCATGGTATCACATGAATTCATAAAACATGGACCAAAACTACCCAAACTCATAAAGTACACAAGAAAATCCATGTGCTATCAATGTGGATCAGACAACCATATTCAAAATAAGTTCTTTCTACTTGAGGGTGCACCACCCTATCAACATTGCCCTGATTCAAAAGATCACTACACAAGGGATTGCCTATGCAATCACCCTTATCCAATTCACATGATAGCAGTCTCTTCATAGGAAGAAGGTATGGCTCCACATTCATTCATTGTTTCATCCTCTATGGCACCTATGATAACTAGGGAAAGGTAAGAGGTGGCAACATGGAAAGAGGAGAAATGGAGATTAAAAGAGAAAGATGTTGGGAAGAAGGTTGAATAGATCAAGAATGAGGATATAGAAGAAGCTTATCAGAAGATAAGGGATACATTAAAATACCAACCAACTTGTCCTCAACCATGTGCACATGTTGTAGAAATTAAAGACATTCTAAATGAAAACCATCATAAGTTCAGCCTATATCAACTTATTTAGATGGATGCTAAGGTATGGAGTAAATTACTTAAGGTTATATACTCTACCTAATTGAGCCTGCCACCAAGTGTAGATCAGTACATGGTAGACTTCTCCCCAGCTCCACCAAATTGACTATTTCAATTAAGAATGAAATTTCAAGAGGAGTTATAGTGCATGGTAGATCTAGTATCAACTTGATGCTCAATTTCACCATGAAGAAGTTAAATCTAGAATTGACAAAAGAAACACCATTCACAGTGACATTTTTACACTAGCACTGTGTGTTATAGCTTTAGGGATCATAAACAAGGTAGTTATGTTAGTACAAGGCTACCAATCTATGTTGGAATTTTTATGTCATTACATTACCCCAAGAAAGTCTTTTCCTTTGCTCCTCAAAACATCCTAGTTGTGGTAGACCAAGGCAGAGAAACATGTTATGGATCTCCATGAATACTAATGACCAATTGCATATACATTTAGAAGAAACGTGTGATAATGAATTGAGGTAATGAAGGGGAGCCAATGAGCTCCATGCAGTGCATATTATCTTTTTGGATGGCATCACAATACTCCTCTATACCTATTTGTATAGATCTTTAGAAAACACAAAAGACAGAGAATAGAGAGTATAAGTTTGTTGTATGTAGGTTTCAAAAATAGGCAATCTCAATGTAGTTCATGATTGACCAAGCCACTATCTATTTTATTATAACAAAGCATATACAAGAGTGTTCGACTATCATTTGTCCTTTCACATAGAGACTAACTCTAATAGTTCCTAACAATCTCCCACTAAAGGCCAATATGGGTGATATGACCTAGGAAGAAAAGAAAAGAATGAGAAACAATATTTGAGTATGAATATACTTATGAGTATATGACTTATACATCCCACCTGATGGGCATATGACATATTGTACGAGGGATTGTGTAGTATAAGTTGAAGTAACCTCCATCAAGTGAAAACAATGTCTAAAGCTATCTTCTGGTAGAGCTTTCGTCAAAGCATCTACTTCATTTTCTTGAGTATGGACCTTCTCAAGTGAAATGTGCTTAGTGCCTTAGCAATCATGAATAAAGTGATATAGCACCGCAATGTTCTTGGTCTTTGCATGATAGATTGAATTCTTACCCAATGTAGTAGCACTGTTACTATCATTGAGTAAACAAGTTACATGCTTAGTATACTCATGTCACATACCAATATAGAAAGCCGCAATGTTTCCTTACATGCCTCACTAAGTGCAAAAACTTTTGCTTCTAGTGGAAACAACTATACATTATTGAAGACAAGACCTCCAAGAAACAACACCACCAGTGAAGTGAAAAATGTACTTTGAAGTAGAATTTTAGCTGTCCACAAAACCAACATAGTTAGAGTGTATGTATCCAATAATGTATGTTTTAGGCAGATATCTCAACATCATTTTGATCGCTTCCCAATGCCTCTTGCTAGGATTCAACATAGATTTTCTCACAATTCCCATTGCAAATGCAATGCCCAATCTCATAGCTATCATAGCATACATGAGACTACCAACAATAGATTGATAAATATTTTTTGTTATCAATTCTTTCTCCTCATCAGGTTCAGGACAATCGTTCTTATTGAGCTTCACATATAAAGGCAATAGTGTCCTCAATGCCTTTCCACCATACATATTGAATCTGTGAAGTACTTTAGTTGTGCATTCACTCTTAGTCAAGTATATGTGCTCTTACTCCGATCACAAGTAATGTGCATGCCAAGAGTATGTTTAGCATCTCCCAAATATTTCGACATGTGGACTTAACTTTGTCTTCAAAAGAGACAAGTATTTTGAAGACTTATGAGCAATCACCATATCATCAACATAAAGTATCAAGCATATCAAGCTACCATATTAATATTTTTGAGTGTACAGGTGTGCATTCTCATCATAAAAGAACGTATCAAACTCAAATCTCACTATTAGAGTGACATTTTTAGGATCCCAAGAAAGTGAAAATGGACTCTCATGTCACACAAAACTTCTTTGATCTAAGAAGAGTGATCAAAACAGTTCCTAGAGGATCTCAAGAAGGCTAGTGCGAAGTATCATAGAAGAACTTATCAAAATCAAATCTCACTACTGGGATGATAGTTTTAGGATCCCAAGAAAGTGAAAATGGACTCTCATGTCAAAAATAAACTTAGAAAATTTTTTTAATATAGTGATGGTGATTAAGGGAATACATGTATTCCTATCACTTACAACAATGTCACCTCAGTCTTACAACAATGCCGCCTTAGTCTTACAACAATGTCACCACTAAGGCTTTTATTGATTGGGGGTATGGATCAAATGGGTTAACCCAACATTAAGTTCTACTTGCATGAAGTTGCAACCAGGAGATGTACACATGGAAAAACCATTAGGAGGACTAGAGGTACTATATTGATTATATATGGTGCAAAATTTAAGCATACTTTCTCCATCTATGACTATGGTAAGGCAAGAGACTTTGAACTCTTCTTAGGTTGACCTTTCCCATAGCAACTTTGAGTAGTGCAAGATTGGGGTGTACATGTAGTATCTATATAATATCAAGGCATCATAATGAGGACCATCCATCAGAATGTAGAGGAATTTGCAAAAATGAGACATCTAGTAAATTTGAAGTAGATGAAGAGGAATGGGAGCAGGAGGATACTCACTTATGCATATGTTATGTGGATCAAAGAGCATATTCTAGAAGAAGAATAAATGAAGAACTTAAGTGGGAGGAGTGTAGTTTTGATAGAGCAATTAAAATACCCCCTACATGTCCATGAAGTTTCTAGAAAAGGACTTTCACCTCATGACTAGGCTCAAATCCTTTCCATATTGGACCTGGTATTGAACAAATAAACCTTGAATTATGTCAAGATGAATCAGGTTATGATATACTCATCGTGCAAGTATATATGGATGAACAAGAAGAGGTTATAGACCTGGGATTACCAAGAGTATCCATCTATGAGGACCTCAACAACGAGAAGGAGGTCTCAAAGAGACAGAAAGAAATTAGAATCTAAAAGAATGGGTGTAAAGAGCATGAGAAAGATTACTTGACCAAGGTTGGAATCATAGATTGTAGAGGCACACATAAGTCAATAACATACTATAATTAAGTATATCAGCTAGATCAGACAAAGCGAAACCACTTAGTGCCAAAGGATGAAGAAAAAGAATCATTGTTTGAAGTCCTAGAACACTTCAGAAAATACACAGTGGAAGAGAGGACTATCCTTGTTGAAATGCCCAAGAGAAAGGCTATACTAGGGTAGTCATATGACAACAAATAAACTACTAAGAAAGTAGTAATTTCCAAAGAAAATGGTAAGTATTTGTACACTCGAATTGCCAATGGCCTCACACAAAAAGAAGAAATCACGTTAATTAATCTCTTGTGAGCATAACAAGATTAACTTGCATGGTCCTATATTTTTGTGAAAACGGCAAGCATAAAAGCTTGACATTTGATTTATGGACTACTTTCATAAGTCGTCCTACTGCAATATGTTCACATAAACACATGCATGTAAAACATTTATGATTAAAACCTTGCACTTGTCTTGGTTAGTTGTAAATGCCAAAAGTAAAAGAAGAATCACGTGCTAACAGGGAGCCTACTCCATGATTTTTGGTAGATGTGATCAAATTTATACCATCCCTAAAGTCTAGGATCATTTTTAGGTGGACGACTCACCAAGTTCGAATTCAAAATCATGTATAAATACACATGCTTCTGAGTTGCAGAATATCATGCCTTCCCTTGAGAAATTCGACCACACTATTGAGCATACATTGTTCTAACTTAATAGTCCCCTTCACTTGTATCATATGTTCAATATCATAGACATTTGTGGAAGGGGAATCAAGTAAGAAGAGAAGAAGAAGAAAATCAAAGACCAAAACTGCTCAATAAAGAATGAAGATCATAAAGCAAAAGATCCACCCTCTGCCCAAAGCCCCACAAGGGCACGCATCAGGCAACAACGCCAAACATCCAGGTCCTAAGGAAAGGAATTAAAGAACAATCACAACCAGAACATTTCATGGGAAGGACGGACCAGGGTCAGGAAGTATCCATGAAGAAGTGCAAGAAGATACTTGGCAGGTAATAATCCTCCCACTGATAGCATGCGATGGTAGAAAATGAACAGGCTCAAAGCAATACAACAGGTTCATATATGTGAAGATAAAGACAAGTCAGAAGACGAAAAGTTAGAAAGAGGTAGAGGCTAGAGACAAAGAGGGGGAGAGTGTTGTAGAGCAAGAGGCTTATGGGTTGGAAGCAATAGCGCCAATGGAGATTGTAGTGCCAAGCCTACGCGTGGCCCTAACTCAGAAATTATTGCCGAAGACTCTTTGCCATTTCGGTTGGAAGCACTCAGAGCATTGGATGAACATCGTTGGGAAAGTTTGCTGGTTCTTCAAAAAGTTTAGTTGCGGCAAGCCCGTACCCATGATCGTTTCCTCAAGACTCCAGTTTTTACAGTGGGCCAACTTGTGCTATTTTATAATGCTAAAGCAAATCGTTCTGCTAGAAAATTTGAATTACGGTGGTTCGGTCCTTACCAAATTAGTGAGCAAGTGGGACCAGCTACTTTTTGGTTGACTACCTTGGCCGGAGTTCCTCTTCCCAAAGTAATCAATGGTTCCAAGCTACGCCCATATTACCAATCGTCTGATCACTGTTGACGTGTCCCTCGTTTTTTTGCGTGTCTTTCTGTGTTTAAGTTCCACATTTTGGTTGAATATAGACCGTAAATTTCCTCGTTTTGATATCTAACTATGATTAATCGCTGCCCTGTGTTAGTGTTTCTGCTCATGCATGCACGTCGTAATTAGGGAAGTTATCATTTCAATACCGCGCGATGATTAGGGTTTTCGATCGCCTCACATTGTCGTGTGTCTACTTAATCTTCATTCTTTCACTGATAATCGCTATTGTGTCTGTGTGTTTCTGTGGTCTGTGTGGTCTGTGTTCTCTGTGTTCTTGTACTTTCACGTGCGCGTCATGGAAGCACTAGCCAACTTTGCTACCTTCCGTGAAGGACTCACCCCTGAAGTGAGTGAGTTTCTGCGTATCCGAGGCCTTTTGAACTTCGCTGAATTGCCTTGGCATTCAGTGGAGTGTCACCCATTTTATGCACAGATTATTGCCGCTATCGCTGCCACACCTGCTACGGAGCAGAGTTGGCCTATTGTTTGCTTACCGAAACGCGTAATGATCACTTTGGCCTCGTTTGGTGAAGCATTTCATCTTCCCATGGAAGGCTTGGAGAATGGTCCTCTTCTTCCTGTCGCTACCATGACCGCATTATTTCCACGACACTCATCTAATGAGTACGCCATTATGTGTCGCCCTGATCCTGAACGTACCGCATTACAATTCTTAGTTGCAATCTTGAATTTGCAAAAACGTACCTATGGGATTTCACATCCCTTTTATTCGATGATTGATATGGCTTCTTGTGAGCTGTCAATTTTGCCTCTTATTATTTTCGGCGCATTCACCGTGAATGTGTTACGGTTATTAAACATGTCAATAAGGGTGATCTTCCACGAGCACGTCTTCCCCATATCCTCACATTTCTCTTTCCAGCCATTCAAGCCGCGCAACCTCTGCCCCATGCTCCCTTCTTATTACGTGAAGAGTCCACTCGGATGCTTGAAGATGAAGAGGATGAGGATGAAGATCTCTTCTAACTTCTTCGCCGGAAACGCACCCGTCTAAGTCCGTCTGAGAGTCAGGTGCAAGGATCTACCGCCGCACATGCAGAAGAAGTCTTCCATGACACCACCACTTCTATCCATATTGATTCCTCCGCCCAGTCTTCTCCAATCCAGCAGCAGGAACAAAGTGCGTCCACCACCGAATCTGAAGAAATTTCTTCCAAGGAGGATTCTCAGCCGCAAACTCACGAGGATGTGCAAGCCATTGTTACTAAGGTTGTCAATGAAGTGATTGCTCTGGTCGATGCTGTCATTGACCAAACTGAAGTGACCACGCGACAGCCTACCAGAATTGTGTTGATGCCCAACATGACTATTGTTGCGCCAGTTGCCCCAGTCCAGCCTATTGTTCCCGATGTACCCCCTTCTTCATCTTCTTCTCCCACCTATTCTCCACCATCTTCCCCTCATATGTTCTCTGCTTCTACGTCCCAATCCCTTCCTACCATTCCGGTTCCAACCCCCATGTTTCATGAACTTGAGTCTATGGGTCGCATGTTGATCCAATTCTCACAACAATTACCAATGCAATTGAAGCTGGCAACAGATAGTATCGGTCAAGATTTATAGCACAAAGTGGATGTCCTAGAGGCCGACATTGCGCCATTGCAAGAAGAAACCAATGCGGTGAAAGTGGAAAATCATGCCCTACAATTACAGATTCAGCAACTTCAAGCACAGATTGCAGAGCAGGATTCTTTGATTGCCCAAAGAGATGCAGCGTTGGCTGAATTAAAAGTCAAGGATGATTTGTTAACTGCTCGTGATGCAGAAATCCAACAACTCACTCAGTTGGCACAAGATAAGGAGGATGCTCGAATCGCTCTCGGCAACCTTTTGAAGAAACGCAACTCCAGCTCGATGAAGTTGTGTAGAGAGGACATGAGATGGCGGATTTAGCTAAACAAGCTACTGCAGAACTTCAGACCGCAACTGCTGATTTATTTCAGGCGAACTCTGATCTTAAAGCCAAAACGAGTCTGACTGTTCAACTTCAAAAGGAGATAGCAGGGATTAAGAAGGAAAGACATGCATATTACCAGACTATTCAGTATCAAGCTCAAGAACTGGAGAGACGAGAAAAGCAGTTGGGATATCAAGCAGAGCATCTATTGAGAATCGATAAACAAATTGAAGATATGAGACTGAGCCGTGATGCAGCCCTTGCCAATGATTTTTATTTGCAAGAGGCATTTTTGCAGACTCAGGCTGAAGTTTTGATGAGTCAAGTAATTGCAACTAGTTTTGTACGTTCAGACGCCCAATTAGTAGAGGCAGAAACCTTAAAGCTAATGATGGATTCGCTTAAACAGAAAATTACCAGAACCTTCAAATTAGCTAGAACCATGTACATCCAAGGCATCGTAGACGAGCCTTAATTTTGTTTCCATTGTAGGTTCAAGTCCACCGTGCGTGCCAGTGTAAGGTCGTCGGATTAACATTATGTAATTCCTATTTTCTATTACCGCACGCACCGAAAGGTCGTAGCGAAGTGTTGTATCTTTCTATCAATTAATGAAAAGGCACTTTTTCGGTGGTTCTCTGATAGCAAGGAACGGGATCGCCAGACTGTCTGTCTAGGCGATTTGCGGCCTGTGGAGATGCCGTAGTGCAGTATTCCTTATTTCTGAGTACTGTTACTTTACCTTGTTAACTTACATTAATTGGTGATTAACGCAGTAATGGTATGTTGCTGATAATAAGTCTGTGCGACGTTAATTAATAATTCCTGCGTTACGTACTGTGAAAAGCTTAACATGGTTATGAACAGTAAACTTGTATAGAGAATTCGATACTGAACATTAATGTACTACTTGCTTGATGAGTTAAATGGGAAAATAAGATACAGGGCCTCTGATTTATCAGACCCCTACCATCCCCAAGAACCCGAAAGAGCTTAAAAGTGTTTGTGACGAAAATGCACTTTTAACAAACCTTTGCATCTTATAAAGCCTGAGAACCATGTACTACACATGTTGAATCATTCAAAGATTTTTCATAGTCTATGAGCTTATACAGCCTATGACATAAAATTTCAGAAGCAATAATGACATCACCATTTGACAGATCATGAAATCTACATCAGTCATGAACAAATTTCACAACCAAGCCAATCTTGGCTAAAGTTGAAATTGATAACAAATTCTTCTTGATCCCTAGCACAAATAAAGCATTTGACAATGTAAAAGAGCTACCATCACTAGTAGTCAGAATGATCTTACCAACTCCCTCAATAGCATAAGAGGAGTTGTTGGTGCATCTGACAATATTCCCTATAGGGGCAGGCTTAAGTGAAGTGAAGAAACTTTGTTGCAAGGTAATACGTTTGGTTGCCCCACTATCAAAGTACCAAACATCTAAGTCTACTACAAACATACATTGTTCATGTGAAGATGGGTCAAAATTGCAAAGAGTAGTAAATTCCCATTCTTCATTCTACACAAGATTAGCAAACTCTATTTTGGATGTAGAGGCCTCTGCAACAACCATTCCAGCCTCTTTCTTCCTTACCTCTTTAGCATCCAATTTTGGACAACTCTTTATGACATGATCATTTGCTTTACGATATTTGCAGAACAATTTCTGCTTTTCTATTTACTTCTCGTCTCTATCATCCTTCTTTGATTGTGTAGAATTAGCAGATTTTTGCTTACTAGTAGAAGAGCTCCATTTACCTTTGCCCTTTTGACTAGCCAGGAAAGCTTGATCTGCAACATGCATAATGGACTTGTTCTACCTAGATTGAACTACCGAGAACAGAGACTAACTCGTTAAATGTTAAGGCATTTGGATTGCATGTCATCATCAAACAAATAGTAGAAGCAAAACTCTAATATGAATTGGGAAGACCATTCAAAACAGTCTACACAAGTGAACTGTCAGGTAAGACTTCATCAGCAGAAATCAATTTTCCTTTCAAATCTTTGATCTTTGTCAAAAAATTGTCCATGGAATCACCTTCATTCATGTGCTCACTCTCCAACTATTTTTGGAGGTAAGCAACATGAGTCTCATTCCTTGCTTGGTATAAAGTGGTAAGTGTATCCCACGCATCCTTAGCTATTCTACAAGAGTGAATGTGAGGAATAATGGCATGTTTGACAGACAAGGCTATTAATGCATGTGTCTGAGCATCTATGCCATCCCAATAAATTTTCTCTACAATAGGTGCATCAAGAACCGTAGCACAAATACGAACATGA
This sequence comes from Ceratopteris richardii, assembly GCA_020310875.1. Classification (NCBI taxonomy): domain Eukaryota; kingdom Viridiplantae; phylum Streptophyta; class Polypodiopsida; order Polypodiales; family Pteridaceae; genus Ceratopteris; species Ceratopteris richardii. The sequence continues at coordinate 14,792,062 of CM035440.1, forward strand.
AGAATATCATCATCTTCAACACTGTTTGCATCACCTTTAGCAACTATGTTTGCATGTGTAATAGGACATTTTTCAACACCCTGCACAATATTCCACAGTCCTTTTGCAACTAATACATGATGCATCAGACAAACCCATAATGGGAAATTGGTAGCATCCAACTTATCCTCAATAGCCAACATATGGAATACATCACTGCTTTCAGCCATGGCCACTGACCAAAATACCCTAATGTAGAAAAATGATTGTATCTCAAAAATTTGGATAGAATTACCCTGTTGAGTTCTCCTAAACCTGTAACAGACTTTGAGATGCTTATATTCGTGAACCGAAACTATTATATATCTTTGGCATAAAAATTTGAGGCTACAGAGTTAGTTAGTAGACCCTTTGAGCTTCCTAAATCCACAAAAAAATCACCCAAGTGCTTTGGAACAAGTATCTCAAAAGTTTGAGTCAAGATAGACTAGTTGCAAAGTGACTAGCTCCCAAAACTTGCTATTTTTGTACATACACCTACTAGAAAAAATGAGCATTGCTCTCAAGCTGGTAGGAACTAGATAATTTCCTTTCGGACATAGCAAATAGACTTAAAAAGATTCCCAATCCAAGTTAAAACACTTCAATTGATCAACCGAGCAGTGAGAACAAGTTTTATCAAAATCTGGAACATCCCCACCATTCTCGGGGCTCTGCAGAGATAGACTAGTCAGTCGTAAAATGCAGTTTTCTGACAAATGGTAGATCCATTGTACGTGAAATCTTGTGGTAATAAACTAGACTTAGAGATCTCTCCATTGCACTTTAAAACTTAGAAAAAAATTATGTATAGCCCGAGATATAAGCTTCTGAAGTTTACTATTCTGAGTGAGTATAACAGAGAACAAAACAGAGAAGAAGTAAATGATGGATGTATAGATTGATATATAATTACAACCTCATTGGCAATGAATACTTGCACAATGGGAGTAGATTGATAGAGTTATGGAGTAAGCTCTTCAATCTCTACAAATGGGCATAAAATGGGCACAAATCAAGCACTCCTTTGGTGACTTCCTTCTTGTTCCTTTTATAGCTACTTTTGGAGGTAGTTTTGAATTTGAATTCAAATGACTTCGCCTAAAAGTGATGTTAGGAATTAGGAAATATTCCCTCACCTAATGGATTCGTGGTTTTAGGTAGTTAGAGCCACAAATTTTCTTTTTACATTATGGATGACTTAAGCCATTCTTTCTTTTACAATTACAAGAGACAAAATGTACTCTTTTACAAGAGGTGTTCATATGTCTACGCATATGACTACAAATGAACATCATATCAACCATGTAGGCTTGGGTAAAATGCACCAACATTTGTGGTGTGTGTATGTTGTGGAAGCTATGTTTGAACATGTATTTACTTTTAGTTATGTACCCACTATCAGCATTGATGATGTTATTAGGGATGTCATATTATTTAATTGATATTGTGCGTAATGGAGGTGATGAGCTATATAGTATTGTGATTGACTACCATAAGCTTATAGTTGCAGTTTCATTTGAGGGTGAATATGAGGTTTACCTAGATTCATTCTAGTATATTTGTGTATGTATGAATTTGATATTGTTTGATCCATTATTTGATGGTTGTATTTTCATAAATGCATGTATATGAATGTGCATATGAGCACGTTACACATATCTAATTGAGAAAGTGCATGACAGTTCATGATTGTAGTAATGCTTGAGGAGACTTGGGGCATGCATTAAAAGATGTCCAGGCATGTGAAATCACACACGCATCTATGTATACGAAAGAGAAAACATCATTATGCTTATTTTGGTATGCATTTTTTTATTGTGTGATGCCAATTTTCTGAGCAAGGAATTCACTTGTTTTCTTTTTGGTGTTGGAGTTTAAGGTCTGCGAAAGCACGTGAACAACACAAGGAAGAAGAAGAAGCTTGGAACACAAAACACAATACTAAATGTATTACCAAGTGAATGTACAAAGATAAGTAACCCATTAGGGTTATAAGCATCTATACAAGGTGGGGAAAAAACCTCCTAAAGAGAGCATTGAATGCCCAAACATTGATGCAAATGCCCCAAATCTGACATCTCAAAAGAGGCATGCAAATTAGCCTTGAAATCAGCAATATTCTTCTCATTAGGACCAGCAAGAAGCATGTCATCCACACACACAACAATGATCAAAAGTACATCATCTACATGCTTAACATATAAGGTGCTCTCAATAGGACTATTCTCAAAACCATGTGCAATCAAGTAGTATGTATCTTTTCATACCAAGAACCTGGTGCTTGCTTCAAAACATATAATGCATTCTTCAATCTACACATTTTGTTTTCATGCTCTTTTTCACAAAACCACATGGCTGAAAAACATACACTTCTTCATATAAGTCATCATTCAAAAATGCTATTTTAATGTCCAATTGTTAGAAGACACTTTTTTGGATTTAAAAAAAGATAAATTGTAAAATTAGATTTATTATTTTAGAAGGATTAGATGGATGTAAAAATGAAGAAGAGTTTTCTTCATTTGTAGGATTAAATTATGTAATTTCTTGATAATTATTAGAGCTCTCAAATGTATAGAAAAGTGACTTGAAAAGTCTAGGAATTTGTTGAAGCTGATTTTGTTGATAAATCTTGGATTCCATTGATGAGGAAGGGGTTGTGTTCTTAGTATACTTCCCGGATTGACCAATTAAAGTTTAAGTTGCAAATCTTATATGATATAATGACTCGAGAGGACAATTCCAAAGGACAATAAACATCTTTTGGTGCCGTTGTCATGGAAGTAAGCAAAGTTTTTAGTCATTGGAGCTTTGGACCTTTGCTAGATCTTCCAAGTTGATGGTAACAAAAAAAAATTCAAATTCATTGTGAATCATCATGTGTGCAAGGAAGTAAAGTTGAGTGTGTTGCATTTTGTTAAAGATTACTTCATTCACTTTATTTGGTCTGAGAAGTAAAGAGTTTCATGTTGTTCTTTAAGTTCAAGTTGCACAATTGCCAACCATTATCATCAGTTTTTAGGCACATTCAAAGAAACCCTAAATAATTTGTTTATTTTTTATTTGGAGATGACCACCTCTACCCACCAATCTAGTCCCAGTGAAGTATAATTTAGCAGAGGAAAAATTGGAACAATGGGGACATCCAAAGAATACTCAAAAGATCATCATAGCCATTATGAAGATTATCTTGAATCATATGAATGAGATTATAACTATAATAAGGAACCTAAATTACAAGCATTGGATTTGGGTAATGGAAGAATTGAAATGGATGAAACAACCTTTATGTATATAACCAACAACTACATGTCAAACACAAAACACCAACTCAAGACCACTCAAAAGATAACATGTTATAGGTGTGGAGGAGATCATTTTGTGAGAGATTGTACCCAGCCACCTATATTGAGTAGAAGGAGCCTGCTATAAAGATTGTGGTAGGGATCACTTAATCAAAGACTGCCCTAGAAATCCTAAAAAACAATCCTCAAATTCCAATATCTCTTTGAAATCAATAGAAATTCTAGAGAACATGAAAGAAGAACAAAAAAATACAATTCCCATACAAGTAATGACAAGAGCAAAAATAAGAGAACAAAAGCCAACTTTAAGTGAAGAGGAAAATGAAGTAAGAAAGAATGGCTTATGGAAGGATGGAAGGGAAGAAGAAAAAGTTAGATGGGAGAAAAAACTGGAAGAAGTTGAGAACGGAAAACAAGGTGGGATTGGCATTACATCACAAAACCAAGACTCATAACATATCCTAGAGAGAAAAATATCTAAAGATTTGGATACAATAATCCAAGCTTACAAAGGAATAATAAAAGAAGGCCCTAGTGCAATAGACCATGAAAAATTATATCCTTTACTTGAATTGGAAAAAGAAAGGATAGAAATCTGTAAGGAAATAATTGAAAGAAATAGAACAAGGGCAATATGAATTTGTGAATGGAAAAATAGTTGAAATACAAGAGAAAGTATGGGAGGAAGTATTAAGAGAAAAAAATAAAAGGAGAATCCAAAATACCTCACGAGCAAGAAGGAAGGGGAATGAAAGAACAACTAAGTAAGAAAGACCTAATGTTGAAAATGCAAGTCAAATTGTCAAATCATTGCAGCTTGCAATGTCATTGGACATTGGAAGAATTGATTCAAGAAAATCCTAATCTGCAAAGCCTCATCACAAAAGCAGTAGAAATTCTGGATGATAAACTACAAAATGAATCAATTCTACAAGTACCAATAGATAAAATAGGACGGTACTGTGAAGAGGATGAAGGAAATACTATACTTTCGGTTCATTTTGTTAATAAGCACAAAGAGGCCATTTGGATAGTGGAATAGGTGTAGCCATCATGACTAAAAGAACTTGGGAGGAATAGGGAGTTGAAACACTTCACTGTACCAAAATGAAACTTCAATTGGTAGATGGACACATTGAAACACCAATAGGAATATGGGAGAAAGTGATAATAGAAGTTTGTGGAATTGAATTAGAACACACTTTTGGAATAGTGGAATCCCCACAACTCACCTCATATGAGATCATATTGAGAAGACCTTTTATGAGACAAATGCAAGTTGTTCAAGATTGGGGAAAAGAGTGTTTGTATCTACAAAACAAAGGAAATATTACCAAAGTTAATCTCAAAAGTGGAAATTATCATAATATACCTCCACAAGAATGGTATGAGGTGCATCATGAACATGATAATATGACTGAGTCTGATGAAAGTGGAGATAATGAAGCTCCACTTTGGACTTGTATTTCCACGAATAAGAAATTGCCAAAAAGATTCCTATTAAGAAAGGAGGATTGCATAAATAAAAGGAATATAGAAGATAAAAGGTATACTCCTCAAAAATTTTATGATGAAGAATTTGAACCATATGGATGGAGTCAAATTTTGTCAACTTTAGATGTAGCAAATGACAAACATGTAGGAGTAGAATTTCAAAATGAAGAAGTCTATGATGTCTTTTGTGTGGGATTAAGAATGATCAGAACAACAAAGGAAGAGGAAGCAATTCAAAGAAATGAAAATATTCCAGGAATTTTTAGTAAAAACACATATTTGAAAGAGGTACAAGCTACATATGTAACCAAGGATGAGATTTTAGGAAAGTATAAAAATAATATATACAAAGAAGAATGGAAATAGTAGGAACTCAAAAAGAAAGGATCCATAAAAAAATATATATAGGATTCAAAGAAAGTAGAGGAAAATTTTGATGTTCCCTCAAATTTTATAAAATATGAAGTTGAGGAGATGTTTTTGCTTAAGTTAAAAACCAAGAGAGAAAAAAAGAAGGGAGAGTCATATGATAATGAAGAAGAAACAAAAAAGATTGTAATATGTAGGGAGGAGGGAGAAGATAGACACATAACAATAGAAAATGACATGGAAAAAAATGAAAGGAGACCCTTATTAAGTTAGTAAGAGAATTTAAGGATGTTTTTTCTTGCAATTATAGGGATTTGAAAGGAATAGATCCCAATATCTGTGTGCATAAAATACCTATTGCATCAAATGCAAAACCAAGTAAGCAAAGACATTATACTTATAATGATAAATATTCCGCTAAGATAAAGGAGGAAATAGAGAAGTTTTTGGCATTCAATTTCATTTATGAAATTGAATATACAGAATGGACATCTCCAATAGTTGTGGTTCCTAAAAAGAATGGTAAACTTAGGGTTTGCATTAATCTTAAAAGATTCAATGTTGCAATTATCAAGGATAGTTATCCACTACCAATAATAGATCATTTATTAGAAAGGGTAGTTGGAAAAGAAGTTTACAATTTTTTTGATGGATTTTCAGGACCTAACCAAGTACCAATTGCATTAGAATATCATCACAAGACTGCTTTTGCAACCGAATGGGGTATCTATGCATTTAGAGTTATGCCTTTTGGCTTAGCAAATGCACTTGTCACATTGCAGAGGCTGATGTGCCATGTGTTTAAAGATTTTATAAGAAATATAATGGAAATCTATGTGGATGACTTATGCACCTTTTCAAATCAAAGGAAGGAACATCTACATGACCTTGAGAATATATTCAAAAAATGTAGAACTTACATAGTGTATCTTAATCCGAAAAAATGTGTCTTTTTTGTTAGACAAGGAAGAATGCTAGGACATATAATCTCCAAAAATGGAATACCAACTGATGAAGATAAGATAAAAACTATAGTGAATATGTCAAGACCAACAATTGTAAAAGAATTACAAACATTCATGGGTCATTATGGATATTACTGGAAATTTGTGTATAAATTTCATATAGGAAGAATAGTAAGCTGGTGCTTGCTACTCATGGAGTTTGAGTTTGAGGTGGTAGTGGAAAAACCCATTGTAGGGCAGATCATTTATCAAGAATCTTCACAAAAGATAATACAGATCCTATTAATGATGAATTTCTTGATACATATCTTTACAAAATAGAAAATGCCCCTGAATGGGCAAAATCCCTAATTCCAATTTTGACTATTGGACCAAAAAAAGCAAATGACAACCAAACACATGAGATTCTGCAAAGCAAAAATTTTGTTTTAAATGCTAGTCATTTATATCATATGAATCATATTGGAATATTAGAATATTGTGCTCCAGAGGAAGAATACACAAATTATTTAAAGAAGGCACATTTGTGGAATCCTTGTTCTTATTCTTCTAAAATTGTCACTTTAAATAATTTAGCAAGAATGGGAGTGGCCAACAAAGGAAAGGAATGTGGAAAGGTACAAAGTGAAATGTCTAAAATGTCATTCCCAAACTCAAAGTGATATAAGAACTTTGTTTTGATTTCAAGGAAATACTCAGTGTAGTACACATATAGTAGAAAGACTAAGACAAGGGGATGATCAGGAAGTAGAATTGAACAATTTTGAATTAAGAAACATGCAAGAATTCAGTAAAGAATTTGTTTTAATAAAGGATCAATTGTATAAAAAGAGTATGGATGGATACTTGAGAATTTGTGTTCCTGAAGATAAACATTTGGAAATCTTGGAAATGGCTCATTCAAGAACAATAGGAGTTCACTTTTCAGGGGAAAGAATTGCTAAATTAATATTATATTCAAGATTTTGGTGTCCAACTCTATTTCTAGATGCTAGAATGTTTGTACAGAGTTGTGATATTTGTCAAAGAACAAGACAACTTGGCAGAAGAGATGAAATGCCTTTGAAACCTTTGATATCTAGTAGAGTTTTTAGTAAATGGGGAATAGATTTTATAGAACCTATAAATCCTCCTCTTGAAAACTCACATGCAGAATACATAATGGTGGCAATAGACTATTTAACAAAATGGGTTGAAGCCAAGGCAACTAGAAAAAATGATGCTCATACAACTGCTAAATTTGTATATGAGTATATCATTACTAGGTATGGTTTACCCATTGAATTGGTAAGTGATAGAGGAACTCATTTTCTAAATCAAGTTATTGAGGAATTGACTTCACATTTTATGATCATACATAGGAAATCAGCACCTTATCATCCTCAAGCCAATGGTCTTGTTGAAAGTACCAATAAAGTGTTATGTACTGTACTTTCAAAATTAGTAAATATAAAAAGAATAGATTGGGATATGCAACTACATCATGTCCCATGGGCATATAGAGTAGCTTATAAAACCGCGATTGGGACAACTCCATTTAATTTGGTGTATGGTCAAAATGCAGTTTTGCCTATGGAATTTTTTATATTAACTTTAAGGATATGAAATGAAATGCAATGGATAGGTCATGAATTGTTTGAGAGAATTGTCGAATTAGAAAAATAGGGAACTTAAAAAATGCAAGCAATCATGAGTATTTATGCAGATAAAAAAAGATAAAAAGCCTATCAAGGCATACACATCAAGGAAAAAGATATGTAGGAAGGAGATTTCTAGTATTCGCATATACAACCAAAGAACATACCAAGAAACCAGAGAAAAAAGGGCACGAACCCTATATTATTCATCAAATTAGTCCTAGTGGAGCTATACAATTAGCAAAACTAGATGGTGAAATCATGCCAAACTATATAAGTGGTTGCAGAGTCCAAAGATATAAGATGCCTTTAACAATAGAGGAATGGAGAAGAATACAACAATCACATAAGAGAAGGCAGGAAGAAGAAAAAATTAGGAAAGAGACTCAATAAGAAGCTAAAACAAAAAATGAGAAAACATAAAACATTAAGAGAAGTATTGATATGTGAAAAAATCATAAGAAAACAAGAAATGCATTTGCCAATCATACAAATGAAATACAAGGAGAAGCAAATCATGGTCTTATTGGATTTTGGATCTCAGTAAACTTGATTAGTTCTAACATACTGAATCAACTCCAAAACAAAAGAAAACCAAGTTCCACTTTAATCAGAACAATAGATGGACAAATACTTCCAACACTTTCAACTCAAAAAATTATTCTAAAAATAGGAGAAGAAGAATCCATGGTAGAATGTGAAGAATGGCCCGAAAATTTGATGCCTTAAAAATTAATATTAGGAAAATCATGGATGAAGAAAGATAAAGTATTACTTGACTTTGATCATATGCTAATTCGTATGAAAATAAATAATGAAAAGTTCAAAATATTGTCTGCAAGCAATGAAATGCAGGAATCAACAAATGAAGGATACAATGTGGAAATGGAGAAATTTAGATTTCCATTAGAGGAACTATCCCTGGAAGTCATCCAAACCATGATGGAGTTAAAGCAGACAACAAGTAAAGGAGTAAAAGTCAGCAAACCTCCATCTAGAAGTCTATATCAAACTCAAAACTATCAGTATCATTATCAATAGAAAAAACAAATATGGAAAACAAACAATCAAAAAGATATCAAATCTCAACAATAAAATAGATTTGGAAACCTAAAAATTGTATTGCCAAGAAAATAGCAAGAGATGAAATCTGGTGGCAGAAAACTGGAAGAAAAAATCAAAATAACAAGAAGATAAGAAATACAACATGGTATTGGAAGAAAAAAGTAGGAATGCACATACAAGCTACAAATCAACAACAACATGACAATATGAAGGGGATCATGAATATGAGTAGAGACATTTTGAGAAAAGCCTCTACATCAAATGATCACTTAATTCAATCACTTAAGACCTATTTTTTGCACCATTGAGGAAATGCATTACCAAAGTATGCTTGTGTAGGGCTTCACTACAAGGCCTTGCATTCACTAGGCACAAAAAGAGTTAATCCCATGCACAATAACAAGCTTTTTTCATCTCAAGAAGGAAGAGCTAGAATGGAAATACAAATCAAAAAATCAGAAAAAGAGTTAATCCTATGCGCAATAACAAGCTTTGAGATGAATGCACAATAACAAGATTTTTTCATCTCAAGAAGCAAGAGCTAGAATGGAAAGACAAACCAAAAAATCAAAAAAAGAATATTTAGACCTTTCTTGGGTCTAAAGTTATCATTTATAAATATATATATATATATATATATATAATTGTAAATAATTGTATATATGTTATTTCTATATTTTTTCTACTATGTTATATTTTTTATTATCCAAAAAGCACAAAAGCAAGATGTAGAAAAGGGTGCAGGTAATGTTTTTGAAAAAAAAAACTATTTCTTCATTTTGCTTAAAAATGTAAACATATAAAGATATTCCATTTGCACCTAAAAAAATCTTGCTATATGTATTGAGCACAGGTGTCTTTAAAATAAGAGATAGACATATTATGTGATGATGAGTGGTGTGAAGCTTATTTTCCCTTTTGGTATTTGTCAAACAAACTCAAGCAATTTCTTTGAGTCTTATATTTGATATATGTGGATTCTTGGTGTGGTTTTCTTTTCACAAGATGACTAACAGACTTCCAACAGCTGAATTGGAAGTGGATGCAGTATCCTTATCAAGAGGACATTAGTTTCTGGATATAAATGTAGAAATAGTGGAGCTGGAATCAGAACAAGAAGAAATTTTTTAAAATGAACAAATAGAAAAAGAACTCAAATATTTCCTCAAGATAATGTGCAAGCATATTTTTACAGTAATAAAAGGAAAATACAAGTATACTATGCTATTTCAGGAATTCTACAACTTTCATCATCTGCTACATACAAGAGGTAGAAAGCAGTAGGGTTACAAAACTTCTAGATGAACCTATGTTTTTTTATTGACTTTGATATGTGTGAGAAGGCCATGTCAACTCTACAAGAAATTAGAAGAAGTATAGAAACATATTTTATGTGCAAAGTCAAAAACAAGGAAAATGAAGTGGTGGAAATATTGAACTTCTACCCGATGGGCAAAAAAATTGATGTAAGCTTTGTGAAGAAGAATTCAGCTACCTTTGCTGGATTCACTAAATTTTCAGACTTCAAAGACAAAGTTAATGAGGAGCTTGCAATCAGGATATTCCTGCAGTTGTCGTGCTTCCCAACGTTGCCCAGATATACCAAACCACATAGACCAGTAACACTCATAATGTTGAACAACAAGGATAAAAGCCAACCTTATGGTGTGGTTGATATGACACTCTATGTCCACAATCAATTAAGGGAAGCAGCTGAACATTAGGAGACAAAAAAAATGAATGGTTCATGCACCTTACTAGCAAGCATATGCATCAAGATCTCCTTCCAACATGCACACCACACAATCATTCATGCATTAATTTACCACTCTAAATATGGCTCCATCAAAAAACACATTGATACCTTTTTATGCCTTGACCTACTATGTGATTTCTTTTGATCCCTACAAATCCATTCAATCATTGCAAGAAAAAAAGATGGAAAATACCAAAATGAACAATTTCAAACTAAAATGAAATTGAAGAGGAGATGTGAAATACCCAAAATGCATACCCATTTATTCCTTCTACTACCTGCTACATACAAATAACCTATGGCTGGACACTCCCTAAGAATCCCCATCCTCATCCTAAGGGAGTCATCGAAACACGAGCACTAGTCATGGCCTACATGAAAACCCTAGAATTACACATATACTATGACAACCTTTAGATAGAGCATATGAGTTCATAAAGCAATATCCACCCTACCATCTTACTAAGGTCTCTCCATATATGCATATGTAATATCCATGCCCTTGTGAGTGTTGGTTCAAAGTTGGTCGATCTGTCGCAAATGTTCCCTTCAAGGTGATCATCACCCTCTTCTCTCTCTCTCTCTCTCTCTCTCTCTCTCTCTCTCTCTCTATTCCACAGTCCTTTTGCAACCAATACATGATTCATCATATAATCCCACAATGGGCAATTCATACCATCCAACTTATCATCAATAGCCAACATACAAAACACATCACTACTTTCAACCATGGCCACTGACTAAAATACCCTGATGCAAAAAATGATTGTATCTGAAAAAGTTGAATAGAACTACCCTAATGAGTTCTGCTAAACCTATAGTAGACTTCAAGATGCTTATAATGGTGAACCAAAACTTGTATATATCTCTGGCACAAAAAGACAAAATAGCTTGCACAAGCACTATGATAGTGTGTTTGAAGGTTGAAAAGAGTTCAAATCGTGTTTTTGGCACCACAAATTGAAGTTGTTTTGATCTCCTAATCACCTTGAGTATGCTCACCAAATTTTGTGCGCTTCTAAGACTATGACCCGAGGGGTGTCGATGACACTCTAGATGAAGCAATGACCTGCTCTGATACCAATTGTTGGATTTTGAGGTCAGCAAAAGCACGCAAACAGCATAAGGAAGAAGAAGAAGCTTGGAGCACAACACGCAATACTGAATGTATTACCACTAGAATGTACAAAGATCAGTAATCCATTAGGTCAATAGGCATATATACAAGTAGGAGGAAGAAAACCTCCTAAAGAGGGAAAAAAGTGCCCCGGTGTTCCTAGAGTGTTCACACATATCACCACCTAAGTATATCAACAAAACCATCGATAATAATTGACATGTCCCAAAAATCCTCTAAGTTGTCGTAGGTTGTGAGGCGATGGAAGCGATCAGATTTTCTCTACTTTATCCTCATTAACAAAAATTCTTTGTTCAAAAATCACATGTCCTAGGAGTAATCCTCTTCTCACTCCAAACTTACATTTCTTAGGATTCAATGCGATGCCTTTCTCAATACTCCTTTTTAAAATGGATTCCATTCTCACACTCATATTCTCATCATCCCCTTGGATGGCAAGGTCATCCAGAAATATTTCCGTCCAATCTTGTAGATAGTCTTGGTATGTCGCTATCATAGCCCTTTGAAATGTGGCTGGTGTGTTACATACTTTGAATGGCATGATGCAATATGCATATGTTCCCCATTCAGTGGTAAAAGTGGTGTTTAGCTAGTCCTCTTCATAGATTTGTACCTGGTTATATCCATTGAAGCCATCTAGAAAAGAGTACAGTTTCTGGCCATCTATCCTATCCAAGATTTGGTCAGTGAAGGGTAATGAAAAGTGGTCCTTTTTGTTCGCTCGTCAGTTTTTTATCATCTATGCAGATTCGAATTTTATTATTATTTTTCAGAACGTCCATTATCGACGATACCCATTCATTGAATGCAATAGGATATATAAATCTTGCTTCCAATAAGGCTTTAATTAATTATGAATAGATAGGGTTCATTCTCCTAAGTCATAGACATATTGGCATTATCCATCCTCTAAATCGATGTAATGTTCACAAATTTAGGGATTTTTCCCCTCAAGTCCACTATATGTCCATGCAAAAGTTGTGCTATACTTTTTCAACACTGATTTTATGCTCTCTCGCACATTGTCATGCAACACTTATCCGATGCTCAAGAACTTCTCTACGTAGATTTCTCGTTTCTCCACGTTATCTTCTCTCGAGTATTTTTCACCTCTCAAGATTTCTCTAATGAGAAAATTCTCACCAATCATGCATGCATTGTTGACTAGTAAATCATTAATGTTTTCTTTTTCAATTGGATCCAATTTATGTAGTTCGTCTTTTGCAATCATTTCTTGTGCTTTGTGTTCCCTTTTCATTACTATTTTTGACTCTTGGCATCTGTTTTGGAGTTCCACTTCCAAAGCCTTAGTTTTCTCTTTTAATTGTCTTACTTCCACTATTGTCGCCAATTCGGGGTTCGATTCCTCTTTTGGGATTCTTAGATCTAGAAAATTGTTGGCCTTGTATCTCCTTGAATCTATATTCAGCATATAACATTCAAATTGACTCGCACCTATCAACCATCCTAGCAACTCTTGATCTGAGTCATCTTTATAAGCTAATGGGTTCTCATACTCTCCCATTCTTGTATTTTGTGAGTTGGATAACTACAAATTGAATCCGTCTTGAAGCAAATCCTTGTAAGACTCAATATTTAAAGCAAACCTCACTCGAACGTTTTCTTGAATTTCCTTCTCTTTTGCCTTTTTCTCTAATTCATCAATTGTCACCAACCTCTTGCTAGTTGAATTTGAAGAAACTTGGATTTGCACACGATCCGACTTTGGCCCAATTGTGATAAAGTTTGTGTGCTAGTCATGCACACAATTGACTTGAACCAACCATGGTTGTCCCAGTAATATGGAAAAGGTAGTTTCAGTGGTCCTTGGTCTAACTATCAAATAGTCGATATTGAACTCTAATCCCCCAGTGATTGTGCTTACATTTTTCAAGAGACCTACAGTTTTTACCTGGGTTTGGTCAGTCATTCTTAGGGACATAGGAGTATCCTCCATTTGGGTAAGTTTAAGGCCCTTCATCATGTTATCTATCGTCAAATTATGTGTTTCTCCACTATCCAATTGGGCAGCTGGGACAGCATATCCCTTGATCTCTATAATTACCATAGGAGCATTTGAGTCAATTTGTGCCATGATGCTTTGAATTAAGCCCTAGATCTCTTTTTCTCGTTTCTTTTTGTCTTGAGATCTCTGGGGTTTCTTGATGTATTCACTATAGAATTTCTTCTTGCATACGAGAGAGCATTTTAGCAGACTGCCAAGGTCTAAGATGACTTCCATTTCAGCCAGTTTCTGCACTATATCCATTTTTTTCCTCACTTTGCTTTTCCTTTTTATATTTTGGGGTCTTCAACCTTTCAAGGAATGGGGGAATGCCTGGTACGAATTTCTTTGTCACTCGTGGAAGTATTTCTACCTCATCCCCTTCTTCCGGTTCTTTTTGTTCATAAAGTTCTTCCATTTCTTCTTCCAATTCACTATGCTCATGTGTCTTCTCTTTGATTACATTTTCTCTCTTCCTTTCTACATCCTTCTTTGTGTATTCTTGGCATCTTGTGACCACTGCTACGGTAGGTTATTTTTGTACTTTATTACCTTGGTCTACCTCCACAAAATGCATAAAAGAACTTGGTCCTTCCTGAGGTCCTGGTGTTCTAAACACCACTCCTAAAGTAGTAATTTGTTTTTGTAATTTAGGAGTGGGTTGCATTTTAATTTTGACGTAATTCAAAGATTCAACTCGCCCTTTCCCCTTGCCATTGTTGGCTCTCCTTTTAGGGAAATCTTTGTCATAATGTCCTTCTCCACTACAATACCTACATAATGGAGTGCAGCCAACTGGCTTCTTTTGATTTGGACACACTCAAGCAATGTGTCCATCACCTTTGCATCTCCAACACTAAATGAGGGCAGCTCTTCTCCGTTCTTGTGTTGGTTCCTTGCGATAGCCACCCCCTTGGCCGTGAGCTCATTATTGTACAATGCTATGTAGAGCTTCACATGGCCCATGTTTATATATCTTTTACAATCGTAGTCAGTATAGACAAACATGGATGAGAGAGACAAATAGAAAAACATGGACGAGAAAGAAAAAATAGTTTGTAAAATATGTAATCAGATAATATCTCCACGATTAGAAATCCTATCATCTCCGCCCCATGGCTGGAGGGACAAGTCCCCCAGACCTCACAGAATGGGGAAAGCCCCCCTCTCCATGCCCCCCATTAAGGTTGTATGAGGAAATTGTGTGCCACCACAAGGCTTTTATTTTTTCCTTGAATGTCAACCCAAAGGACCAAAAATTTTTGCCCTACCCAACCTCATGATAGGCCCACAAAGATCATGTATCACCATCAATGGTCACACATGGACCTCATCTAAGTTAGAAGTTAGGGTTCCAAAAATTTCCAAAGTTCTCATAATGGTGTCTCCTCATAATGGGGCCCTTACAAGTTTAAGCATCATGTACTTATAACTTAGAGCATCATAGGTCTTCTATGGTCAATTGAGGGTGGAGTATTGAGCATATGTAACAAGTCTCACGTCTAGTTTATCTTATAATATTTGCTCATGTCTATCAAACATTGGGAACCCTAGGTGAATATCATTGGATATTCTCATAGCCCTTTGATTTTTACCTCAATTCATGTCAAATCACTGATCTCTAAATTTCAATGAGGGTCTTTCCTCAATTCGTGGTCTTGCCCCATTTCTTATTGGGTTTGGTCCTATGTGCCTCTTTCAAAGTTCTCTCTCTCTCTCTCTCTCTCTCTCTCTCTCTCTCTCTCTCACACACACACACACACACACATTCATCAATGCGAATCTATACTCTCTAAGATTCTCATGCCTATGGTATCCAAAGAATGTATTTAATGGTTTTGCAAAAGATGGGATTCCCTTAAGATGTCTAAACGTATCTCTTCTTATCTTTACCATTCTAGAAGGTTCCATGAGAACGTTCTTAGTCATTAGAGGCTTCATGATTCTAGAAAATGTATTGGGTCCAATGTGTTGAGGTAATAATGTACCAAAATCCCTTTCAACAATATCAATCTATTTGATGGCTTAAAGCATTTGAAGTATTTCTAAATTCAAAGATCCAAACATACTATGGGGATTTTCAATTAAATTATACATCTAAAACAACCTAAAAATAATGAGTACTTTGTAAAATATTCTGCAATTCTAAAATTTGACTTGGTTAAGCAAAATTTTAGGTCATGATATCCCATGTACACTTTCTTTTTGTGCGGTGTGTGTGGTTATGGTGTCTCATTGTTTATAGGCTTGTATTTTTGCATGTTCCAAAGAACCAAGCTTCTTACGTTTTTTGTGTACTCATAGTGTTAAACGATCATGTATCTCCCCTCGTCTCTATCCATGTATATGTTTGTGTCAAGTTGTATGATGGGAATTTTGTTGATCTCTTTTGTTGAGGTTCTTTAGTTGCAAAAAATGTTATTCAAGTCATCATGAAACAATGCTACCGCAACAATTTTATCTCTTATGTATTTTAAGCTAATATGATATTCGTATCCCATAAAACTAGATTATTCTATATCCACTTCTTCTCGGCTCTCCTTTCTTGTCGATTACTTTCTAGATCAAATTGTGGACAATGAGCATATCTTGCTAGCAATAGAGTAATAAATTCGTATGGACTTAGGCTTACCAATTCTACATCCTAACCTAAGGTACATAAGCCTATAGCTTATGTGCATATGATTGATCTCAAGGTTTTGTTCAAGTCTCCTATGATCTAATTCAATATACATACCCAATTCTTACAATCAAGCAACCAATTGAAATGCACACTAAAAACGTTCAATGATAATAAAAAGATCAATTCTGACAAAAAGGAAGTTTAGTACGTTGCTTGAATTTTCTTCATTGTATGTGAAGGTATTATCAAAGAAAACTTTTTGAACACTCTTATCCTTGGCTCAAAACTTGACTTGCCTCGACTATTGATGATGCCTAGTATAACAAAAGATAATATTTGTTTGGTAATGCACTCCATGTGATCATTTTGTCTTAAGAAGAATTTTCAGAGCTCCTTTGAGCCTCCAAAATAGTCTTAGGACCTAATTTTTAATTAGGTCAGACACTAGGTCTGGACAGGACCAAAGCTAGTCAAAAACTATAAAAAGAGCTAGAGAGCTCATTTTGGAGGTTAGCTTGTTGTAGATTTGAACTTGTATGATAACTCTTTTGCAATAGAAGTTACTCCATTGTCTCTCTCTTTGTTCTTGCCTTGTGTGCACGTGTGTGTTGTGTGTGCATGTTTGTTTGCTTCTCACTCACACAGTTGTGCCATCACTTGTTCGAGGTCTTCATACCTTCCTCATGTCTTCCCGGATTGACATTAAAGGAGGTGCTACTCATCACTAAGCTACACCAAAATTTTGTGCCGTTGCCGGGATTGAGTTTCGAGGACGAGTGTGTGATGGTAAGACATAGAGTTGTGATGTTGGCGTTGTAGGTAATTTCTTTACTTTCCCTTATTTTTCTCTTTCTTACTTTACCATCATCATCATCATCATCATCCTCACCATCTCCCACCTCCATCTCATTCATCGTGAAAATTTCAGTTTTTTGGTCATATCTCCTTCCCCCTTCCATTTCCCTCATTTCACTTGTGAGAGAGAGCAAGAGAGCGATCTGTGTGCATTGTTTTTGCATCTTTTTTAGTGTTCTTGCAGGTTTTGGTTGTATCACCATCTCCAGTGGGCTGCAAGGTACAGAAAAAATCTACACAATCTCCGAGATATTGACCTCTGTCGATCGCGATCGAAAGAAAAACTCATCATTTGGTAAAACAAAGTGCACCACTATAACACACATAATGAGCACATTGCAAAACACTAATCAAAATTAAAAAATTTCTTAATCCTCTGTCAATCACGATCGACACTGTCGATCGCGATCAATAGCCACAATGGACAGACCTTGACAATTGCGATCGACAGACCCTGTCAATCACGATCGACAAACTAGGACGGACGGCCACGTAGGACTTAGTCAATCACGATCGACATCATCGATCGCGACCGACTGAAATATCATGATTGACACTAAAATTCACATGCCCACGTGTCCATCGTGACGGACACAACCCCGATTGACTAAAAATACGGTGAAAATTGCGAAAAAAGTGTCGATCGTGAATTACACCATCGATCGCGATTGACACACCCCATGACCGACTTTGTCGATTGCGATTGAAACCATCAATCGTGATTAACGTGTATCGCAACTGACAGGCCCGACGAACACCTCTGTCAATCACGATTGATAGACTTGTCGATCACATAGCCATATTCGATAAATTTTTTAGGGTTTTTTGTTCCAAATTTTGGGCATACTTATCAAGTAATTAGCACTTTGTAAGGTCCCTACACTAGTAATTTGAGAAAAGTCTTGTTTTTGATAGCCTGTTTGAACCTTATTTTAACCCTAGAACCCTGAATTGACATAACTTCCTCATACGAAATCCATTCGGAGTGATCTTAGGCCATACCCAAGGAGAAGACTGAGGGGACTCTAGGATTGTTTTCCATAAAGGGAAAGGGCAATTTGGTCTATGAGTTACATGAATGAAAGTGGTTTGTTATGTCATTTGAATTTAAGTCTTGAGCTAACTTTGGGACTTTTACAAGTCCACTGAGAGCGTCGAAGGGCATTCAAGGCAAGAGTGCGTACAGGCTTGGGAACATACTTCCTGGGCTTACAAGGGCAAGGGATAAGCAACTTGAGGTTGGATCATTCTCAACTTCCTTTGTCAATTCCTAGCTTAGGCTAAGTGCGAGTAGTGCTAGAAGTAAGTTAGGGTGACGATAGGCATCGATCAAGTTGAAGATCACCTAAGCACTCAAGTTCACATTGAAACATAATCTCTTTGTTATCGATAACTCTAAAGGAAAGAACTTAATGTGGTGCGGTCAACTTAAAGTGCAAAAATTCACTTAAACATTTCTGACGACATGATACAGACAAGAGCATAAAACACAATAACCACCTAAAAAAGAACCAAGTGACTGATACAAATTGACTTGCAACGAGGTTGTACCTTGGGTAAAAATTGGGATTGTTCACTTAGACATATGAACCTGAGATATGGAAGACTTCTAGGGAGAGATAGACAAAGTCTTAGGTCTTCAGAGGCTAGTGTCAATCACACTGCTAGGTCTTGGGCCCAATAGTTGGGCAATTATTCACACTACCCTAGCTCTGAAACTAGCGAATCAAAGATGTCTCATGGAATGGAGAGACCAAAAGAAAGTTCAGGTGTGGCTTACTTGCAAAAGGTTGAAGTTCCCTACAAGACTCAACTGGAATACCTTAGGACCAACCGATTAGGTGCTTGCATCTATGAGGACAGCCTAAGAAGATCCGTGGTCCAAATTAAAAACCCTGACCAACCCATTGGACTCAAACATCCAACAGTCAAGTTTGAAAATGGTGCATACCTGGACAAAGAAGGAACCATGTACGTAGTCACCAATCACCCAGATAGGACAGACGAATTTGGCAATGTGATCCCCGAAACGGACATAGGTGACATAGAGCAAGGGAACTTAGCAAGAGAGCGTAGAACTCCTGGAGGCAAATCAGTCCTCACTAGAATTATCATGCCAAAATGGGTTCCTGAGGACAATAAGAGCATAGACCTACTCTTAAACTGAGAAACTGATGAAGCCTTTTGGAGGTATAAGCCTGATCAACCGAATGAGGTAGGAACGATCAGGATCTATGAGTTCAAAGATCCTGATAGCCCAGGCAAAGTAACTTATCTGGACAATACTTCAGAGAGGATCTTTGTCATCACAGAGCATGGTAGGAATGCCTAGACTTGGAAGGGTGAATTTGTTTTTCTCCAACCAAGATCTACTGTCTCTTATGGCCACCAAGGAGCTGGAATATCCCAAGCTCATGGAGCTCAAAGAGATAGAAGTAGAGATAGACCTGAATTGTGCTTTGCCAACCCACTAGAAAGAGAAAGAACAAGATCAGAGACAGATAGAGTGGAACCTGAGAGACCTAGAGACCCAAGGAACTTAAGAAATGCGGATGACTTTCCTTTTCCAAGGCCTAGAGAACACACTAGGACCTTGAGGCCAACCCAGTTGGTTAAGTCCATGAAGAATTACTTTGATGGCACTGGGGACCCATATGATCATGTGGCCGAGTTTAAGCAAGTCTTGAGAGCTAAACAAGTTGAGGACCTATTCACGCAGTACAATGATTTTGGTCTAACTGTAAGGAACACAACTCTTACATGGTTCCAACAAGTAAATGAGAGACAGTTTAGGAATATAGAACAACTTCTAGAGGCGTTCATTACTGAATTCTCTAAGAGTGGCATATGGCATAATACTTCCTCACTGATTCACAGCTTCAAAAAGACACCTCAAGAGACCGTTAGACTGGCAAGAAGAAGGTTTAGGCAATACCTAGAGAGATGCCCTGTTCTAGAGTTGCCCACTCCAGCCAAACAGGTGGCGCTATTCTTAGATGGATTGTTCAGCAACAAATTGAGATCATATGTGTACCTGAAGGACCCTAGGACCATAGAAGAGTGTGTATGCATGTGCATTGACATTGAAGATAACCTAGGGGAGGAGTTAGAACTTTCAAAAATCTACAAAGATTCACATAGTTCTACTATTCTCTCTTCCCCACGGAAGTAGCACTCATCTGGGTACCCAAGAAGTCGATGAAGGCCGACCCACAGTCAAGAAACATTTGGGTGCCTAAGGCTTGCTTGCGGGCTCTAATAGCCACACATAAACCACACCATGTACAACATGTTTCACTCACTCGAACAGCTGATACCCATTTTTATTCGACATGCACAAACACATATTCATCCATGAGCACGAGTAGAATCACTTGTAAGTGGGTCCCTAAAAAGCCTCATTTACAAGTACACATTCTTATAAAGCCCTCGAGAGTCTCCACAAAATCAAAAGAGAAAGCCATCCATTGTGTTTGGTATCCCAAACCTTGTAATAAACCAATTGATCCCCTTGTAAAGCCACCTCCGCTTACTAATTGTATCCACATTGCACCCCACCAACCCAATTAGCACATAGGAACCCTGCATTTGCTAACCACACTTCACACTCACAACCACACGAGCACGAACTAACTGACTAACTACATCACAGTTCATCATGTTAATGCTGTAACGGGGACACATGACCACTTTTTGTCCGTTTTCAATGTTAACATTCATTTGTATATTCTCATAGAGCCGCTGACCAATTTGCTCAATATGGCCAAAGCTGTGGGAACGAGCTCCCAGGCAAGCACCAGTCCTCAGGTAGTAGACATTGAAAGTTTCCCCATTTAGGAGGAGTTGAAGGAAAGGCCACAGGCATTGAGAGCATTACATGTCGTACCGATTTAAAATCCCCCCCAAGGGCACACATCGCCAGTAAACAAGAACTCCCATTGGTTCAGTGAAGTTGCAGGATCCTTTGGAGAAGGCACCTATTTATGGGAGGCTGAGATAGAGTTTAACGGACACTGGGGGCGGTATCATTTCTTTACACAAGAGTTTGAGAGTCTTCAAAATAGTGAAGGATTGCAACCAATATGGAAGAAGGCTGGATTGTATGGTACAACACATTTGTGCTTCCTTCTCTTACGTGAGGA
This sequence comes from Ceratopteris richardii, assembly GCA_020310875.1. Classification (NCBI taxonomy): domain Eukaryota; kingdom Viridiplantae; phylum Streptophyta; class Polypodiopsida; order Polypodiales; family Pteridaceae; genus Ceratopteris; species Ceratopteris richardii. Next base: position 14,813,437 of record CM035440.1, read on the forward strand.
TATGAATTGAAGCGCTTCAAGTTGACCAACAATTTGGTAAGGGAAGCTCTAGAAATGTGAGGTATGCACATCCCTACGGAGAAGGAGACAATGATCTCGGACAACATGAAGAACAGGGTAGCGATGGAAGGATCCCCAACAGAGATCGATCCAGACCGCTTCAAAGCCATACCATCTGACAACATGCAAATCATATTGGACACACATGCTGACCTGCTGGAGGCATATGTTGCCTTAGAAATGGAGCGTGATGAGCTACGGAAGCAATTGGCCACTCAGCGAGATCCACCAAAAGAAGTAGCAGCCACAGCTGACACATCCGAAGAGGTAATGGAACTAAGAGCACAACTGATTGACTTGCAAAATAAGCTTCTTCACTATGAACGTCAACCTTCTCCCCTAGTGGATCCGGAGCCTGAGGAACTAGTTCCAATTGAAGTAGAGGAGACCTTCGAGGACCCTTACGAACCCATGGCCACACTTGGCGGCAAACAAACAAAGGAAGGAATGGATACATTTGAGATTGAAGCTCCCAAATGGATGCAAAGGTTGGAAAAGGTAGGCCCAACGCATGATGACCAAGTAGTAGTGCAGATAGTGTCCATGTATCGACTAGAAGAAGTTGTCATCAAATCGGATTACTTCAAAAACCTATCGCATCATCGCTAGATTGGAACTTCAGATGATTTGTATGTACCATTTTGTGTATTGTTGGCAGATTATAATGATGAGATAAAGCATCCCACCATGAAAGATCCAACCTCTACAACACAATTTGCTCCAAAGGACATTCCTGAAAGCGCGGCATAGGGAAACATATTTCAACCTATATGGAGAATACGCCTACTCGAAACCTACCCTGAGATGGTGCACACATGGAACAATATGCCCTTATACATTAAGTATAACCCCTAATATTGCCCTATTTTTAGACAAAGATCATAGCCCGAGTACACCAAAACAATGAAGACTGTCAAAGGGTGTGACAAATGGCTAAACTATGTATACTTGGCACCACCTCGTGGCCCATCCACGGTCGCATACATAATTTCAACCATTCGACATTGGGGAATCAAATTCAAGAATGTACCAAACATCATGGCACAGATGTGTCTCAAAATATTCGAGCTAATGTTGGTCACATCCCGGACCTTTAAAAATGTCAAAGAACCTCACCTTTCGGCCCTAGGTTTCAATGAAGGCAACCAAGACCTCGTCTATGATATGAGCACCATCCCATCCATCAACGTTGTATACGCATGGCATGCTCTTTTCAAATATCTCCCAGCCTGCTTCAAACAAAAGTTTGAAGAAATGTTTATGACAGGGTTTTGGTTATATCATTCAGAGATATTCATACCCAGAACATTTCATCTGTTACAATTATTTGCTGTGGAATAGGCTCCACACTCAGAGAAACTATGCATGCCACATTCGGACGTACCTAGGCCAGTAGACTGGGATGCCTTACTCACGGATTTGGCCAAAGGATTGAGGTTAGCACAGCATCATTTTGCCACAGATGTCGTGGAATACTACATCCAATGGTCCACTCAACAAGGGTCTGTCAGAGACGATAGACGCGAGAGAGGGGGGAGTGTTGGCAGTGGTCAGGGAAAGCAAGGACTTACGAGACAAGGAAGCCAAGGAAGAGAATCAGAGCACAGAGAAGGGCCAAGTAGGCAAAGCAATCAATGGAGATCTGGCAAATAGGCCCATCATTTTTCATGAATTAATATTTCCCAAATAGTGATTTTAGTCACTTCATGCCATTGTAAATATCATTTTTTATTATTCCTACTCCATTTTGTACAAGCTGAGGAGTCCTAGAGCTTGAGGATTATTAGTAGTATTTATGCACCAATTTTCCTAATTTTCAGATCTTAGAACCTAATTTTTAACTAGGCCAAACACTAGGTATGGACAAGACCAAAGCTAGTCAAAAACTATAAAAAGAGCTAGAGAGCTCATTTTGGAGGTTAGCTTGTTGTAGATTTGAACTTGTATGAGAATTCTTTTGCAATAGAAGTTACTCCATTGTCTCTCTCTTTGTTCTTTCCTTGTGTGCACATGTGTGTGTATGTGTGTGCATGTTTGTGTGCTTCTCACTCACACACTTGTGCCATCACTTGTTAGAGGTCTTCATACCATCCTCATGTCTTCCCGGATTGACATTAAAGGAGGTGCTACTCATCATTGAGCTACACAATGGTTGGATGATGACATTTGAAAAAAATGGATCATGATGGACGTCTCTAGGAAAGGGGTGAGGTCAATGGATATCTACCTGAGGAAGGATGATGGAGGGAAGGAACAAATTTATTTTATGTAGTGGAGGGATTAACCTAGATCAATAAAGTAATTATATCTTCGTAGTGGAGGGAGTTCTGTGAGATGAGTGCAAGTTTTTATGGCAAGAGGAGTATTGAAAAGCTATAGAGGAGGTTTAGTAGATAGGGTCATCAAGGTAACTGTGATATCTATATAGGTTAACATTGCATGCAAATATGACGACATAGCAAAGATGTTAAGTGATCAATGGATATTTAGGAGGATATCTAGGCATGTGTGATGGCTATATAGGTTAACATAGCAAGAAAACATCAAGAGATAGCAAAGAGGTTGCATGGTTAGAGGATATTTAGGAAGATAGGATGGGTGATGACGAGGGTTATATGAAGTGATACATGAATATGCAAAACCTTATGTGCCCATGAGGGTCGATGTCCAAGGCAAAAATAGTGATGCACAATCAACTACCATAGGAAGAAGAAATGATAATATGCTAATCTAGAGGCAATATCGTGTTTTGATGAGGGTGATAGATGAAGTAGGTATGGAGTTATCGAACGAAATTAGGGGAGGCACTAGTTCGATCGGGGTGATGAATGATATCTTCCTTAGGCAAGGAGGCTGATAGATGAAGTAGGTATGGGGTGATCGAAGGGAATTAGGGGAGGCACTAGTCCGATTCAGGTGATGAATGATATCTTTCTTAGGCGATGAATGGGCAAAGGCATCAAGGAGACAATGGGAGAGGAAATTGGGTGAGGTGCAAGGGGTGATGGTTTAAGGGTTTATAGGTTGAAGGCATTGAGAACATGACAGTGCATCTTCCTTTTGTATCTAGAAGACACTCAATTTCCATTTCATTTCCTCTTTATATTGTATCGCACTGTATTTGGGTACCTTGCCATTTGCTTCTACTTGTGTATTCATTCTCCTTCAAGGGGAATTATCCCACATATGATGTACTTTGGAGAGCCCTCTCAAACTATCTTTAAGAAGGGCCTCTCCCCCCATTTGTGCTTGATTAGAATCTTGAGGAGCCTACTCCATGCTCTTGGCAAGCTCACTCTAATCCATGTGAGATTTCCCATTTCATGGTCTACCCACTTTTGAGTCTCACACTCTTTCATTTTGTGAGTACGCTCTTCTTTTTATTTTTCTTCCATGTGTATACTCTCTCTAAGAAAATAATAGCACAGTGGAATAGACCACTATACAAAGTTGAGAGAAAAAATGCAGACAAAGATAGACGTAGATTGAGAGATAGAGAACTTGATTTTTAGATTGCCAAGTGTAATGCAGTTACAATGATGGTGTTGTCCACCCATGTGCTCGTGATGTGGAGCTTAGATGGCAATCTAGATAGACTCTAGATATAGGGCTTACTAGCACAATGCTCTAACAATGTCTCCATGAACAGAAGTCCTACCATCTTGGCCCTACGGATTGGGGGGATAGGCCCCCCCCCCGATCCTATAGAAGGGGGAAAGCCCCCCCTCTACACTACCCCCATTAAAGTTCTATGGGGAAACCCCGTGATGCCACAAGGACTTTTGTTTCACCTTGAATGGCAACCCAATAGCCTAGAAGTTTATGCCCTACCTAATCTGATGGCTAGGCTCAAAAAGATCATCTACAACCATCAACAGTCACACATAGGCCTCATCTAACTTAGAACTTAGGGTTCCACAAATGTCTAGGCTCCCAAGATGGCTTCTTCTCATAATGAGGGCCTTACAACTTAGAGCACCATGGATCATTTGTGGTCAATTGAGGGTGGAGTATTGAGCATATCTAACACCCCCCCTCAATGTCCACCTTGTGGTCAACTACCTCTATGGTCCAATCCTAAGCTTTGGAAAGTGTTGAAGAAGTTGTTCTCTCCCAAGGGCCTTGGTGAAAATGTCTGCTTCATTTTCTTCAGTTGGACAATAGCTTATCTCCATGATCTCATCCTCAATCAAATCATGCACATACTGATATTGAAATTCTATGTGCTTGGTACGTGCATGGAAAACAGGATCCTTGGTGATGGACATGCAACTTTGGTTGTCATGCTTCAACTCTATTGCCTCATGTCCTTGTATTCCTATATGCCATAGGATCTTCCTCAACCATACTCCTTCACATGTTGCAACACATGCAACTTTGTACTCAGCTTCAATAGAAGATAATGCTACAATCGGTTGCTTCTTATTGATCCAATAAAAATTCCCTGATCCTAAAGAAAAGCAATATCTAGAACCTAATTTTTTGGTATCAATATCTCTTGCCCAATCTGAGTCATAGTATTCAACTAGAGATGATCCTTCTTCATAAAGAATACCAAAATTAATGGTTCATTTCACATACCTGAGTATCTGCATGCTTGTCTTCCAATGAGTTTGGCAAGGCTTACTAGAGAACTTGCTAGCCACTCCAATAGCATAAGAGATATCTGGTCTACTATTGCACAACTAGATGAGACTTCCAACTAATTTCCTGTATCTTCCAATATCCACTAGAGGTGACCTCCATAGGTGTAGAAATTTCCTTGCAATCCTCCATGTCGAATGCCTTCAATATTTGTCTTGCATACTTTTGTTGAGAGATGAAAATCTTCCCTAGTTCTTGCCAAACTTCAAGGCCTAAGCAATAATGCATTAAGCCCAAGTTTATCATTTCAAATTCTGAACTCAGGGCATCTTTCGTTTGTTGAAGAAGAGCATCATCATTTCCTATAATCACAAGGTCAACTACATAGAGTACAAGCACAATTGTCTTCCCTCCTCTCTTTAGAACATACAAGTTAGCATCAAAAGCACATCTTTTGAAAGCTAGATCCAAGAGATACTTATCTATCCATTGGTATCATGTCCTAGGGGCTTGTGTCTACCCATACAATGTGTTCTTTAGCTTACATACCTTGTTCTCTAAATGGGGAGCCTCAAACCCTGGTGGTTGAGACATATATATCTCCTCCTTGAGGTGTCCATTAGGAATGCTCATTTGACATCCATGTGATAGACAGGTCAAACCTTATGTACAGTCACACCTAGTACTACTCAGATAGTAGTCATCCTTGCAGTCGGGGCAAATGATTCACAAAAATGAGTGCCTTCAACTTGTGAGTAGCCCTATGCAACAAGTCTTACTTTGTACTTTTCTAGAGTACCATCAGCCTTGTACTTTAGCTTCCAGACCCACTTGGTGCTAATGACTTTATGCTTAGGGGGTCCATCCACTAGATCCCAAGTTCCATTCTTCATGATATTGTTCTATTTTGTTTGCATGCCAGCCCTTCGATTTGGATTGTGGAGTGCCTTTTCCACATTGATTGGTTCCTTTGCTTGTTCTTGAATGACATCAGCCATCAAAGTTGTCTTTACAATATGGGTGCTTGCCCTCTCTATTCCTCTATTCTTTGTGATTGCCTCGGTCCATCTGCAACCTATTTTAATGACTGTGGGATGGGATTTGCAGAATCATAGAGCTACCTCACCCAACGTGGCAATGACTTTTCCACTTCGGTGACGACAAGTTCTTGACTTTCAAACTCATCATCTGAAGATGATATTTGCTTCTCTGTGTAGAAGGGATAGCTCTTGGGCTAGGTTCATAGTGGATTGCCCCTTTGCCTGATGATAAAGTGGAAGCTCTCTTTTCCTCTTCCATTGCATGTGTCTGCTCCTCCTTAAACACCACATCGTGATTCACCATGATCTTCTTACCCTCAAGGTCATTAAGCTTATAAGCCTTCTTATCTTCTATGTACCCTAAGAAGATACATTAGATTCTTTTTTGTTGAAGCTTGTTTCTCTCCCTATCTAGAACATGTACATAACATTCAATTCAATATACTTTGAAATGGAAAACAAGAGGCTTTTTACCAGTGTGGGCTTCTTGTGGAGTCTTTCCGTCAAGTGCCTTGGTGCAGCTTCGATTCAAGATGTAGATAGTAGTGTTGACAACCTCTACCCAAAATTGGTTATTCAAACACTTTCCCTTCAACATGCACCTTGCCATCTCCATGATGGTCCAATTTCAACGTTCTACAACATTGTTCTGTTGAGGGCTATGTGCCACTATGAGTTGATGCTTGATTCCTTTACTCTTGCAAAAATCTTCAAACTTTGTTGATGTTAACTTACCACCGCCATTTGTCCTGAATTTCTTCATCTTCTTCCCTATTTCAGTTTCAACAAGTTGAAGCCATTCTTTAAACTTACCAAAAGCTTGATCCTTATTGTAAAGGAAGTACACCCTCATCTTCTTGCTATAGTCGTCGATAAGTAACATGAAGTAGGAAGATCCACCCAAAGCCTATGTAGGCATTTTTCCACACAAACTAGCATGCACTAACTCTAGAGGATAGCTTACCAGGTTCTTGCTTTCTTGTGGAAATACCTTTCTCTGTTGCGTTTGCTGCCACCATTTGATCTCATAGATTCTTTATATGAGTGAGAAACACCTCTGCAATCTCCCGATCAGCAAACCTTTTTGCAACTAGCTGATTCTCCAAGTTCTGAATCTGTGTCTAATTACGAGTTTTATATTAATTTCTCAATATGTTCCATGCTTCACATGCCTTGGTAGTATGCTAAATGAGAGTCAAAATACTATCAGAAGTACTTGTAACCAGAGCACAAAGTGCATTTTGCATTTCTATGTTTCCAACCACGTAGAAGATCAGCATTAGAAGGAATCATTCCATTAGGATTATTTGGATCAAGTGTTTCTTGGGGATCATGATCAGTCCCAAGAATAGTCTCCAAAACCTCATATGAATCAAGGATAGAAGTGATTTTAAACTTCCACAGTGTGTAGTTCAAACCAGCAAGTTTGCCTTCCATGAAGGCCGGTGGTCATATCCACAATGTTGGAATGAACGAAATCACTACTGCTCTTATCTGTGATCCACCTAGTCCTCTTGACGAACCATCTTCTCTCTTTTGTCATATCACTTGTCTAGGATCACAAAGATCATCTATAACCATCAACAATCACACATAGACCTCATCTAACTTAGAAGTTAGGGTTCCACAAATGTCCAGGCTCTCACAATGGCCTCTCCTCATAATGGGGGCCTTACAACTTAGAGCACCATGGATGTGTTGATATATTTAGGTAGTGATGTGTGTGAACACACTAGGACAACCAGGTCACTTTTTTCCCTCTTTAGGAGGTCTTTTTTCCCTGGCTTGTATATATGCCTATTGCCCTAGCGGGTCATATATCTTTGTACATTCAGTATTGTGTGTTGTGCTCCAAGCTTCTTATTTTTCCTTGTGTTGTTCACGCGCTTCCGTAGACCTCAAACTCAAAACAATTGGTATTAGAGCAGGTGGTCGCTTCATCTAGGGTGTCATCGATACCCCTCTGGTCACACTCTTAGAATCGCACAAAATTTGGTGAGAATATTGAGGGTGATTAGGAGATCAAAACGGCTTTGCTATATGGTGCCAAAATCGCGATCTGAGCTCGTTTCGGCCTCCAAATCCACTTTCAAAGTGCTTGTGTAGGCTATTTTGTTCTTTTGTGCCAAAGATATACCAGTATAAGTATCTCAAAGTCTAGTATAGGTTTAGCAAAACTCATCAGAGTAATTTTCTTCAACTTTTTCAGATTCAATCATTTTTATGCATCAAGGTATTTTAGTCAGTGGCCATGGCTGAACATAGTGATGTATGTCGTATGTTGGTTGTTGAGGATAAGTTGGATGGTACAAACTACCTATTATGGGCTTATATGATGTGTCATGTATTGATCACAAAGGGACTGTGGAACATTGTGTAGGGTATTGAAAAACATCATATTACACCTGTAAATACAGGTACTGAAGCTAATGCAGATCACATCGAAGATGGTGATATTCTATAGATTCTTGTTTGTGTTGTGGTTTCTATTGCACCTATTATAGAGCGAATTCGTTGGGATGGTAGAGATGCTCAGGCACATGCATTGATAGCCTTGTCTATCAAACGTGCCATTATTCCTCACATTCGCTCTTGCATAACAACCAAGGATGCTTGTGATACACTTACCACTTTGTACCAAAAATAGTTGGAGAGTGAGCATATGAATGAAGGTGATTCCATGGAAAATTTTTGTGGAGGATGTTATTCAACTGTTACTTTCATGTACTAAGGAGCCATATATCAGCTCCAAAGACATGTATCATAATTTGCTGCCTCTTTTTACAGGCAGACAGTCTAGTGCTGGTCTTAATGAGGCGACTTTTCAACCTTTGCAGGTTTCATGTGATGATAGAGATCATTCCGCTTCTGATGCAAATTTACATGATGCACTTCTTGATGAAAGAGATGATATTGAGGAGGAAAAAACTATGCCAAAGTGGCTGGTGTAGACTTTGAAGGACAACAAATTAGATGCATCTGTGTCATATCGTACTTGTTCAAGCTCTCGTGCCTCTTTTGCATTAGATTGCTATATTATGGCTGCCTCTAGTCTCTGTGATGAAAATGAGCCGGTTTTGTTTGATGAAGCACAAAAGTTTGAAAATTAGATGGCTCCTATGCAATTAGAATATGATGCTATCATGAAAAATGGTACGTGGTCTTTATGAGAGTTGCCTCCTCGCAAGAAGGCCATTGGCACGAAATGGGTATACAAGCTCAAGCATAAGCTTCATGGAACAATTGACAGGTATAAGGTTAGGCTTGTTGCAAAGGGTTATATGCAGGAAAGAGGCATTGACTTTGATGAGACCTTTGTACCTAATTGCCGAATGACTACTGTTTGTAGCATCTATGTACTTTGTCCCATCATGGTTGGAATGTATATCAGTTGGACATTAAAACTGCATTTCTGAATGGTGACTTGCATGAAGAAGTGTATGTTTATCAACCCCGTAGCTTTGTGCAGAAAGGGCATGAAAACCAAGTGTGCAGATTGAAAAAGACATTATATGGTTTGAAGCAAGCACATTGTGCCTAGTATGAAAAGATACATGCATATCTGATTACACATGGTTTTGAGAACATAACAACACATGGTTTTGAGAACATAACAATTTAAAGAAGCACCTTATATGATAGGCATGCTAATTATGTGCTTCTGATCATTGTTGCGTATGTTGATGACATGTTGCTCACTGGTCCTCATGAGAAGCATATTGTTGATTTTAAGCTTGATTTGCATGTCTCATTTGAGATGTCTGATTTGGGGCATTTGCATCATTATTTGAGCATCCAATTTATGCAAGTTGATGGGAGAATAGATTGTGTCAAACGAAATATATTGACAGATTATTGCAGTGTCTTGGCCTTGAAGACTATAAACCTATTGCCACTCCTATGGAGACAGGTTTAGGATTGAGTCTTCATGATGCTGGAGATGCATTTGATGATGTTCTCTATTAGTAGGTTATTGGATGCTTGATTTACTTATGCATTAATCGGCTAGATATTCAGTTTGTTGTCACACAGATGAACATATTCATGCATTGCCCAAGTGTCAAGTATCGGTAGGCGATTAAGTGCATCTTTCGTTACTTGAGTGGTACCTGGCTACTTGGATTGTTTTATCCCAAGGGGGGATCACTACCACCTGATTTACATGCTTCTTTTGACTCGAATTGTTGGTTTCTATGGCACTCGTGTGTCCATTAGTGGCTTTTGCTTCATGTTTGGTAGCTCATGTATATCTTGGTTGCGCAAGAACCAGCCTACTGTGGCCACTCCCAGTTGTGAGCTGAGTATAGGGCAGCTTTCACATCGACTATTGAGTGTGTGTGGCTCTGATGCCTTATGGCTCATTTGGGTGTTGGTCAGTCTTCTGCCACCACCATCTTCACTAACAGTCAGAGCACACTAGTTGTTGCGAGGAACCCTGTGTTTCATGCTCGGACTAAGAACATTGAGGTGCATTATCATTATGTTAGGGAGAGGTTCTCTATTGGAGAGATCAGCTTGGCAATGTGCCCATGCAAGGGAACATTGCAGACCTTTTCACGAAGGCTCTGCCCAGGGAGAAGTTTGAAGCTTTCTGCAAAGATTTGGGCTTACTTCCTTTTGTGGATTTATTCCACATAGCTTGGTACTTCCTTATACATGAGTTCCAGCTCCTTGTTCATCGCATCACTCCTAGGCGGGATTTGTTGATATATTTAAGTAGTGATGCGTGTGAACACACTAGGACCGTTGGGACACTTTTTTCACTCTTTAGGAGGTTTTTGTCCCCCGGCTTGTATATGAGCCTATTGCCCTAAGGAGCCGTATATCTTTGGACATTCTAGTGGTAATACATTCGGTATTGTGTGTTGTGTTCCAAGCTTCTTATTCTTCCTTGTGTTGTATGCGTGCTCCCGCAGACCTCAAACTCCAACAGGATCGTTTGTGGTCACTTGAGGATGGAGTATTGAGCATATTCAACACTCTCTACATGGTATCAAAGCGCTACGTGGAGGTCTTGGTGGTGCATTTGTTGATCATTGGGGTGGTGGAGTTTTGGTGGTTTGCTTTTTTCTTGTTGATGGAAGCTTTTTGCCATCAATTTTATACTCTTGGGCCTCATTTTACCCATTCTCCAACCCTTCTTCTTCATCATTTTATATACCCTTTTACTCCCATTTTCCCTCCCTCACACTTTGTATCATATTTTCATTGTCCATAGAGAGTTTCTTATTAGCTTTCAAGTTTTCCATTTGATGAACTATTGCGGGTTCTTTAGCCACTCTTAATATCGATCAGAAAGCTCTTGGTAATACTCGATTCCGATAATGTTGGAACCATGCATAGAAGCTTGCCACAATGCACGCTATGTAGTCCGGTGTGAAGCTTATAGAAAATCCCTCATGGGATTCTGAAACATGCTAGTTCGTAGCAGATTGGGCTCTTGTGGGATTCTGAAACATGCTCGTTCGTAGCAGATTGGGCTGATTACAAGCACACATATAGTGTGATTAGCCTTTCTCAAACCGGTCAAAGACTCGTAAGATATGCTGAAAAGGCCTCACGTCTGTGTCTCAAATCCTGTGCCATTTTTACTTACTGAAATCCAATCCAAGACAATCATATGCCTCCAAGGCCTTATGCATCTTGTTGTAGCAAGCTCTCTCACGGAGATATTGTACCAAGTTCTCTTAGAGAGAGGAAGCGAGACTCAGAAAGACAAAAAACAAAAGAGAAGCATGCACTCAACTCCCCGAATCGAGTTCACCACAACTCTTCTTCTCTACACAACATCAGAGGAATCGCAATGTTACTGAATGCGGTGATCACATCCGGGTGGCAGCTCTTCGCACAGCGTCTCTCTCAACCAGAGAGAGAGAGGGGTGCAAGAACGAGGACACAAGCCTATTTGAATGACGCAAGTAACCTCTAGCAGAGATTTGTCATTCATGGTATGAGGCGATTCATATATATCTGGGAGCTTCGCACTTTAATCCCACCCCTCATCTTTCTCTCAAGATCACCAAAGACAGCGTTCTCGATGTCTATAACAACTTTACACCAGTACCTACATTTCATCTCTGTAGCAGCTCATGCAATCGTTTGAGTTCCTCTGGTAGGTGGTTGCAAGAGTAGCTGGGTGCATGCAGTCGGACCTACATGATTTGCTCTCACAGTACATCGCCAACACTCCGTGAGCAGTAACGACATCGTGTCTCAACACACACACACACACACACACAGAGGCTACAGTTCCATCGACAGTCACATTATCATCAATCTTCTCACAAAAAGAGAACTCTACGGCTCCTCTCTGTTGCCTTACAGGTACGACGGGTCCTTCCCAATAGCATAAGGATTCAGCCACGTCAACCACTCCCATTGCATCAGTCCACAAAAATTCGAGCAAGTGCAGCGGATTCATGACATTATGAAATCATTCATGATGTCAAACGACCGAACAACGCACCCATTTTACGTGACGAATTTTGGCATCATTGCTTCGCATTGGATGACTGACTATATGTTTATCTTGTAGCTTCCACGTGATTCCATCAGCTTTTAATCTACCTTACAATCTGAAATCCCAACACATGGCATGACCAGTCTATCGCATGAGTTTACTGACTCGTTGGTGGGATCATTTGGACTCTTCAACAAAGGATCCTAGCAACTTTAAATCCACATATTCAAAGATGTTTTCATACTTTGATATTGACTTTTTCTTATACGATCTTATTTTGAACAACATCACCATTCTCCTATATCTCTTTGGTCCTTTTAGCAACATCTCTCTACATCAACGCCATAATGTTTTTCGTTTACTTGGGTAGCTAGCCACATGTCTCTCCACAAACCCTTCATGGCACATTTTTCACACTAAGTGCTTACTATTCTTCTCCTTACAAAATTATCTTTTGCATTGCCAAAGGTTTGCTTTTCTATTTCTTAAGGGTCCATTGATACACTTTAAGGCTTTCATTTGTATTTCCCACAAGGGTTTTGACACACTCTCCTTCATTAAAGGAATATTTTGTATTTTCCAAACGGTTTATTTCCCAAGGATACCCTCGCTTTGGCATACTTTGGCACTAAATGCCACGTACCTTGTAAACTTCAAGAATATAAGAAAACGCTATTTTATATGTGCTTTGAGAGGCTAGTCTAAGCCCCAAAAGAGGGTATCTCTCCATGCGATTTTGGGCTATTCTAAGCCGCATCCCCTTCATAGTGTCAACAAGTATAGGACTACTCTAAGCCATTCCCGACCCCCAAGAGTTTCCATTTTTTCAAGGGATACTCGAAGCCTCCTCTTCCCTACCCCAAGTTTTACAATGTCAAAGAAAGAAGCAAGTTCCTTGTCCATGACAAATAATTTACCTTCCTTTATACCCATGTTTATGCTTAAAGAAGAATGTCAAGATATAATCTATGGAAAGATATCATGTATACATACTTATACACAAATCTTCTTCATGAAGTTGAAGATGGATCAGAACTTGAACCAGATAGGGCCAAAGATTTAGAATCTTGGAATATTTGGAATTTCAAGGATAAAAGAGCATTAGATCAAATTCTTCTAGCATGTAATGAATTGATAAACGGTCAAATCACTACATCTAAGACCTCCAAAGAAGCTTGGACACACTAGCAAGTCTATATGAAGATAAAACTCGTTCAAAGATTTATCCTTTAGAGACCGAATTCCACAACCTTTCTATTCATTCTTAAGAAACCATCATAAAGGTAATAACACAGTTTCAAGATTATCAAAGAAAGTTAACACTTTGTGGATGAAAGATCTCAAGTGAAGACATGGACATTAGACTACTTAACAAGCTTCCTAGATTTTATGAGACATTTATGATTACTCTTTTACAACGAATTCACTTGGAAATAAGTAAGAAGACTTTTGCGTTTCCATTTTTCTAGGCAAAAGAATCAAGCTACACAAGAAATAGCTACGAAAGCCAAAGCTACTTTCAATAAAACTAAAGGTCAAAAAGGTACCCAAGAGTCCAAGAAAAGGGGGAAAGAAGAAGTTAATTGCAAATTTTATGGCAAGCCTCGACACATACAAAAGTATTGCTTCAAGGAGAAAAACAAGAACAAGTCCAAGTCTACTCCAAAGACAAAACAAGAGCAAGTCCAAGTCTCTCTCAACCACAGAGAGAGAGAGAGAAGTGCAAGAACGAGGATACAAGCCTATTCAAATGATGCAAGTAACCTCTTGCAGAGATTTGTCATTCATGACATGAAGTGATTCATATATCTCTCGGAGCTCCCTACTTCAATCCCACCCCTCATCTTTCTCTCAAGATCACAAAAGAGAGCGCTCTCGATCTCTATAACAACTTTACAATAGTGCCTACATTTAATCTCTGGAGCAGCTCATGTAATCGTTTGAGTTCCTCTGATAAGTGGTTGCAAGAGTAGCTAGGTGCATGCAGTCGGACCTACTTGATTTGCTATGGCAGTAGATCACCAAAACACTCCGTGAGCAACAACGACATCGCGTCTCAACACAGAGAGAGAGAGAGAGAGAGGCTATAGTTCCATCGACAATCACATTATCATCAACCTTCTCACAGAAAGAGAACTCTATACCTCCTCTCTGTCGCCTTACAAGTACAATGGATCCTTCCTAATACCATAAGGATTCAGCCACATCAACCACTCCTACAGCATCAGTCCATAAAAATTCGAGCAGGTGCAGTGCAAGTCCAGGCAGCACAATTAGTTTTCAGATATAGACAAACATCAACAGATAATCTTTGCTTAGTGTATCGTATGGCACGTGACTCGGATTGATGAAATTATGAAATCACTCATGATGATAAAGGGCCGAAAAATGCTCCCATTTTATGTGACTAATTTTGGCATCGTTGCTTCGCATTGGATGACTGAGTAATTTTTCCCCTTCAGCTTCTACCTGATTCCATTAGCTTTTAATCTACCTTACAATCTGAAATCCCAATACATGGCATGACCAGTCTATCGCATGAGTTTACTCACTCATTTGTGGGATCGTTTCCACTCTTCAACAAAGGATCTTAGCACCTTCAAATCCACATATTTCAAAGAGGCTTTCATACTTTGATACTCACTTTTTCTTACGCGATCTTATTTTGAACAGCATTACCATCCTCATACATCTCTTTGGTGTTTTTGTTAGCAGTATCTCTCTACATCAAGGCCATAATGTTTTGCGTCTACTCGGTAGTTAGCCACATGTCTCTCAACCCTTCATGGCATGTTTTTCACACTAAGTGCTTACTATTGTTCTCCTTACTTACAAAATTATCTTTTGCATTGCCAAAGGTCTACCTTTGTATTTCTTAAAAATCCATTGATAGGCTTTCATTTATATTTCCCACAAGGGTTTTGGCACACTCTTCTTTATTAAGGGGATATTTTGTATTTTCCAAGGGGTTTATTTCCCAAGGATATCGAATCCTCACTTTGGCACACTTTGGCTCTAAATGCCCTATACTTTGTAAACTTCAAGAATATAAGATGTTTTGTATATGCTTTGGGAGGTTAGTCTAAGCCCCCAAAGAGGGTGTCGCTCCTCATGATTTTGAGTTATTCTAAGCCTCACCCCCTCCATAGTGTCAACAAGTGTAGGACTACTCAAAGCCCTCCTCCTCTTCCAAGAGTTTCCATTTTTTCAAGGGCTACTCTAAGCCTCCTCACCCCTACTCCAAGTTTTACAATGTCAAAGAAAGAAGTAAGTTCCTTGTCTATGAGAGGTTATTTACCTTCCTTTACATCCATGTTTATGCCTAAGAAAGAACTTCTAGATGGACATTACTATAATCTATGGAAAGATATCATGTATGCATACTTATACACAAATCGTCTTCATGAAGTTGAAGATGGATCAGAATCTGAATCAGATAGGGGCAAAGATTTAGAGTCTTGGAATATTTAAAATGTCAAGGACAAAAGAGCATTCGATCAAATTCTTCTAGATGTGATGAATTGATAAATGATCATATCGCTACATCTAAGACTTCCAAAGAAGCTTGGGACACACTAACAAGTCTATATGAAGATAAAACGCATTCAAATATTTATGCTTTAGATATCGAATTGCACAACTTTTCTATTCATTCTTAAGAAATCATTACAAAGGTAATAACACACTTTGACGATTATCAAATAAAGTTATCACTTTGTGGATGAAAGATCTCAACTGAAGACATGGACATTAAACTGCTTAACAAGCTTCCTAGATCTTACGAAACATTTACAATTATCTTTACAATAGAGGTCAAGAACTCAGTTGGGCATTAGCAAAAAAATGAACCCTCCTTGAACCTTTTAGAGTAAGGGTTGATTAGCAATTGACCAATGAGGAGAGGGTGGTGGACACAATCTAGTCTCTTAATCACATAGACTAAGCATAGGCTTCCCTTGTTTTTGAGTGGTCAACAAAGACAAAACCACTTAGAACTAGTGGGTTTATGTTGGAGTTTGAGGTCTATGGAAGCATGCAAATAGCATAAGAAAGAAGAAGAAGCTTGTTGTATTCAATGGAAATCTAATGGTTATAAATGATTGCGAAAAAATGATCTCAATCCCATTCACGCTACGTTGTTGGATGTTCAAGATCTAACGACAGATGCAGAGAGTATGCCAAACACACACGTGAGTTTCTCCTGAATTCAATGCATGACAGAGACTCTCTCTCTCTAGAGTTATATCCTTTTTTATTCTAACCCTTGGATTAAAGTATCCAAAGATCAAAGAATTTCCATTTTCAAAATTCAAAGGAAAATTTGTATCAAATATTATTTTATTGGAGAAAAACACTAGTCATTTCTATGCCCACTTAATCCTTTAGATTAAGCTTTTTAATCCTTAAAAATTAGGAATCCTTACAAGGTCCATGCACTGTTTACTTTTTTTCCTAATGGGAAGAAGTAAGAAGACTTTTGCTTCTCTATGCCTCTAGGCAAAAGACTCAAGCTACACAAGAAACAACTATGAAAGTCAAAGCTACTTTCAACAAAATTAAGGGTCAAAAAGGCACCCAAGAGTTCAAGGAAAAGGATAGGAAGAAGTTTACTTGCAACGTTTATGGCAAGCCTAGACACATAGAAAAGTATTGCTTCAAGAAGAAAAACAAGAACAAGTCCAAGTCTGCTCCAAAGATAAAACATCAAACTCACTATATAAGTAAAGATCTTTTTCTTACAATTGAACACAAGGAACTGGTCGCATCGACAGATTTTTGACAATGGAGCTTCATCACACGTGTAATGACAAAGAAGACTTTCATGAGTTTCAAGAGCACAAAGCCCAAGTTTATCTTGGAGAGAATAAGTGTGTTGAGATACAAGGAAGAGATAAAGTTCATGTCACAAACTCAGAAGGTGACACCAAGTCACTTGAAGACGTTCTTTATGTACTAAGCCTTTGTAAGAACCTTCTCTCAATGAGGGTCGCTACTAAGTGCAATATGATGATGCAATTTCATAATGGAAAAATTCAAGTCATCAATCGAGTATCCAAAGAATTCATAGCTCAAGGATTTGAAGACAAATTCTCTATAAGATTTCAAGTTTTATGGCCAAGGATTCAAGCTTTAACTTGTGGAATTTCAAATTTGGATATACCTCTTATCTAGCAAAGATCTCTTCAAGTTATCTTGTCAAAGATTTACCCAAGATCGCATAAGTGGACTTGAATTGCCAAGCATGTGCTAAACAAACATTTACCCCTTTGCCTATGGAAGCATCTATTTCTTCAGCTAAACCCTTAGCATTAGTCCATGCCGATCTTTGTGAACATATGCATATACCATCAGTAAGTAAGTCACTTTACCTCTTCTTGATAGTAGATGAATTCACTAAGTACATGTTGATTTATTAACTAAAACATAAAGAGGATGCACTTTCCAAGTTCAAGGAGTGGATACAGATAGTTCAAGATGATTTTCCAAGTTCTTTAAAGGCCATCAGATCAGATGGAGACAGTGTCTTTGTCAACCATAATTTTACCAAGTATTTGAAGTAGCAAGGTATTAAATACCAAGCAAAGAAGGATATTCAACAAGATTCGAAAAGTGATCTAGATGGTCAAGACTATGCTTCATCAAAAGCAACTTCCACAAAGGTTTTGGGATAAATTTGTACATAGAACAATACATATTCTTAACAGAGGGTTCTCACATGATTTGAAGAACCAAACCCTACTTTGAAAAGAAACCGGGTGCGAGCTATTTCAAAGTTTTTGGTAGTAATGCCTATGTGCAAGGCCCTGATGATGATAGGCCTAAGTAGTACATTTTTATCAGTTATAGTGATTGTCAAAAGGCATACAAATTCTATGACCCTAAGAGTCACTCAGTTATTGTTAGCAGAGACCACACCTTTGATGAATACTCCAAGTGTTTGTCCTTTTTGGATTCATCTCAAAATCTAGATCCTCCCATTTTCTCTTCGAAGGGGGATCATTCCACTACCGGATAGTCACACTACGCAGAGCATACTCTCTTTGTATATGTCCTTCCAAATCATGGTACATTTTTGGAGCATGAGGACTCAGAGATACAATCTCAATTTACACCTCATATAGCTACACCTCCCATAGTACCATCAAAGGTTTTCACTTCCCCTCAGCTTCAGTTGGACTTTACTCCAAGATTAGTGACTCGTCATTTTCCATTCATCTCTTCAAGAGTCCACTTACCTCATTTATAGGAGCATTCTAAGCATATAGTGTTCCATTCATGGAGTCCAACATCTTTCCTTTCTCCAAAGGATACTCTTGGAACTACCTAGATACACCACTCAATTAGATGTTTTTTTGAGCCATCTTCTCGATTCACAAGGGGTTTTTATGGTTCTACCGACACATATAAGAACTTTGTGTATTCCACAAAGGATTAGAAGATACAAATGTACTACCATGTGATTATCATTTCATACTTCATGTTTTACATTTTATTCTTACAGGACTTACTTTTTGGTGATAAATATCTCATGGTGGATGTTGTCAAAGCTTTGGAGGTTCCCACATCCCACATGGATTCATCCTATCTATCTCGCATGAAGATGATCTCATCCAATGAGATCTTGTTCCGTTCTTGTATCTCGTTGGTGGCATAACTATGGAGCATGCGCTTGATCCAATGGTAGATATCTTATGGCATACTTGGCGATCACAAATAGTCGATCCCACTTGGAGGCTATGGATTTCCACATGGAGACTTCCTTTTTATTGCTCGTGTTTCTATTGCTACACTCATGGTGGATATTTCTCTCATACCCTACTAACCTCCATACTCTAAGAAATGGAGCTCCAAAGTGGGTGTTGAGAATATAAGATTGCATCTTTCTTTTATATAGGGCCTCTCCCCCCATTTGTACTTGGTTAGGAGCTTAAGGATCCTACTCCATGCTCTTCGTAAGCTCACTCTAATGCATATGATTTTTCCCATTCATGGTATACTCACTTTTGAGTCTTACACTCTTTCATTTTGTGAGTACACTGTTCTTTTTTCTTTTTGTTGTTGCACGGGTACTCTCCAAAAGGTTGACAAGGCAGAATGAGGAGCATAAGGACGATGGATGAGGGTTTTCCTTGGTAACTAGAGAATGAGGAGAGGATGGGGTAGGTGCCTAAGGGACATGGGGAAAATTAATTGACCAAGGGGGAGATGAGGATTTATAGAGGCAACTAAAACGAAAACATGAAGAGCTTTTTCTAGAGATATATGTAGGAACAAAACTTAGGGGGTTGTTCTAACTACAATGGATAACACTTAGGTTGATAGAGGATAAATGCATGCAAGCGATATGTATTATTTATTGGACTTGATGAACACAAGGTGCAAGGTCAAGTTTGGGTGGGTGATGGCCTTCTCTTGCTTTTCATGGGCAATGTTCAAGAGGGAGGGAGGGAGGGAGGGAGGGAGGGAGGGAGGGAGGGGGGAGGGGAGGGGAGGAAGGCAAGGTCAATGGACTGGTGATGGATACCCAACTCCATGGCTCACACGCATGTGCAATTTTTGAGCAAGTTTTTGGATAAGAAGAAAAACTAAACTTTTACACATAACATCATCGAGAAGAGGGTTGTGCACTTCGGAAACGCATAATAGATTTACTCTTAGATGAAGATCATATCTCATGCTCCTTAGAAAATACATGCTCGAGCAAACACTCTTACTTCAGTCCTGAAAAATAATGGTGATGCATTTGAAATGGACGGATAAACAATGACTACTAGGAATTCTACGAAGCACAATACTCCTGCTATTTCTTTCTGCAAAATCTTCCTGCTATCTCTTTCTTCTGCAAAATCTTCCTGCTATTTCTTTCTTCTGCAAATTCTTCCTGCTAATTCTTTCTTCTTGACATAGTTGTCATTTGTAGCATAAGATTAAATACCAAATATATTCGTTAAAAAAAGGTTTGCTACCTTTTATCAGGTCTATAACACTCAAGGCCCAAGGCTCACGGTTATCATTTCCAACCAAAAAAAAAAAAAGTTTATTCTTCAGGCCAAACCAAGTAAAAACATCGTATGGATATTCTTACCTTCTTAATGTATTTGTATATCACTCAAAGACATTCGCATGGACATTTTGTCATTTGGAAAAACAAAAAATTGGTTCAGTAGGCGCTTTATAAGGTTTTAAATGAAGATATAGACTCCAGCCCTTCTTGTAATAAAAGATTGGGCTTTATTAAACCAAACTAGTGTACAACATAAGCTAGAAGAGCGGCTGAAGTAAGCTAGAAGAGCAGCTTAGGTGTATCCGTTTGCATGACGAGGACTTTTTTTAATAGAGAGTAACTATGGAACATACTTATTGAAATTATAGAATTAGTTGCAATAAATAATCATTATCTTATTTTAGTGATTATACATGATAATTAAATATGTCATCACATTCCGCTAATATGAGCATCATAATTAAGGCACTATGCGGATCATTAAATCTAGCCTCAACAGAAGATGAAAGGTCAATAAATCAAGCTGAAGTGGAACCTATACTTATAGGGCCTTCGGCGTCCACAGATAGAAAAGAAAAATGATGTCGAAAATGCTCAGTGAATCAAGCTGAGGTGGAACCTATAATTTTAGGGCCTTCGACATCCACACTAAAAAGAAAAGTGATGCTATGGCAGATTATGGACCAGGGAATATGAGCAATATGATGGACCCCACAATAAAGATTAAAGTCCTACGATGTGCTTGTTTCTGAAGGAAAGGAAACTAGAAGAGCTTGGATAATTGTTCTAGTGAACAAGACAGTCTCCTAGCAAGAAGTCCTGATTGGGCAGGCGATTGACTATTCGGCTCAGATATAAAATGTGACAAGAAGAGAAATCCTGTGGAACATTTGACTGAAGGGGTCACTGTAGACTCCTATACGAGAGAGAGAACCCTTTTTAGAAAGAGCCTTCACACTCCTATATGAGAAAATCAACTGTTGCAAGGGGTCACTGTAAACTCCTATACGAGAGAAAGAACCCTTTTTAGAAAGAGCCTTCACACTCCTATATGAGAAAATCAACTGCTGCAAGAACAAGCCTTCATTTAGACGCTGGCAGCTTATAGAATACAAGGCAATAATATCCATAAAAATATCTATCTCATTCAAGAGATGAGAAATTCGTAACTCTTATATATCACTCTTACACGTGTTTCTGCATAATTCAACTCTAGCAAACACTTCATTACTGAACAACAGGCATTCATAATGCCAAGCTGCTGAGGATGAAACAATTTCAACTATGGGTGCATGTGATCCAATTATTTGAATGCCAGGAATTGGCTTGTATTACTTCGTCTTAGTTTATGTTTCCAAACGACGGGACATAAAGAGACCACGATGTACACACGAAAGGGGCCATTAAATCTAGGCTTAACAGAAGATGAAATCAAGCTGAGATGGAACCCATACTTTTAGGGCCTTCTGCGTCCACAGATAGAAAAATAAAGTGGTGTCGAAGGGTTCAATGAATCAAGCTGCGGTGGAACTTAATAGTTTTAGGGCCTTCGGCATCCACATATAAAAAAGAAAAATGACGTTATGGCAGATTATGGACCAGGGGATATTGACCAATGGGCTCCAAAATAAAGAGTGGAATCCTATGATGTGCTTGTTTCTAAGGGAAGGAAACTAGAAGAGCTTGGATAATGTTCTACTGAACAAAGACAGTCTCCTAGTAAGAAGTCCTGATTGGGGAGGCGATTGATTATTTGGCTCAGATCTAAAATGTGATCAAAAGAGAAATTCAGCGGAACATTTGACTGAAGGGGTCACTGGAAACTTTGGGAAAAGCCATAGAACCCTCTTTAGAAAGCGCCCTCACACTCCTATACGAGAGAAACAACTGTCGCAAGAGGCAGCCTTCATTTGCTTGCAGCTTATACAATACAAGGCAATATTATCAATCAAAAATATTTCTCTCCTTCAAGAGATGAGAAATTCGTAAGTCTTATATATCACTCTTCCTCTTGCGCTTTTTATTAGCCTCTCTATCAATAAAATCTGTGGTAGTCCATCAATGAAACAGCTGCTAAAAGACACTCTGTATTAAGCACTAATGAGTTGTCTACTATAGTACAGCCATGTTACAAACATAAATACCCAGATTCACTTTAAATGCATTCAGAGCTAGAGCTAGTTGTTTCTGTCATGATCTTGGAAAAGATGTGGCTATTGACGGAGATCATCTGATGGATCAAATGTGGATGCTTGCCATTCTTCTCCCCAGAGCGATTCATAGAAGAGGCGTGGGAAAAGCGATCTGTATGGATCTTCTTCTCGCTTTCTTAGCAGGTAATTTAAGCACTGTTCTACTTCATCTTTTATTTGTCTGTATACAGATCCTGCTATTTCCTTATTTTGCAGTTCTGTCTCCCTCCCTGTAGAAGGATAATAAAGCCATCATATCACCGCAGGTAAACAATATCCAGGCCATTGTGTGTGTGAATATGCATTGAGTGCAAGTGCATTGCATGGATTCTCCTGTGTATGTAACCGAACCACTAATGCAATGAGACTAGAAAAGAAGCTGCTAAGAATGATAATGGGCTGTGACATGAAAAGCTGGGCACTGAACTCATACTAGGTAAATGCATATGCATGCTGTTACAGTTGCATGCATGCAAGTATCTCTGTGACAGAGAGCAGCATGAGCGTAAGGAGCTCTTTCTCATCATTAAGACTTAATTTAAATATTCCACTAAAGCTCGTACTGTGACAAACTGAGCAGGAGGTTGACAGCATACAGAGAGAGTGCAAAGGGAGAAGTGAGAATAACGAAAAACCGATACCTGATGTTCGGAAAGGCTTTCCAAAGCGGAAATAGAATCGCCCTGGAACTTTAGGTGCAAGGAGGGGCAAGTGCATATATTGGTCTGCCACCTCACCTGATTGTCCAGGCCTACACAGAGCATAGATTGTCTCAAGGTATCAGGTTACCTCCTGAATGTACGAACTCAAACATTGAA
>CM035440.1:14846595-14849095 GCA_020310875.1 Ceratopteris richardii
AGGTTTCCTTTAAGTCCATTATTTTATGCTTTAGCATCATCCCCAATGTTTTATCTCCTGGAAGCGAAGGTGAACTCGCAATGCATTCATGGCATCTCTCTCTATGGGATTCAGCAAATTGCAGTGGGCTTTACGGATGATACGTTTATCTTTGTAAAAGCTGAGAGAGAAAATATTAAGAACATACTAGATTCTCTGGCTCCTTTTTCTCAAGCATCTGCATTAATGATTAATATGAGAAAATCAGCTATTATTAATATTTCTGTGCGAAATTTTCAAGCTATAGAATGGGAAGGCCCTAAAATTGAAAGGGGTGTTATTTTCAGGCATTTGGGGTATCCTTTAGGTGTTGGTGTTCCTATTAAGGATAAAATTGATTGGGTTCTGCGCAGAGTTCAAGTGTAAAACGGACAAGTGGTTTGCCTCACAGTGGCCATTGCATGTGAGGATAAGGATTGTACAAGCTTTTATGCAACCATATGTTATGTATTATTTACTGCTGTTAGATTGGAAAAAGAATCAGTTGCATATCTTTGATAGACTGATAAAGGCTTTCCTTTGGAGTAAAAGGCACAATCGGGCCTTGGTCCTTTCATCATGGGAATTTGTATGTCAACCCAAAGATAAAGATGGACTTGGAATTTTAAATTTGCATGCTCACTTAATGGCTAGAAGAACAGCTTTTATTATGCGCATTGTCTCCTTTCATACACCATTATGGACTCCCCTTTTCTGAAAATTTGTGGAAAATGCAGATGTGAAGTTCAAGGGAACCTGGAAGCTTGATGCTTGGAATAAGTTCTTCTCTCATGCTCCGCTTCAAACTTCTTCCCATATGATCAATATTTTGCTTTCTCACTTTAAAAGTACACTTTCTACCTTGCAGTGGAATGGAAGACAGCGTTATGTTGGGAACTCTCTTGCTTCAGTATCGCCTTATTGGTCATTCTTATCAAATCCGCCTATTGCGCTTTCTTTAGGAGCCGCGGGAAGATATTTTAATAGTAAAGGCATAGACTCAGTTGCAAAATTCTATGACTCCAAATGGGAGATATTTCCCTTCTCGGTTTTATGGAAAACTTATGCTCTGGGAGCAGCTTATAGGTCTAAATGGCTCCAAATAGTTTCTTTCCTGCAACAATATCAAATTCCTCTTTCGGTTGATGCAGTTGATCCATGGCGCGATTGGTTACTTGCAAAGCATACTAGATGGTGAACTGGTAAATCAAACATGTACTATCGCACACTAATTGCTTCTGATAGTATTGCTTGTCAATGTAATCGGAGATGGAATCTTAAAAAAACTGCTTCTTGGTGGTGTTCAAGATTTAGTTCTATATGGGAGTCCTCCTTCACTTACAAAATGAAAATTTTCATGTGGAGAACTTTTGCTAGTCGTTTCACATTAGGGGCATTCCTAAGTAAACATGGACTTCAAGGTGTAAGGTGTCCACATTGCGCTTCCTACGCTGAAAATATGCGTCATGCATTCTCCTCATGCGCACATGTACAAAGATGGTGGAATACTCTTTTTTTATTCCCCATTTGGAATACAAAACCCACCAACTTTGGTTGCACTCTCTTACTGTTTGTAAGCACAAATACTGCGGAAGACTGGATTAAAAGAAGATGTGTCTTTCTACTGCTTCTTAACACTTGGATGCTAAGAAACTTCAAGATGTTTAAGAACAAGATGCAGGCACCCACCTTTTCTTGGCAATATTGTAAAACTCAACTGTGGCTTGACATACTTGTTATGCCCTCTGCAAATAGAACCACGATTGCTGCATTGCTGAATGCATTTTGACATAAATGCTGCCCTTCTGGAGTCTTCATAGATGATATAGATAGGGAATAGGGAGAAGATAGATATATTTGTGTGTATACATATATATATATATATATATATATATATATATATATATATATATATATATATATATATATATATATATATATATATATATATATATATATATATATATATATATATATGTATGTATGTATGTATGTATGTATGTATGTATGTATGTATCATAGTTGGTCAGGTACGATCCGTACGATAGGTACGGTACGTAATAGTACGATACCAGGTACGTACTAATCATGAGGTACGAATCCGTAAGATATTAGTACGAATTTTTATTTTTTTCCATCTTTTCATGTACGTGGGAGTGTACACATATGAAGGGTACTTTTTCCCATGAATATGCATAATATTGTATCTATGCATGAAGATAATTGTTCTCTAACTAGCATAGCTGCAAAACCAATTTATTTTCTTAATAAATTCCAGTCAAAATAGAAAATAAAAATTTTGGTACCAATTGGTACGAATACGTACGAGTACGTACGGTACGAGAGGTACGTACGGATCTACTCGTACTGGTACGAGTACCAACTATGGTATATATATATATATATATATATATATATATATATATATATATATATATATATATATATATATATGTATGTATGTATGTATGTATGTATGTAT
>CM035440.1:14859095-14894095 GCA_020310875.1 Ceratopteris richardii
GGCTAGTCATTTTGAGCAAGAACCTTCAAATAAAGAGAAATGTAAGCCTTGTGCTACTATAATAACTGGGCCCCCTAACAAAGTAGATATAGTCCTATTTCATACCCAGATTCTTTTCAATATACAAGTGACAATGCTTTGTTTCCGTTGTCCATGATTATGTAGCATAAAGAGTGTTCTTATATTTTCAAGTGAAGATTGCACTTTTTGTAAACAAAAAACCCCCACGACACCAATGGGGAATAGGGGAACATCATGTGTCTACATGCACACACATGTGTTTGCATGCATGCATGTGGGTGAATGAGTGAGTGAGTGAGTGAGAGAGAGAGAGAGAGAGAGTGTGTGTGTGTGTGTGTGTGTGTGTGTGTGTGTGTGTGTGTGTGTGTGTGTGCGCGCGCGCACGTGCACACGTGCATGTGTGTGTGTGTGTGTGTGTGTGTGTGTGTGTGTGTGTGTGTGTGTGTGTGTGTGTGTGTGTGTGTGTGTGTGTGTGAGAGAGAGAGAGAGAGAGAGAGAGAGAGAGAGCATGTGTATAGAAACAGAAAACACAGAACACAACAACAAAGAGTATATAAAGAGAGTTTGTACTTGTTATTATCGATTATTTCAAAAGCCTCTTTTGTCGTTGGATATACATAGTCGGCAACAGGATCAAACTTTTTTGACTTACGATACATTAGAGCTCCTCGAATCACATTTCCTAGGTCCAACCCATCTTCCTGCATCAATTAAGATACTTTGAAGTCATTGCTCTGCATGAGACTGTTAAGATAAGCACAGTATCCTCAAGAACGAGAATACACTTACTAGAAGCAAGCTATGTCCTGCATCTTTGTAATATCGCACAACACAATTTGGAAGAGCTTTTTGAAGCCTTTCTGCCTCAAGGCGACTAGGTAACAGTTGATCTTTCCCACTGAGAACGAATAAAATAGAAACTTAGCATATACTATAGCGGCATACACAATAATAAATACTATCTGAATCAGTCACAAATGCAGAATCCCATAAAGACCCATCCATCCTCATCCACAGTAGATTAGAAATAAACATCAAATCCTCAGTTGACATGCAATCCACTATCATGTGTAAACTCATGTCAGGCACCATAACTGTTGCACAGCCACTGAAAACTCCAATACTAGTGCAATATCATTTCCTAGTTAAGCTCCTTGGTCCTTGAATCTCCTAAGTGGTTCAAAACTTCATCAACTTATATGCCAAATAATAGTGTTTCAAGCATTTTTGCTTAACCCATCTTTCTATAAAGCCATGATCCCCAACATGAGTATTGATACCCCCATTATATTCAATGTATTTTGCCAAAAGCTTTGCAAAACTCCATAAAACAAGAGTAGATATGTCTTGTATCATGTGCCCTGGGGTATCCATGTGCCCTCTATCTATATCCACATGCTGTGCTGCTGCCTGAGATTGGATGCATACAGTCATCCCAAATATCTGGCAAAACATAATAATATAGTAATTCCTGGTGTACATATGATTCCTGTCTCCACGATAGGCACAATACTACACAATCTCCCGATCTTTGCTAGGTTGTCGACCATCGTGCGCAATACTGCTCAACATAATTGCCGTTAAGTGTTGCCGGCATCTGTTTGCCATTGGTTAAATGCTCTTCCACTGGCCCATCTTGATCATATGCTCCCCAAGTCTTTTTCCTATTAATGGTCTTTTCTATTATGTTAGTAAAGAAAATCTTTATCATCTATAAAATGCTTTGCCAGAAAACCATCATGTGCCTGCAGAAAAGATGACTTTTAGAAGACTCTACATGTCCTGAATGCTTACTTAAAGAATAGCTTTTTGTGTGTGTGTGTGTCTGTGTGTGTGTGTGTGTGTGTGTGTCCCCACGTGTGCATGCACACTTAACAATCCATTTTCCTATCATCGTAGTAAAGAAAATCTTTATCATCTGTAAAATGCTTTGCCACGAAACCATCATGTACCTACCACATACATTGGGAAGTCTGCAGCATAGTCTACCACACACCTTATGAAATCTACAGAATTTATGACTTTTAGAAGACTCTACATGTCCTGAATGCTTACTTAAAGATAAGCTTTTTGGAGCTCATGCTCCATCTTAAAGGATGTCATTGTTAAGGAAGAAAGTGGAGGAACAAAGGTGGGCAATGATATCTCCTTTTCAAAGGACTATCACACTACTCATTGCCCACCTTTTCAACCATGCACTGATTGAAGGGCTTCCGAACTCATGGACCGAGCACATCATTGTGCCAATTCATAACTCGGGTGATACTATGGATACGGAGACGTCAGCAGAGCACCCCTGTCGATCTCGACGTGCAGAGCATTCTAAGGCTCGCCACGATGCCTTACCCACCAATGCATTATATCCTACACCCACTCCAAGCATCTAGAGGGATATGACACCACCGAGCCTCCCCTCCCTATGCATATCATATTTGTATCTCATCTATTGAGCATATAGAGTGCATACCCATAGCACACACACCCTCGATGCCAACTATTATCCACTCCTTTATACTAAGTTTTGTACTCACATTTTATTTTTCTTTTGGGATCACAGTGGATTGGATCATACTGAACTATATGTTCTGTCTCATAGGTCGATTTTGGCCTCTAATAGACGTTAAAACTCTCTCTCTCTCTCTCTCTCTCTCTCTCTCTCTCTCTCTCTCTCTCTCTCTCTCTCTCTCTCTCTCTCTCTCTCTCTCTCTCTCTCTCTCTCTCTCTCTCTCTCTCTCTCTCTCTCTCTCTCTCTCTCTCTCTCTCTCTCTCTCTCTCTCTCTCTCTCTCTCTCTCTCTCTCATAGGTCTGTCCCCCTCTGTTTTTCTGGGGTTTCCCAGGTCTGTCCCCCTCTGCTTTTAGGGTTTCGTAGGTCTGTCCCAGTCTGCTTTTAGGGTTTCGCCTTCATCTCCTATCCTTTTTAGGGTTTCGCTGGTCTATTTTTAGGGTTTCGCCATCATATTTGCTTCCTTTTAAGGGTTTCGCCATATCTGCTCTGTTTTTCAGGGTTTTCCAAGTCTGTTTTTAGGGTTTCGTACCGTTATTTTAGGGTTTTGCCACTCTGTTTTTAAGGTTTTTTACAGGGTCAGCTGAAACCCTAACTGTTCAAACTTGTAAAACTGAAACCCTAACCGCCCAAAACGTTAACCAAACCTGCCCAGCACGCCTTTCTGTTTCTCATAAATTCTAAACTGATGAGGATTGCAAAAGCCTGAACTGGATCACCTCTTTGGGCCTCACAATAATTTGTTGGTGGAGATGGCAAAACTCAAGAAGCAAGATGTGGAGGAGATGATAAATAAAGCCATAAGAGAAAGGAAAAAAAGAGGCAGATAGGGCTCTTAATCAAGAGATGAGGAAGGCAACAGAAAGAATAAAAGCTCTTGAGGATCAAATCAAACACCTCAAAGAAGACAGGGATGAATGGAAAGCTGAAACACATTGTCTTCAACAAGAAATCATCCACATGAAGATCTCCAAAGAAGAGGGAGAAATTACCAAAATAGATGATCTGAAAGAAGAAATAAAGAACCAATGGAAGACAAACATCTAAGAGCAGGTCAGATCAGAGGTGGAATCAACCCAAAACAGTTGGGTTGAAGTCGTATGCAAAAATATTAAAAAAGAAGTAAAGGAAGAGGCAATCAGAGATGAATACATCAGGGTGCAAGACGCACTTGAAGAGGAGAGACTTAGATAGGTCCGTAGACTACACGTAAAGATCACAGGCCTCTCTGAAGGAACATCTGCTGAGGCTGATGCATCGCATATATGTCGTCAGCTAGGATATAACGATATGCCATTCACCCATGCGTGGAGCTGGAAAAGATCACACAAAACCTCGAGCTCTTATATTACACATGAAGTCAGCAGAGGATAGAATCGCTTTTTTCAAAAAGCGATCCATACTAAGAAGACTTCCAGGTGAATCTTTATTCATGGATGAGGACCTCACAAAAATGCAGATAGGGCAAGGAAAGGCATGTATGCCTCAGATCTTACAAGCAAGGACAGAAGGAAAGAAGGCTTTTTACCGTGACGGTAGTCTTTATAGATGGACGCCCTATCAAATAGGGATACACGGCCTATG
This sequence comes from Ceratopteris richardii, assembly GCA_020310875.1. NCBI lineage: Eukaryota > Viridiplantae > Streptophyta > Polypodiopsida > Polypodiales > Pteridaceae > Ceratopteris > Ceratopteris richardii. Next base: position 14,863,204 of record CM035440.1, read on the forward strand.
AGGCAACACCACACCAAGAGTCACCACTCAAGGGAGCAATGTGGAACTGCAATGGAGCACTTTGGACACGACCAGACCGATTGCAGGAGATCCTAGATATGCATGACTTTGCTTGCATCATAGAGACTCATGAGAGCCCAGAAAGAAGCCTCCCACACATTGCAAGTTTTCATTGGGAATCTGCATTCAGGGCCACGACAAGACAGAGTACAGCACGAGGATCCGTGGGAGTCGCCATCATATTTAGACAGGAGATACAGAACCAGATCCACGTCATAGGTAGAGACGAGAAGGCACGATACATGTGGGTTCGCATGGAGATAGCACCCGAGAGCTTGGTCTACATTGCCATATGCTGCTTCCCACCAGGGGCATCCAAATATGCAGGATATGACCATGGGGGACCGACTCCGGACAGACATTCACCTTACACAGCACTTTCGGATGAGATACTACATTACAGCACCCTAGGTGAAGTCTTCCTCATGGGGGACTTCAACGGCCGCACCCAGTGACATCAGTACGAGTCATATGCTATGGAGCATCCACAGATCATGAGGAGCACAGATCTAGACGAGACGAGGACCAGCAGAGTGTCAGCGGATATGGGTCAGGACACCACCGGGTATGGCAGACATTTACTTGAGCTAGGCAGCCGACATCGTCTCGTTATATATAACGGGATGCACCGTCGGCCAGGCTCGGGTGGACGGACTTGCTTCCCTCACGGAGGAGGCGAGAGCACGGTCGACTACATTTTGGGTACCATTTCTGGAGCTTCACTTATTCCCTCACTTAGTATTGGACGACGTCCACTTGGTGCTGACCATACATTTATCACATTCACACTCTCATCTACAAGCAGAGCATCTCATCTACCGATGCACGACTCTAGCACCGCTCATTGCCCACCTCTTCAATCGAGCACTAGTTGAAGGGTTTCCTGACTCATGGATTGAGCACACCATTGTGCATATTCATAAGTCAGGCCATGTTATGGATCCATCCACATACCGGACGATCATGATTGGCCCCATACTGGCCAAGTTATATGGGCCAGTGCTAGAGACAGAGTTGAGCACTCTTGCGGAGAGGAAGGGTATTAGAGCCCAGGACAAGAAGGATTCAGACGAGATTACTCTACCATTGATCACATCTTCACTTTGAGATGCTTGATCGACCAGGTGCGAGTGAGGAAGAGGAGATTGTATTGTTGCTTTGTGGACTTCCACAAAGCCTTCGACACAGTTCCCAGGGAGCGCCTCTTCATATGTCCACGATATTGGGGCTCCAGAGGAGATGATATGGGAGATCTATGCCTTATATGAGAGAGTATCAGGTAGAGTCAGATGCCCATGCGGTCTATCCAATACACTTCCTAGCACCATCAGGGTGAAGCAAGAGTGCCCCCTCTCACCCGCCCTTTTTGGTTTATACATTGACGAGATAGTGGACTTCATATGGCAGCAAGGAGGAGAGGGCATTGAGGTACGAGGGACCACTATCCACATTCTTTTATATGCTGATGATATTGTGCTCGTTTCAGAGTCTGCAGAGGGTCTACAGTGTCACCTACACGACCTAGATTGTTTTTGTACACATAGAGGATCATCAATGAACCTTGGTAAAACCAAGGTTTTGATCTTCCATACATCAGCACAGGTGAGGAGACACAGTTCGTTCACAACGTCAGGCGGACCCACTGAGGTAGTTGGTTCATATGTCTACTTGGGAGTGACTTTCACAGCAGCCTCTCGGGTTTTCTCCATGTCTCAGGCAGCCCCGTGATCGCATCACACGTGGATACGCAGCGCTAGCTTTCATGGAGAGACAGATTCACCAGGCATATTTTCAGGAGCCCCGCACAAAGGGATGGCTCTTTGACACTTTAGTTACCCCCGCACTCATGTATGGTGCAGCTATATGGGGACCAAGATTAGCCACATCATCATGGACAGCACTGGAGAGGCCGCAGATTCTCATGATTGCTAGACTCATCCGCAGCAAATCTTCGGTACCACATGATATCATTAGGGCAGAGCTTGTTGCACCACCGATGCTAGTAGAGGCACTCTTCCAAACAGTATGCCTATTACACAAGATCCAGAGCATGGACACAAAGCGCATCACTTACAGAGCTTTCCAGGCATCACGCGACATGGCACTAGCCGGAGACACCTCATCATGGTATGCACAGACACGGGATTGGCTTGCCCTCCATGGTTTTGACATAGACAGACAACCACCATTACAGTACGACTCCCAGGCTCCCACCTATTCGCTCTCCCACCAAGAGAGAAATAGGATCATCCATCAGGAGATATGGCATACATACATCCAGAGGACATGGATCAGCCCGGGGAGGACATTGACATCGAAAATGCTTCACTACTGTGAGCATTATCTACGGATTTCAGCCAAGGCTTCATTGAGACTCCCCGCTACATGTAGACATACCTACCGCACCACCTTCGAGTCATCATTGGGCAGCTTCGAGTTTCATCACATCAGCTCGAGATCGAGAGGGGTCGGGCTAGAGGAGTCCCTCGAGAGGAGAGGTGGTGCCCAATATGCCATAAAGAGATAGAGAGTGAGGAGCACCTTGTTATCAGATGCCCGGCATACTCAGACTTACGAGGACAATTCCAGATAGAGGAGTCACTCCAGTTGTGCATGACCACTGTAGACCAGCAGAGGATGGGGCGTTTCCTCATGGCAGCATATGAGGGACGAGATCAGATGCTATAGCCTACACACCAGACACGGCTGAGTACCCAACAGACTATTACTCAGTATTTTGAGCGCGTTGGTCCACATGGAATGGACCCGCCTCCCAGAGGCATAGGGCTCACACTCGAGCAGGCAACGGCACATAGAGTGCGACGCCGACCACATCTCGTTGGGTACCGACGACCATGACTGCACCAGGAGGATATCTCACGCATCTGGATAGCTCATGACTACATGATGGAGCATAGGCACATCACCACCACTTGCACAGGCTTCCTCCAGGAGGCATTCCTACCGCCGTCGATGTACCACATACTCCACCAACCTCCACCCATCATCAGCAGTTAGGGTATACACATTCACTCCCTCATGGGTCCCCCTTGTATTAGGTGGTCATTATCTGTTGAGCCAGAGCCACTCTCCCCCAGGCACCATTATTTTATTCCCACTACCTCCTCATTACCAGGTACACCATCCTTTGCTATTTTCCGCCTACACAGTATTCTGTAGCGAGCTTTTTTTTTTTTTTCTATCCATTGCTACACGGAGATTACCACAATTGTATATGATTTTGTCTCATAGGCCAAGTTTGGCCTTTGGAAGACGTTAATATACCCTTCTCTCTCTCTCTCTCTCTCTCTCTCTCTCTCTCTCTCTCTCTCTCTCTCTCTCTCTCTCTCTCTCTCTCTCTCTCTCTCTCTCTCTCTCTCTCTCTCTCTCTCTCTCTCTCTCTCTCTCTCTCTCTCTCTCTCTCTCTCTCTCTCTCTCTCTCTCTCTCTCTCTCTCTCTCTCTCTCTCTCTCTCTCTCTCTCTCTCTCTCTCTCTCTCTCTCTCTCTCTCTCTCTCTCTCTCTCTCTCTCTCTCTCTCTCTCTCTCTCTCTCTCTCTCTCTCTCTCTCTCTCTCTCTCTCTCTCTCTCTCTCTCTCTCCCTCTCCCCCCCCCTCCCCCTCTCCCTCTCCCTCTCCCCCCTTTTCAGTATGACCTCTTTTCCCCCCACATTACCCTCTCTCGTTCGGAGAGGAATAGGATCATCCGTCAGGACTTACTACAGATACACGTCAGGGACACATGGATAGCACCACGGGAGCCTCTTCCCACAAAGAGGCAACACTACAGAGAGCACTTCCTGACTGTGACAGCGGATGGTTTCATTCAGAGACCACGATACATGGATACATATATGGCACCAGCTGAGAGAGTGGCCATTGGGCAGCTCAGAGTATCATCACACCAGCTCGAGATTGAGGTTGGCCGAGCCACACATACCCCGAGGGATGAGAGATTATGCAGGATATGTAGAGAGGAGGTGGAGGACGAGGAGCACTACACATGTAGATGCCAGGCATATGAGGACATCAGAGACCGCTACCCACAACTCTTCAGGGGGGCCAGAGAGATCAGGGCTTTATTGGGAACAAAGGACCAGCGCCCTCTAGGTCGTTTCCTAGTAGAGCTCCAGCACCGCCGTGCATCACTCCTCCAGCAGCAGATGGAGATACACCTGGCCCCCCCCCCCTCAAACTTATACTACAGATTTTTTCAGACCCACATCCACCCGAGGACCAAGCTCGATGCGGGGTGTCACATTACACAGAGCAGAGGAGCTTAGACGACAGCGTCGAAGACCGAGACCCCAGTCCGGAGAGCCCGTCCACATCAGAGAGAGATTCAGGCGATTGACGCACGCCATGACATGGAGATACGGAGACGTGAGCAGCGCACCCCTATCGATTTGAACGCTCAGAGCATTTTGAGGATCGCCATGATGGCTTACCCACGGATGTATTATATCCTACACCCACTCCAAGCATTTAGTGGGTTGTGATACCATCGAGCCTCCCCTCCCTATGCATATCATATTTGTATCTCACCCATTGAGCATATAGAGTGCATACCCATAGCACCCCACACCCTTGATGCCAGTTACTATCCACTCCTTTTATACCCGTTTGCGGTACTCACACTTTATTTTCCTTTTGGGATCACGTTAAAAAGTCTCTCTCTCTCTCTCTCTCTCTCTCTCTCTCTCTCTCTCTCTCTCTCTCTCTCTCTCTCTCTCTCTCTCTCTCTCTCTCTCTCTCTCTCTCTCTCTCTCTCTCTCTCTCTCTCTCTCTCTCTCTCTCTCTCTCTCTCGTCTCTCTCTCTCTCTCTCTCTCTCTCATCTCTCTCTCTCTCTCTCTCATCTCTCTCTCGTCTCTCTCTCTCTCTCTCTCTCTCTCTCTCTCATCTCTCTCTCTCTCTCTCGCTCTCTCTCTCTCTCTCTCTCATCTCTCATCTCTCTCTCTCTCCTCTCTCTCTCTCCGTCTCTCTCTCTCTCTCTCTCTCTCTCCCCTCGCCACTGTGCCACTCTTGCAAAACCCTAGTAACGCCCCCCCACCACCCCTGCGAAACCCTAGCAACGCCCCCCCCCAACCCACCCTTGCAAAACCCTACCAACCCCCCCCCCTTGCCACTCTGCCACCCTAGCAGCGCCCCCCTCCCCCCCCCCACCCTTGCGAAACCCTAGCAGTGCCCCCTTGCAACTCATCCTGCGAAACGCTAGCAGCGCCCCCTCCCCCCCCCCCCCCTCCCGCCACTCTCCCTTGCGAAACCCTAGGAGCGCCCCCCCAAAACCCACTCTCTCTGCCCTGCCAAACCCTAGAAGCGCCCCTAGCCCGCCCACGCTTGCCACCCGCTTGCCACTCGCTCTGCCTGCACCTTTCTCGCCACCCCCCACCTGCCCCCTTTCACGTTGCCCATCCCTCCGACCCCCCCCCCCCCCCGCAATACCCCCTTCGTGTTGCCCCCGTTGCCTCCCTCACTGCCAGTCTTGCCCATGTCGCCCGCCTTCAACCGAAAAAATCTAACCCTAGAAAAAACCCTAAACTCAAAACAAAAAAACCTAATCCTAGCCTTAACCATGACCCTCTCCAGAAACGTGCCCGAAAACACCCCCCCCCCCCCCTACTTATGACCTTCCCAAAACCCTAATCCTAGCCAAACCTAATCCTAAGAAAGATGGATGGGTCGAGGTTGTAAAAAAGAACCTTCGACAAGAGGCAAAGAAGAACATCCACCATGAGGAGATCCACATAGTACACACCACCATTGAGGTGGAGCGGATGCGACAGGCTCTCAGGCTCAATGTTCACGTCTCCGGCCTCACAGAGACAAACGGATCACAAGAGCAGGACAGGCGTCGCTTGTGCACACTACTTGGATACCGCACGGATGAGCCTCTCCCTTTCACCAGAGCCTGGAGAGCAGGACGAGACACCACACGGAGCAGAGCACTTATCATTCAGTTCTCAGATGAGGCGGAGCGGAGAGATTTCCTCAGACGACAGGCGGTACTACGCACTACACTGGGCACCCCCATCTATTTAGATGACGATCTCATACGGATGCAGGTAGAGCACAGATGTGCATGCATGCCGCGTGTCCTCTAGGCCCGACGAGACGGACATCGTGCCCTATACAGAGACGGTCGTGTCATCATTGATGGACGGCCCATTGACTAAGGATTCGCGGCGTATGAGACAGCACAACAAGAGGTGCACATTGCACTCTCGAATTGCAATGGATCTTTGTGGACACATCTACGACGCCTCAAGGAGGTGATGGAGGGAAGAGACATGATCTTCTTGACAGAGACACACGAGAGCCCGGGGAGGAGCCTACCGAGGATTGAGGGCTATATGTGGGAGTCAGCTCACCGCCGACAGATGAGACAGCACACCACACGAGGATCAGGAGGAGTAGTCGTGCTCTACATACAGTCGCTACAGCACAGGGTACAAGTGGTAGCCAGAGACCCAAAGGCACGTTTCATGTGGATACGCATCCAGCTATCAGAGGAGAGAGTAGCATATTTTGCCGTATACTATATTGCACCCACCGGTGCACGCTTCACACATTCCCCCGAGCAGCCCTTACGGGGGAAGGGAACAGACACCACATCGCCATATGACTGCCTCAATGACACCATTATGGAGTATACCGAGATGGGCGAAGTCTTCCTTGTAGGAGACTTCAATACCCGCAATCAGAGCCACTAGTGTGATATCTACCACTTTGACGACCCTAAGATAGAGGATATCTCTACACTCAGAGCCTAAGCAGACACCTCCACACCTACCTCATACGGCAGACACCTACTCCATATGGGAGCAGCACACCGTCTCATTATATATAATGGGATCGCGACCTGGCCCACCTCAGGTGGTCTCACCTGCATTCCACCCACGACACCACAGGGGGGTAGTGTGGTAGACTATGTTATCGGACCCCCGAAGGCGACGCATCTCATCACCTCATTCACCATCCCACCCATACCGATTGGAGCTGACCACGCATAACTTGCCCTATCCATACGCGGCTCACCATGCATATCACACCCCGTCACCATACAGCCACATGCCCATACCACCATTCACTTTAGACATGAGCTAGCACATATCTATAGCTCCCATGTTCGAGAGCGCATCTACTCCCTTGATCCCTCTACCTCATTGGACACCCTCACCACCCACTTCTCCTCGATCCTCCACACATCCACTACTCTCAGCTTCCCATACACCACCCACAGCACCGCACATTCGACACAGCTGGGGCATACACCCCAGAATAGATGGTACGATGAGGAGTGTAGGCGACTATACCGACATCTTAGAGCACAGAGTATCTTGGGATCCATCACAGACAGGGAGGCACGACGACAGATGCGAGCCCTCACACGCAGGAAGTAATGAGCTTTCGACGAGAGACAGGAGGGAGAGAACACGCACACCTGCAGCACACATCCCACACACCACCATCCACTTCACACACGAGCTAGCTCACATATATGCGGCCCAAGTCGAGAAGGGTCTTCTCGTGCTTCACCCTGACACTCCACTATCCCTACTCACCTCACAGATAGCATCAGCTCTTCATACATCCGCCATCAGCTCCTTCCCACACACCATCCATTCTAGTCACACACCTCCTCCCATACCACAACATCGTTGGTATGATGAGGAATGCAGAGATATTTAGCGAAGACTACGAGCTCAGCGAGCATTGGCAGAGATCACAGAGAGACAGGCCAAGGGATGGATGAAGACTCTCACACGTCGGAAGAGGCGAGCCTTTGAGGAGGCACATGTGCTTGAGCTATACCATCTCTTTATGAGTATGGACAGTGGTGCAGCATGGCGTGCCCTACGAGAGCCACGCCCAACCATACCTATTGGGGACCTACTACCATGGCATGATTATGCTCAGAGATTATATGAGGTGCCTCGGCAGCCTCCCATCCCCCAACCACTTGAGCCTCGCCCTACTAGTTCTTCTCTCTTCATAGCAAAGATGGTTGAGAGGGCCATAGGACGACTACGACATGGACGTTCGATAGACCATACGAGATTGCAGAGCGAGCATTTCATCAACCGGGCTATAGGGGAGGGCTTCCCAGAGGAGTGGAGTAGGCACACCATTGTGCCTATTCACAAATATGGCGACACCCTGGACCCAAGGAATTACAAGACCATCATGATTGGCCACGCCATGGCCAAACTATACGGTGCCATACTTGAGGAAGAGCTAAGCTCATATGCAGAGACTGAGGGGCTACGAGCACGAGGCCAGGCAGGTTTTCTCTACTTTTGATCACATCTTTGTTTTGCGCTGCATCATTGACGGGGCAAGGGTGCGGAAGAAGAGACTATATTACTACTTTGTGGACTTCCGCAAAGCTTTTGATACAGTACCACTAGAGAGGCTCTTCCAACGCCTTCAAAGCTTGGGAGTACCATCAAGGATGATTTGGGCCATCTATGCACTCTATGAGCATGTGACTGGGAGCATAGTTGTTTCTGACGGGTTTCTCACTTCTGACTTCTGACGTTTAGCCGACGTCTGACAGGTAAGGTAAAACGTTTCTGACGTTATCTGATGCCGCCTAATTTTTTTCTCAAAAAAAGTTAAAAAATAAAAGAGAAGAGACATAATGGTAGCAATAGCATTATGTTCATAACATTAGATAATGAAAAAACATTATATTGATCAAATTTCAAGAATCACAATCATAGATTGATGGCTTGCCAATGTGACCATACTAGAAAGGTCCATACACATTACCAATCATGAGATAAGTACAATATCATGACTCATATGATATTATAATGATTGTAATTTTCAAATTTCATTTGTAGCCTATAGACTATGATCTGCCAACAAAGAAGGCTCTACATCTACAAAATTAGGACTCCATCAGAAATAAGCACAAACATAGCCACATTTCATGCTTTTAATTATAACATGAAAGAAAGGGTTCAATTATCACGATTCATTGACATTCGTACCATTTGGCATCACCTAAAGGCTAAGACTCAAGACTACAACAGTCAACACATAGCGTATAGGTGCAATCTAATAGGATCGAATGCAAGATGTATTATCTTGCTTGAATAAAAAATCAAATAAAAACTAAATCCACTCCAACCTCCAAGCTTCATCCTTCAAGTCCATTTGGTATTCTCGTCCCAATGTGGGATATTGTTTTTCATATAAATTGTAAATTAGTTATCTATTTCAGACTTGACTATTCCCATTCAGGTGAAAAATGGTTCAACATTGAACAAACAACTTAAGGCAAACGGTTAAGTACTTAAGGAAGACGGTCAAGTATCTCCCAAATTAAGATTTTCCTGCAGGCTGCACCAAACAAGGAGTGTTCCTTTCCATATTCACAGCATCTCACTTGTATGCAGTGCCACAATCACCAAGTTTCAAGAGGGGCAGAGGTCAGATTCTCATGTGCAAGCCTTGCTGCCACAGTAGTTACCTCTATCACCTGCTGGATGAGCCCTTGGAGAAGCTTCTCAGATCATTAGGACTCCCAAAGCATGTTGCAGGTAGTAATCCTGAGGTTGTAGTCCCTTTTTGTGATGCCCAGCAGACACCAAAAATAAAGGCGCTCAAAGTAGTGGCTAAAAGGTCCAGCTCTCGAAACATGTAAAAAATGTCAAAAAAAAAAAATTCTGCAGCAGTCACGTCAGCTACAGGTTACTGACGTGGCAGTTAGTTAAAAGATTCCTGACGTCAGCTACACGTAGCTGACGCGTCAGGAAACAACTAGGACTGGGAGAGTACAGTATCCAAGAGGTATGTCTGAGGCCATTGCTAGCACCATCCGTGTGCCCGCTCTCTCCCACTCTATTTGGTCTCTACATCGATGAGATTGAGGACTACATTCTCCGAGCTGGAGGAGAGGGTGCAGACCTCGAAGGTACGCCTGTCCACATTTTATTATATCCCGATGACATTGGCTTGATTTCAGAGTCACCCAAGGGATTACAGCGCCACCTGGATGCCCTAGATGAGTTTTGTACATGGAGGGGCCTGACACAAGACCAAGGTCATGATTTTCCACACCTCCCCCATGGTGAGGAATGGAGCAGGATTCACAGCCGGCGGTGGACAAATTGAGGTGGTCACTTCCTATGTCTACCTCGGAGTCACATTCACGATCTTACCTGGCCCCTTCAGCATGAGACAAGCAGCCACCGATAGACTCACAGCCATGTTAGAGCGGAGATGTCACCAAGCACACTTCCAGGAGCCCCGCACGAAGGGATGGCTATTTGACACACTAGTCAGACCAGCTATGATGTATGTTGGGACAGTTTGCACCCCAGGCCTCAAAGTCACCCAGTGGAGTGGGATCGAGAGGCCCCAGGTACGTATGATCTCGGGACTATTTCGCGGGAAACAGCCGGTACCACATGACATCATCAGGGAAGAGCTAGCTGCACCACCCATGGTAGTAGATGCACTATTCCAGACTATCTGCTTTATTCAGACGATGAGGGAGCTCCCTACAGACAAACTCACACGCAGAGCTTTTGAGGTATCTATACAGATATCAAAGTCAGGATATGAGAGAGCTTGGTACACTCAGGTTAGGGTCTGGTTTGATAGTCATGGCCTTGATATGGACAGATTGCTGCCTTTCTAGTACGACCCAGACTCACCTCACATCGACCTCTCTCGTCGTGAGAGGAATGCTGTGCTGAGACAAGATCTCAAGCAGCTCTACATTAGTCAGACATAGCACACACCACAGATGGGATCGAGACTATCGCACTATCGAGACCAGTTCTTAGACATACTAGTGGACGGTTTCATCCGGCGGCCACGTTACATGGATACTCACATGCCTCATAGCTCGAGGGTAGCGATTGGCAAGTTGAGAGTCTCATCACATAGACTAGAGATTGCGATGGGCAGAGCCGTAGACATTCCCAGGGAGGAGCGGATATGCAGGGTTTGTAGAGTAGAGATGGAGGATGAGGAGCACTTTGTATGCAGATGTAGCGCATATGATGACATCAGAGGCAGATACGGGACTCTATTTACAGGGAAGCCCACCCTCCGAGAGATCATGGACTCTAGAGACCAGCGACAGCTCAAGCGATTCGTACTAGAGATACAGAGTCACATGGATTCACTACTCTAGCCTACTATAGCAGCCATACAGGAGGGAGACAGAGTCAGCTCACTGAGTTCTTTATTCCATGACGTGTTGCAGCCCTCCCCCCCTCAGCCCACACACCGAGAGGGGTGACTCTTCAGCAAGCTCAGACTTCTCGAGCTAGGCGATGACCCCATGCTAGAGGATATCAGGCCCCGAGACTTCACCGACATCAAATTGCAGAGATCCAGGCTCGTCACCATCGCACCATGGAGGAGAGACGATCCCAAATGATGGTTGATCCCGTTGGAGCTATCACGATGGCCCTGACTCCACCTCCACCTATGTATCACATCTTACACCCACCCACTAGCACAAGATGGAGCTAGTTAGTCGTTTCAGATGCATTCTCATGCTTGTTGTACTACCCTTCTGCATATAGATTATCATAGATATCACACTCCATACACCCTCCCACTTTCATGGGTATCTCCACATGCATGTCACGGAGATATGTATCAGCTTTACCAGTTTCTTTTTCAGCACTTTTATCTTCTCTGATAGACAAAAGATACACCCATGTACATCCATTTGTCTCATAGGCCGAGTTCGACCTCCTAATAGACGTAAAAACTCTCTCTCTCTCTCTCTCTCTCTCTCTCTCTCTCTCTCTCTCTCTCTCTCTCTCTCTCTCTCTCTCTCTCTCTCTCTCTCTCTCTCTCTCTATATATCAGCTTAACCAGTTTCTTTTCAGCACTTTTATCTTTTCTGATTGACAGAAGATACACCCATGTACATCGATTTGTCTCATAGGCCGAGTTCGGCCTCCTAATAGACGTAAAAACACTTTCTTTCTTTTCTTTCTTTCTTTCTCTCTCTCTCTCTCTCTCTCTCTCTCTCTCTCTCTCTCTCTCTCTCTCTCTCTCTCTCTCTCTCTCTCTCTCTCTCTCTCTCTCTCTCTCTCTCTCTCTCTCTCTCTCTCTCTCTCTCTCTCTCTCTCTCTCTCTCTCTCTCTCTCTCTCTCTCTCTCTCTCTCTACCCTTGACACTACGCATTACACCGGGCACCGCGATCTATTTGGATGACGAAGTGCATGCATGCCACGTGTCCTCCTCGCCCGACGGGAGGGACATTGTGCCCTATACAGAGACGGTCGTGTCATCATCGATGGACGACCAATCTTTGTGGACACATCCAGGGCGCCTCGAGGAAGTGAAAGAGGGAAGAGACATGATCTTCTTGACAGAGACACGAGAGCCCGGGGAGGAGCCTACCAAGGATTGAGGGCAATATGTGGGAGTCAGTTCACCGTCGACAGATGAGATAGCACACCACACGAGGATCAGGAGGAGTAGCCGTGCTCTATTGACAGTCCCTACAGCACAAGGTACAGGTGGTAGCCAGAGACCCAGAGGCACGATTCATGTGGATACGCCTCTAGCTATCAGAGGAGAGAGCGGTGTATTTCGTTGTATGCTATATTGCACCCATCGGCTCGCGCTTCACACATTCCCTTGAGCAGCCCTCAGAAAGGGAGGGACCAGACACCGCATCGCCATATGACTGCCTCAGTGACACGGTTATGGAGTATATCGGTATGGGCGAAGTCTTCCTAGTAGAAGACTTCAATGCACGCACTCAGAGCCACCACTGAGATATCTATGACTTTGATGACCTTGAGATGCTCCGCACTATCGAGGACAGGTCTACACTCAGAGCCTCAGTCGACACTGCCACGCCCACCTCATACGGCCGACACCTACTCCATATGGGAGCAACACATCGTCTTATTATATATAATGGGATGGCGACCTAGCCCACCTCAGGTGGTCTCACTTGCATTCCACCCACGACACCGCATGGAGGCAGTGTGGTAGACTGTTATCGGACCCCCGGAGGCGACACATCTCATCACCTCATTCACCATCCACCCACACCGATTGGAGCTCATCACGCATATCTCGCCCTATCCATACGCGGCACACCATGCATATCCCACCCCGCCACCATACTGCCACATGCCCATACCACCATTCACTTTAGACATGAGCTAGCACATATCTATAGTTCCCATGTTCGAGAGCTCTACTCCCTTGATCCCTCCTCCCCATTGGATACCCTCACAGCCCACTTCTCCTCCATCCTCCACACATCCGCTACTCTCAACTTCCCATACACCACCCACAACACTGCATATCTGACATGCTTGTGGCATACACTCCAGAATAGATGGTACGGTGAGGAGTGTAGACGACTATACCAACATCTCAGAGCATAGAGTATTTTGGGATCCATAACAGAGAGGGAGGCACGACGACAGATGCGAGCCCTCACACGCCGATAGCGGCGAGCTTTCGAGGAGCTACAGGAGGCAGAGTTGTTTGACCTTCTCATGAGTAGGGATTGCGCCACTGCATGGAGGGCCCTACGTGAGCCACGCCCACCTATGCCCATAGCAGATCCTGAGACCTGGCACACCTACGCCCAGAGGTTATATGACGTCCTAGGACAGCTACCATTGCCGATCCCTCCCACACCGCGTCCTATGATATCCACCCTATTCACGGCAGGCATGGTACAACATGCCATCCATAGGCTACAGCATGGTCGTTCAGAAGACCACACAGGACTACAGGGCAAGCACTTTATATACGCAGTCGATGTAGTTTCCCACCTGATTGCCCATCTCTTCAATCGTGCTTTGGTTGAGGGACTACCTGACTCGTGGACTATGCATACCATTGCGCCTATCCATAAGTGCGGCGATATGATGGACCCAGGGAACTACAGGACTATTATGATAGGCCACATCCTCGCCAACATCTACAGGGCAGTACTAGAGGCAGAGCTCAGTACGCACGCTGAGGCAGCTCGGATCAGAGCACCCGGTCAGGCACGCTTCCATCGCACTTTTTCCACTATCGACCATATCTTTGTACTTCGTTGCTTGATTGAGAGCGTGAAGGCAAGGAAGCGGAGACTATACTGTTGCTTTGTGGATTTCCACAAAGCCTTCGACATGGTCCCTCGAGAGACACTACTATGGAGACTCCAGGAGTTACAGATACCATCGGACATGCTATGGGCCATCCATGCTTTGTATGCACGAGTCACAGGCAGGGTGCGCTGCCCCGGCGGCCTATCAGACAGCCTTGTTAGCACCATTGGTGTGAAACAAGGTTGCCCTCTCTCACCTACTCTCTTTGGTCTCTACATGGACGAGATCAGAGACTATATACAGCGAGCAGGAGGGCTAGGAGGAGACCCAGAAGTACGTCAGTACACATACTATTATATGCTAATGACATTGTCCTGATTTCAGAGTCACAGGAGGGGCTACAGTCACATTTCCAGGCGCTCGATACCTTCTGCATGGAGAGAGGACTCATGGTGAATCTTCGCAAGACCAAGGTCATGATCTTCCATACCTCCAGGACAATATGCCATCGCGCCTCTTTCACCGCAGCGGGAGGACAGATAGAGGTAGTGGACTCCTATGTCTACTTAGGTGCCACCTTCTCCGGCACCACATGGGTATTCTCCATGGCACAGGCAGCGAAAGATAGATTGACCGAGGCTATGCAGCACTTGCAGGATTGGAAAGACGCTGCTTTCAGGCACATTTTCAGGAGCCCCCGACTAAGGGGTGGCTCTTTGATACCCTAGTGACACCCGCATTGATGTACGCAGCAGTAGTACGGGCACCAGGGATCACGGAGGCGATGTGGACGCAGATTGAGAGGCCCCAGGTCACCATGATCTCACCCTTGCTCTGCAACAAGCCCTCCACACGACATTATACGAGCTGAGCTTGGCCGGCCAGCGATGCTAGTGGAGGCTCTCTTTCAGCCGGTGACCTTTATTCTGAGAGTGAGAGAGCTCCCCACCAGCTGACTCACCAGGCTTGCATTTGAGACCTCTAGACATTTGGCAGAGATAGGGCATGAGAGAGTATAGTATGCACACACCTACGGATGGTTAGCAGACCATGGCATCAGCATTACCAATCTCCCCCCTTTTCAGTATGACCTCTCTTCTCCCTACGTTACCTTCTCTCGTTCGGAGAGGAACAGGATCATCCATCAGGATCTACTACAGATACACGTCAAGGAGACATGGATAGCACCAGAAGAGCCTCTTCCCACAAAAAGGCAACACTACAAAGTGCACTTCCTAACGGTGACAAGGGACGGTTTCATCCAGAGACCACGATACATGGATACATACATGGCTCCAGCAGAGAGAGTGGCCATTGGGCAGCTCAGAGTATCATCACACCGGCTCGAGATTGAGGTTGGGAGAGCGACACATACCCCCAGGGATGAGAGATTCTGCAGGATATGCCGAGAGGAGGTGGAGGACGAGGAGCACTACACATGTAGATGCCAGGCATACGAGCACATCAAAGACTGCTACCCACTGCTCTTCCGGGGGGCCAGAGAGATCAGGGCTTTATTGGAGACGAAGGACCAGCGCCCTGTAGGTCGCTAGCGCCCTGTAGGTCGCTTCCTAGTAGAGCTCCAGCGCCGCCGTGCATCACTTCTCCAATAGCGGATGGACATACACTTGGCCCCCTAGACTTCTATTACAGATTTTTTCAGACCCACAGCCACCCGATGTCCCAGCTCGACGTAGGGTGTCACATTACAGAGAGCAGAGGAGCTTAGACGACAGCGTCGATGACCGAGACCCCCACTCCGGAGACCCCGTCCCCACCAGAGAGAGATTCAGGCGATTCACACACGCCATGACATGGAGATACGGAGACGTAGCAGCGCATCCCTGTGGATCTCGATGTGCAGAGCATTTTGAGGAACGCCACGA
The DNA here is from genome assembly GCA_020310875.1 of Ceratopteris richardii. NCBI lineage: Eukaryota > Viridiplantae > Streptophyta > Polypodiopsida > Polypodiales > Pteridaceae > Ceratopteris > Ceratopteris richardii. The sequence continues at coordinate 14,879,192 of CM035440.1, forward strand.
TGCCTTACCCACCGATGCACTATATCCTACACCCACTCCAGGCACTTAGAGCGTTATGACACCACCGAGCCTCTCCTCCCTATGCATATCATATTTGTACATCACCTATTGAGCATATAGAGTGCATACCCATAGCACCCCATACCCTTGATGCCAGCTACTATCCACTCCGTTTATATTCTATTTTGTACCCACACTTTATTTTCCTTTTGGGATCACAGTAGATTGGATCATACCGATGTATATGTTTTCTCTCATAGACCGATTTTACTCCAAGCACGCCGAGAGGGGAGAAAGGCCTTTTACCGTGATGGTAAGGTCTTCATAGATGGACGCCCTATCAAATAGGGCCACGCGGCCTATGAGACACCACTACACCAAGAGACAGCACTCAGAGGGGCAGTGTGGAACTGCAACGGGGCACTATGGACGCGACCGGACCGACTAGAGGAGATCCTGGCATCACATGACTTTGCATGCATCACAGAGACACACGAGAGCCCAGAGAGAGGTCTACCACGCATTGCAGGTTTTCATTGGGAATCTGCATTAAGGACCACGACGAGACAGAGTACAGCGCGAGGATCAGGAGGAGTGGCCATCGTATTTCGACAAGAGATACAGAGCCAGATCCATATTATAGGCAGAGATGAGGAGGCACGATACATGCGGGTTCGCATGGAGATAGCACAGGGGAGGTGGATTTACATTGCTATATGCTACTTCCCACCAGGAGGATCTCGATACGCAGGACACGATCTCGGATGACCAATTCGAGACAGAGACTCACCATACACAGCGCTTTCAGATGAGATACTACATTATAGCACACTAGGTGAAGTCTTCCTTACGGGGGACTTCAATGGCCGCACTCCGTCGCATCAGTGCGAGGCATACGACATAGATCACCCATATCTCATGAGGGCCAGAGACCCGGATGAGATTAGCACCAGCAGAGTATCGGCAGATACAGGTCAGCACACCACCGGCTATGGCAGACATCTACTCGAGCTAGGCAGCCAACATCATCTCGTTATATATAACGGGATGAATCGTTGGCCAGGTTCGGCCGGATTTACTTGCTTCCCTCACGGGGGAGGTCAGAGCACAGTCGACTACATTTTGGGTACCACCTCTGGAGCTTCACTCATCCCTTCACTTAGTATTGGACGACGCCCACTTGGTGCTGACCACACATTTATCACATTCACACTCTCATCTCCGATTCCATTAGATCCTCCCTCACCCACTAAGACACACACCACAATACACTTCACACACGAGCTCTCACACGTTTATACACACCATTTACACACCCGCCTACGCTCCCTCGATCCACTCTCACCTTTGGACACACTTACATCACAGATCACCACCATCCTACAGGACTCAGCTCTCCGCAACTTCCCACACCGCACACATATGCACCCTGCACACACAGGATCCATGCCCCAGAACCGTTGGTATGATGCACATTGTCGTGAGCTACGGAAGCACCTACGGATTTTAGAGCATAGAGGAGATATTACACACACAGGCACAGCGTCACATGCAGAGCCTTACTCGCCGCAAACGGCGAGATTGGGAGGAGAGACAGTATTGGGATATTTGCCATTTGCTCACGAGTCGAGACAGTGTAGTCGCATGGTGACATTTGAGAGAGAGGAGACAACAGACACCTCTCTGAGACCCGAGCACTTGGCATAGCTATGCACGGAGCCTATACGAGATCCCATACCAGCCCTCCATTCCCAGACCGCAGAGCTCACGTCCTACTACCTCTGACTTCTTCACACCCACTATGGTGGGACACGCTATTGCCCGACTGCAGCATGGCCGGGCTCATGATCATTTCGGTTTACAGGCAGAGCACCTCATCTATGGAGGCACGACTCTGGCACCGCTCATTGCCCATCTCTTCAACCGTGCATTGGTTGAAGGGTTCCCAGACTCATGGAGACTCATGGACTGAGCACACCATAGTGCCCATCCATAAGTCAGGTGATACTATGCATCCACCTACATACCGGAGGATCATGATTGGCCCTATATTGGCCAAGTTATATGGGGCACTACTAGAGAGAGAGTTGAGTACTCTCGTTGAGAGAAAGGGCATCAGACCGTTGGCATAGCTATGCACGGAGCCTATACGAGATCCCATACCAGCCCCCCATTCCCAGACCGCAGAGCTCACGTCCTACTACCTCTCACTTCTTCACACCCACTATGGTGGGGCACGCTATTGCCCGACTGCAGCATGGCCGGGCCCATGATCATTTCGGTTTACAGGCAGAGCACCTCATCTATGGAGGCACGACTCTGGCACCGCTCATTGCCCATCTCTTCAACCGTGCATTGGTTGAAGGGTTCCCAGACTCATGGACTGAGCACACCATAGTACCCATCCATAAGTCAGGTGATACTATGCATCCACCTACATACCGGAGGATCATGATTGGCCCTATATTGGCCAAGTTATATGGGGCACTACTAGAGAGAGAGTTGAGTACTCTCGTTGAGAGAAAGGGCATCAGGGCTCCAGGACAGGCAGGTTTCAGATGAGATTACTCTACCATTGACCACATCTTCACTCTGAGATGCCTGATCGACCAGCCAAGGGTGAGGAAGAGGAGATTATATTGTTCCTTTCTGGACTTTCGCAAAGCATTTGACACTGTTCCCAGGGATCGACTCTTCAGACGCCTACTTGATATCGGAGCTCCGGAGGAGATGATATGGGGGATCTACGCCTTATACGAGAGAGTATCTGGTAGAGTCAGATGTCCAGGGGGCTTATCTGATCCACTTGCTAGCACTATCAGGGTGAAGCAAGGATGCCCTCTTTCACCCACCCTCTTTGGTCTCTACATTGATGAGATAGTGGACTTCATACAGCAGGGGGGAGATGGCATTGAGGTACGCGGGTCCACTGTCCATATTCTTTTATACGCTGATGATATTGTATTGGTTTAAGAGTCTGCAGAAGGTCTACAGCATCATCTACATGGCCTAGATGACTTTTGCAGACATAGAGGGATATCTGTGAACCTTGGCAAAACCAAGGTCATGACCTTCCATACATTAGCACAGGTACGCAGACACAGTTTGTTCATAGCAACGGGTGGACCGATCGAGGTGGTCGGATCATATGTTTACTTCGGGGTGACATTTACAGTAGCATCACGGGTCTTCTCTATGGCTCGGGCAGCTCGCGACCGCATCACACGTGGGTACGCAGCACTAGCTTTGATGGAGAGACAGTGCCACCAGGCATATTTTCAGGAGCCCCGCACAAAGGGGTGGCTCTTTGACACTTCGGTTACACCAACGCTCATGTATGGGGCAGCCATATGGGGACCGGGATTAGCTACATCATAAGACAGTAGTAGAGAGGCCACAGATCCTCATGATTTCCAGACTTATCCGCAGCAAGCCCTCAGTACCACATGATATCATTAGAGCAAAGCTCGCTGCACCACCGATGCTAGTTGAGGCACTATTCCAGACAATATGCCTATTACACAAACTTCGGAGCATGGATACAGAGCGCATTGATTATCGGGCTTTCCAGGCATCACATGATATGGCATTAGCAGGCGACACCTCCTCATGGTATGCACAGACACGAGACTGGCTGGCCCACCATGGCTTTGACATAGACAGGCTACCACCACTACAGTACGACTCACATGCACCCACCTACTCGCTCTCTCATCAAGAGACGAATAGGGTCATTCGTCAAGAGATATGGCATACATACATACAGAGGACATGGGTGAGCCCTAGGGATACATTGCCACCGAAAATGCTCTATTACCGCGAGCATTTTCTACATATATCGAACGCGCGCTTCATCGAGATTCCAAGATACATGCAGACGTACCTTCCCCACCACCTAGGAGTCGTCATTGGGCAGCTCCGGGTTTCATCACATCAGCTCGAGATTGAGAGGGGTCGGTCCAGGGGAGTCTCCCGTGAGGAGAGGTGGTGCCCACTATGCTTGACAGAGGTAGAGAGTGAGGAGCATTTTGTTATCAGATGCCCAGCATACTTAGACCTACGAGCACAGTTCCATATAGAGGAGTCACTCCAACTGTGTATGACTATGGGAGACCTGCGACGCTTGGGACGCTTTCTCACAGCAGCGTACGAGAGGCGAGAGCAGTCACTACAGCCCACACATCAGTCACGGGTGAGTACTCAGCAGACCATTACCCAGTTCCTTCAGCGAGCTGAGCTACATCAGAGAGGTCCATCTATAGGGCTCACTCTCCACCAGACAGCAGCACAGAGAGCACGGCGCCGACCACGCATGGGCGGATATCGTCGACCACGACTATATCAGGAGGATATCTCACGCATCAGGACAGCCTACGACCACATGATGGAGCATAGGCGTACCACCACTCCCTGGGTTGTCTTCCTTCAGGAGGCACTCAGACCACCACCGATGTACCACATACTACACCCACCTCCACCCATCACCAGTAGCTAGGGCGTTTTACTCACATTTTGGATCCCCCCATGTATTAGGTGGCCACTATCTGCACAGTCAAAGCCACGTCTCCCCCAGCCTTTTCCAGCCCTATATAGCTTTGTGTAGCGATATACTTTTTATTTCATTTTATCTTCTACACAGGGTTACTACACTTGTACATGGTTTTTGTCTCATAGGCCAAGTTTGGCCTCCAGAAGACGTTAATATGACTTTCTTCTTTCTTCTTTCTCTCTCTCTCTCTCTCTCTCTCTCTCTCTCTCTCTCTCTCTCTCTCTCTCTCTCTCTCTCTCTCTCTCTCTCTCTCTCTCCTCTCTCTCTCTCTCTCTCTCTCTCTCTCTCTCTCTCTCTCTCTCTCTCTCTCTCTCTCTCTCTCTCTCTCTCTCTCTCTCTCTCTCTCTCTCTCTCTCTCTCTCTCTCTCTCTCTCTCTCTCTCCCCCTCCCCCTCCCCCTCCCCCCCTTCCCTGCCTCCCTCCCTCCCTCCCCACCCCCCCCTCCCTCCCTCCCTCCCTCCCTCCCCACCCCCCCTCCCTCCCTCCCTCCCTCCCTCCCTCTGTCTTTCTAGGCAGGGTACGCTGCCGCGGCGGCCTATCAGATAGCCTTGTTAGCAGCATTGGTGTGAAACAAGGTTGCCCTCTCTCACCCACTCTCTTCGGTCTCTACATCGATGAGATCACGGAGTATATACAGCGCGCAGGAGGGCTAGGAGGAGACCTCGGAGGTATGCAAGTACACATCCTATTATATGCTGATGACATTGTCTTACTTTCAGAGACACAGGAGGGGTTGCAGTCACATTTACAAGCGCTCGATACCTTCTGCATGGAGAGAGAACTCACAGTGAACCTTGGCAAGACCAAGGTCATGATCTTCCATACCTCCAAGACAGTACGCCATCGTGCCTCTTTCAGTGCAGCCGGAGGACAGATAGAGGTAGTGGACTCCTACGTCTACCTAGGTGTCACCTTCTCGGGCAGCAGAGGGGTATTCTCCATGGCCCAGACAGCGAGAGAGAGATTGACGCGCGGCTATGCGGCACTTGCAGGATTGGAGAGACGCTGCTTTCAGACACATTTTCAGGAGCCTCGAACTAAGGGATGGCTCTTTGACACTCTAGTGACACCCGGCAGCAGCAGTATGGGCACCAGGGATCACGGAGGCGATGTGGACACGGATTGAGAGGCCCGAGGTCACCGTGATCTCACGCTTGCTGCGCAGCAAGCCCTCCCTTCCACATGACATTATACGAGCTGAGCTTGGCACACCACCCACAGCTCTTCAAGGGCCCAGAGAGATCAGGGCTCTATTGGGGATAGAGGACCAGCGCGCTCTAGGTCGTTTCCTAGTAAAGCTCCAGCACCGCCGTGCATCACTTCTCCAGCAGCAGATGGAGATACACCTGGCCCCCCCCCCCCCCCCCCCAGACTTATATTACAGATTTTCTTAGACCCACCGCCACTCGAGGACCCAGCTCGATACGAGGTGTCACATTACACAGAGCAGAGGAGCTCAGACGACAACGTCGACGACCAAGACCTCCACTCCGGAGAGCCCGTCCACATCAGAGAGAGATTCAGGCGATTCACGCACGCCATGACATGGAGATACGGAGACATCAGTAGCGCACCCCTGTCGATTTGGATGTCCAGAGCATTTTGAGGATCGCCATGATGCCTTACCCACCGATGCATTATATCCTACACCCACTCCAAGCACCTAGAGGGTTGTGATACCATCGAGCCTCCCCTCCCTATGCATATCATATTTGTATCTCACTCATTGAGCATATAGAGTGCATACCCATAGCACCCCACACCCTTGATGCCCGTTATTGTCCACTTCTTTTATACCCGTTTTTTGTACTCACACTTTATTTTCCTTTTGGGATCACAATGGATTGGATCATACTGATGTATATGTTTTGTCTCATAGGCCGATTTTGGCCTCTAATAGACGTTAAAAAGTCTCTCTTTCTCTCTCTCTCTCTCTCTCTCTCTCTCTCTCTCTCTCTCTCTCTCTCTCTCTCTCTCTCTCTCTCTCTCTCTCTCTCTCTCTCTCTCTCTCTCTCTCTCTCTCTCTCTCTCTCTCTCTCTCTCTCTCTCTCTCTCTCTCTCTCTCTCTCTCTCTCTCTCTCTCTCTCTCTCTCTCTCTCTCTCTCTCTCTCTCTCTCTCTCTCTCTCTCTCAGATATCAGAGTCAAGATATGATAGAGCTTGCTACACTCAGGTTAGAGTCTGGTTTGATAGTCATGGACTTGATATGGACAGACTGACCTCCTTTTCAGTATGACCCAGACTCACCCCACATCCACCTCTGTCGTCGTGAGAGGAATGTTGTGCTCAGACAGGATGTCTGGTAGCTCTACATTAGTTAGACATGGCATACACCACACATGGGATCGAGACTATCACACTACCGAGACCGGTTCTTGGACATACTAGCGGACGGTTTTATCCAGCGACCACGCTACATGGATACTTACATGCCTCATAGCTCGAGGGTAGCGATTGGTCAGTTGAGGGTCTTATCACACTGACTAGAGATTGAGATGGGCAGAGCCGCAGACATTCCCAGAGACCAACCGATATGCAGGGTATGTAGAGTAGGGATGGAGGATGAGGAGCACTTTGTATGCAGATGTAGCGCATATGATGACATCAGAGGCAGATACGAGACTCTTTTTATGGGGCAGCCCACCCTCCGAGAGATCATGGACTCCAGAGACCAACGAAAGCTTGGGCGATTCTTACTAGAGATACAAAGTCACAGAGATTCCCTACTCCAGCCTACTGTAGGAGCCCATAGAGGAGGGAGACAAAGTCAGCTCACTGACTTCATTATTCCACGACATGCAGAAGCCATCGCACCCTCAGCTCACACACCGAGAGGGGTGACTCTTAAGCAGGCTCAGACCTCTAGAGCTAGGAGACGACCCCGTGCTCTTGGATATTGGGCCCCGAGACTTCACCGACACCAGATTGCAGAGATCCGAGCCCATGACCATCCCGCCATGGAGGAGAGACGATCCTGGATGATGGCTGACCCCGCTGCAGCCATGAGGGTGGCCCTGACTCCACCTCAACCTATGTATCATATCTTACACCCACCCACTAGCACAGGATGGAGCTAGTTGGTCATTTCAAATGCATTTTCATGCTTGTTGTACTACCCTTCTGCATATAGATTATCATGGATCTCGTAGTTCATACAGCCCCCACTTCCATGAGTATCTCCACATGCATACTACGGAGATCTACATCAGCTTTACCAGCTTTTTCAGCACTTTTTTCTTTTCTGATTGACAGAAGATAGACCCATGTACATCGATTTGTCTCATAGGCCGATTTCGGCCTGCTAATAGACGTAAAAACTCTCTCTCTCTCCCTCCCTCCCTCCCTCCCTCCCTCCCTCCCTCCCTCCCTCCCTCCCTCCCTCCCTCCCTCCCTCCCTCCCTCCCTCCCTCCCTCCCTCCCTCCCTCCCTCCCTCCCTCCCTCCCTCCCTCCCTCCCTCCCTCCCTCCCTCCCTCCCTCCCTCCCTCCCTCCCTCCCTCCCTCCCTCCCTCCCTCCCTCCCTCCCTCTCTCTCTCTCTCTCTCTCTCTCTCTCTCTCTCTCTCTCTCTCTCTCTCTCTCTCTCTCTCTCTCTCTCTCTCTCTCTCTCTCTCTCTCTCTCTCCCCCCCCACCCCCACATTACCCTCTCTCAGACCATGGCATAAGCTTTACCGATCTTCCTGCTTTTCAGTATGACCTCTCTTCCCCCCACATTACCCTCTCTCGTTCGGAGAGGAATAGGATCATCCGTCAGGACCTACTACAGATACACGTCAGGGAAACATGGATAGCACCACGGGAGCCTCTTCCCACAAAGAGGCAACACTATAGAGAGCACTTCCTGACTGACAGCGGATGCTTTCATTCAAAGACCACGATACATGGATACATACATGGCACCAGCTGAGAGAGTGGCCATTGGGCAGCTCCCAGCATAGTTTTTCCATACGTGGAACATACGGCAAACGCATACGGGTATGGAAGTATGAAAAAAGTATGGAATCTTTTCAAAAATATCATACGTATAGCACAAAAAATATTGAAAATTTGAAGTATTATATATATAATCATATAATATTAAAGATCAGAATTTTGTTGGCTATTATAGTCTATGGTGTAGTATATATGTATAGATAAAATGAAGAGGAGTATATAAGAGTGAATTTGCATAAAAACAATATGAAACTGCTATGGATTTACCCTCAACTAGAATCACTGAGAGACGGGAAAAATTTGAGGTACTGAAAATTTCATACTCCAACCATACGCATACGGGTATGGAAGTACGGTATTTTTTCCATACGAGTACAGAAATAACTATGGCTCACAGTATCATCACACCAGCCTACGACCACATGATGGAGCATAGGCGTACCACCACTCCCTGGGATGTCTTCCTTCAGGAGGCACTCAGACCACCACCGATGTACCACATACTACACCCACCTCCACCCATCACCAGTAGCTAGGGCGTTTTACTCACATTTTGGATCCCCCCATGTATTAGGTGGCCACTATCTGCACAGTCAAAGCCACGTCTCCCCCAGCCTTTTCCAGCCCTATATAGCTTTGTGTAGCGATATACTTTTTATTTCATTTTATCTTCTACACAGGGTTACTACACTTATACATGGTTTTTGTCTCATAGGCCAAGTTTGGCCTCCAGAAGACGTTAATATGACTTTCTTCTTTCTCTCTCTCTCTCTCTCTCTCATCTCTCTCTCTCTCTCTCTCTCTCTCTCTCTCTCTCTCTCTCATCTCTCTCTCTCTCTCTCTCTCTCTCTCTCTCTCTCTCTCTCTCTCTCTCTCTCCTCTCTCTCTCTCTCTCTCTCTCTCTCTCTCTCTCTCTCTCTCTCTCTCTCTCTCTCTCTCTCTCTCTCTCTCTCTCTCTCTCTCTCTCTCTCTCTCTCTCCTCTCTCTCTCCTCTCTCTCTCTCTCTCTCTCTCTCCCCCCCCCCCCTTCCCTGCCTCCCTCCCTCCCTCCCCACCCCCCCCTCCCTCCCTCCCTCCCTCCCTCCCACCCCCCCTCCCTCCCTCCCTCCCTCCCTCCCTCCCTCTTTCTAGGCAGGGTACGCTGCCGCGGCGGCCTATCAGATAGCCTTGTTAGCAGCATTGGTGTGAAACAAGGTTGCCCTCTCTCACCCACTCTCTTCGGTCTCTACATCGATGAGATCACGGAGTATATACAGCGCGCAGGAGGGCTAGGAGGAGACCTCGGAGGTATGCAAGTACACATCCTATTATATGCTGATGACATTGTCTTACTTTCAGAGACAGAGGAGGGGTTGCAGTCACATTTACAAGCGCTCGATACCTTCTGCATGGAGAGAGAACTCGCAGTGAACCTTGGCAAGACCAAGGTCATGATCTTCCATACCTCCAAGACAGTACGCCATCGTGCCTCTTTCAGTGCAGCCGGAGGACAGATAGAGGTAGTGGACTCCTACGTCTACCTAGGTGTCACCTTCTCGGGCAGCAGAGGGGTATTCTCCATGGCCCAGACAGCAAGAGAGAGATTGACGCGCGGCTATGCGGCACTTGCAGGATTGGAGAGACGCTGCTTTCAGACACATTTTCAGGAGCCTCGAACTAAGGGATGGCTCTTTGACACTCTAGTGACACCCGGCAGCAGCAGTATGGGCACCAGGGATCACGGAGGCGATGTGGACATGGATTGAGAGGCCCGAGGTCACCGTGATCTCACGCTTGCTGCGCAGCAAGCCCTCCCTTCCACATGACATTATACGAGCTGAGCTTGGCACACCACCCACAGCTCTTCAAGGGCCCAGAGAGATCAGGGCTCTATTGGGGATAGAGGACCAGCGCGCTCTAGGTCGTTTCCTAGTAAAGCTCCACCACCGCCGTGCATCACTTCTCCAGCAGCAGATGGAGATACACCTGGCCCCCCCCCCCCCCCAGACTTATATTACAGATTTTTTTAGACCCACCGCCACTCGAGGACCCAGCTCGATACGAGGTGTCACATTACACAGAGCAGAGGAGCTCAGACGACAACGTCGACGACCAAGACCTCCACTCCGGAGAGCCCGTCCACATCAGAGAGAGATTCAGGCGATTCACGCACGCCATGACATGGAGATACGGAGACATCAGTAGCGCACCCCTGTCGATTTGGATGTCCAAAGCATTTTGAGGATCGCCATGATGCCTTACCCACCGATGCATTATATCCTACACCCACTCCAAGCACCTAGAGGGTTGTGATACCATCGAGCCTCCCCTCCCTATGCATATCATATTTGTATCTCACTCATTGAGCATATAGAGTGCATACCCATAGCACCCCACACCCTTGATGCCAGTTATTGTCCACTTCTTTTATACCCGTTTTTTGTACTCACACTTTATTTTCCTTTTGGGATCACAATGGATTGGATCATACTGATGTATATGTTTTGTCTCATAGGCCGATTTTGGCCTCTAATAGACGTTAAAAAGTCTCTCTTTCTCTCTCTCTCTCTCTCTCTCTCTCTCTCTCTCTCTCTCTCTCTCTCTCTCTCTCTCTCTCTCTCTCTCTCTCTCTCTCTCTCTCTCTCTCTCTCTCTCTCTCTCTCTCTCTCTCTCTCTCTCTCTCTCTCTCTCTCTCTCTCTCTCTCTCTCTCTCTCTCTCTCTCTCTCTCTCTCTCTCTCTCTCTCTCTCTCTCTCTCTCTCTCTCTCTCTCTCTCTCTCTCTCTTTCACAGGCCAGATATCTTTGGATTCGACTCCAGCTCTCGCAGGAGAGGATCATCTTCATAGCATTATGCTACTTTGCTCCTTCTAGCTCGCGTTTCGCTATCATAGATCGAGAGGAGGACTCACCATACACTTGCTTGTCAGAAGAGATTACAGAGTACTCTGCATTAGGGGAAGTCTTCCTTATGGGAGACTTCAATGCCAGGACAGGCAATGATCAGTGTGAGATATTTGACCCAGAAGACCCGGAGATACTACATACCATAGAGGATGAGTCTACAGCTCGAGCTTCAGCTGACGCTACACACACTCACTATGGCACTCACCTACTCAGACTAGGCTCTCGACATAATCTCGTTATCTATAACGGGATGACTCAGTGGCCTACCTCAGGAGGATTGACATGCATACCACACTCAGTCACAGATGGCGGGGGAAGTACAGTAGATTACGTCATGGGGTCCAGAGAGGCCATCCACCTACTTACCTCATTCACCATCCCACCCATACCCATTGGGGCCGATCACACATACCTCGCACTCTCCCTGAAGGGAGACACCCCTACACGCATACCCGCAGCACGCATCCCACACACCACCATCCACTTCACACACGAGCTAGCTCACATATATGCGGCTCGAGTCGAGCAGGGTCTTCTCTTACTTCATCCTGACACTCCACTATCCCTACTCACCTCTCAGATAGCATCAGTTCTTCAGACATCAGCCATCAGCTCCTTCCCACACACCATCCATTCTCGTCACACACCTCCTCCCGGGACTATGCCACAACATCGTTGGTATGATGAGGATTGCAGAGATCTTTACCGCCGACTACGAGCTCAGCGAGCATTGGGAGAGATCACAGAGAGAGAGGCCAAGGGACAGATGAAGACTCTCACACGTCGAAAGAGGCGAGCCTTTGAGGAGGCACAGGAGCTTGAGCTATACCATCTCTTTATGAGTATGGACAGTGCTGCAGCATGGCGCAGCCTACGAGAGCCACGCCCGACCACACCTATTGGAGACCCACACACATGGCATGATTATGCTCAGAGGTTATATGAGGTACCTAGGCAGCCTCCCATTCCCCAGCCACTTGAGCCTCGCCCTACTAGTTCTTCTCTCTTCACAGCAAAGATGGTTGAGAGGGCCATACGACGACTTCGACATGGACGTTCGACAGACCACGCAGGATTGCAGAGCGAGCATCTCATATATGCAGCCTCCACTATAGCCCCGTTGATTGCACATGTCTTCAACCGGGCTATAGGAGAGGGCTTCCCAGAGGAGTGGACTAGGCACACCATTGTGCCTATCCACAAATCTGGCGACACCCTGGATCCAGGGAACTACAGGACCATCATGATTGGCCACACCATGGCCAAACTATACGGTGCCATACTTGAGGCAGAGCTCAGCTCATATGCAGAGACTGAGGGGCTACGAGCACGAGGCCAAGCAGGTTTTCGACGAGCTTTCTCTACTATTGATCACATCTTCATTCTGCGCTGCCTCATTGATGGGGCAAGGGTGCGGAAGAAGAGGCTATATTGCTGCTTTGTGGACTTCCGCAAAGCTTTTGATACAGTGCCGCGAGAGAGGCTCTTCCAACGCCTCCAGAGCTTGGGAGTACCATCAGAGATGATTTGGGCCATCTATGCACTCTATGAGCAGGTGACTGGGAGGGTACGGTGTCCAGGAGGTATGTCTGAGGCCATTGCTAGCACCATCGGTGTTAAGCAAGGCTGCCCACTCTCTCCCACTCTATTTGGTCTCTACATTGACGAGATTGAGGACTACATTCTCCGAGCTGGAGGAGAGGGTGCAGACCTCGCAGGTACACATGTCCACATTTTATTATATGCCGATGACATTGTCTTGATTTCAGAGTCACCCGAGGGATTACAGCGCCACCTTCAGGCCCTGGATGAGTTTTGTACACAGAGGGGCTTGACTGTAAACCTTGGCAAGACCAAGGTCATGATCTTCCACACCTCCCCCATGGTGAGGAATGGAGCAGGATTCCGAGCTGGTGGTGGACAGATTGAGGTGGTCACTTCCTATGTCTATCTCGGAGTCACATTCACGAGCTTGCCTGGCCCCTTCAGCATGAGACAGGCAGCCACCGATAGACTCACACGCGGATATGCAGCTTTAGCCATGTTAGAGCGGAGATGTCACCAAGCACACTTCCAGGAGCCCCGCACGAAGGGCTGGCTATTTGACACACTGGTCAGACCAGCTATGATGTATGCTGCGACGGTTTGGGCCCCAGGTCTCACAGTCACCCAGTGGAGTGCGATCGAGAGGCCACAGGTACGTATGATCTCGCGATTATTTCGTGGGAAACAGTCGGTGCCACATGACATCATCAGGGCAGAGCTAGCTGCACCACCCATGGCAGTAGAGGCACTATTCCAGACTATCTGCTTTATTCAGAGGATTAGGGACCTCCCTACAGATAGACTCACACACAGAGCTCTTGAGGCATCTATACAGATATCAGAGTTAGGATATGAGAGAGCTTGGTACACTCAGGTTAGAGTCTGGTTTGATAGTCATGGACTTGATATGGACAGATTGCCGCCTTTTCAGTATGACCCAGACTCACCTCACATCCACCTCTCTCGTCGTGAGAGGAATGTTGTGCTCAGACAGGATCTCTGGCAGCTCTACATTAGTCAGACATGGCACACACCACACATGGGATCGAGACTATCGCACTATCGAGACCAGTTCCTAGACATACTAGCTGACGGTTTCATCCAGCGACCACGCTACATGGATACTCACATGCCTCATAGCTTGAGGGTAGCGATTGGCCAGCTGAGAGTCTCATCACACCGACTCGAGATTGAGACGGGCAGAGCCGCAGACATTCCCAGAGAGGAGCGGATATGCAGAGTATGCAGAGTAGAGATGGAGGATGAGGAGCACTTTGTATGCAGATGTAGCGCATATGATGGCAACAGAGGCAGATACGAGACTCTGTTTGCAGGGCAGCCCACCCTCCGAGAGATCATGGACTCTAGAGACCAGCGACAGCTCGGGCGACTCTTACTAGAGATACAGAGTCACAGAGATTCCCTACTCCAGCCTACTGTAGCACTCCATACAGGAGGGAGACAGAGTCAGCTCACTGACTTCTTTATTCCACGACGTGCTGCAGCCCTCCCCCCCTCAGCCCACATACCGAGCGGGGTGACTCTTCAGCAGGCTCAGATATCTCGAGCTAGGAGACGACCCCGTGATATAGGATATCGGGCCCCGAGACTTCACCGACACCAGATTGCGGAGATCCAGGCTTGTGACCATCGCGCCATGGAGGAGAGACGATCCCAGATGATGGCCGATCCCGTTGCAGCCATCAGGGTGGCCCTGACTCCACCTCCACCTATGTATCACATATTACATCCCACCCCCTAGCACAGGATGGAGCTAGTTAGTCGTCTTAGATGCATTCTCATGGTTGTTGTACTACCCTTTTGCATATAGACTATCATAGATATCGCACTCCATACACCCCCCACCACTTTCATGGGTATCCCCACATGCACACTACGGAGATCTATATCAGCTTAACCAGTTTCTTTTCAGCACTTTTATCTTTTCTGATTGACAGAAGATACACCCATGTACATCGATTTGTCTCATAGGCCGAGTT
>CM035440.1:14901595-14914610 GCA_020310875.1 Ceratopteris richardii
GAGTGCATATCCATAGCACCCCACACCCTTGATGCCAGCTACTATCCCTCCTTTTATACCCGTTTGCAGTACTCACACTTTATTTTCGTTTTGGATCACAGTGGATTGGATCATACTGATGTATATGTTTTGTCTCATAGGTCGATTTTGGCCTCTAATAGACGTTAAAAAGTCTTTCTTTCTCTCTCTCTCTCTCTCTCTCTCTCTCTCTCTCTCTCTCTCTCTCTCTCTCTCTCTCTCTCTCTCTCTCTCTCTCTCTCTCTCTCTCTCTCTCTCTCTCTCTCTCTCTCTCTCTCTCTCTCTCTCTCTCTCTCTCTCTCTCTCTCTCTCTCTCTCTCTCTCTCTCTCTCTCGTGTTCCAACATGGGAGGAAACAACAGCAAATTTATATATTATTTATAGATATATATATTTTTAGGCTTAAAGAAAATACCTGGCAAGAATGAGAACCTGTCCTTTAACAGCATGCAGACGTGAGTTTGCATACAATGCACCCGCCTTCAAGAGTTCCAGTTTCCATTGGAGAGATTTTTTTGGAATTACCTCCGCAAGATCCTACATTTATACATTTGCTCTTTGTGCAAGTTTCATAATCTCATTAGTAGGTACAGTATAAAGCAGACGCTTTGTTGTCTTCACATGTCTGAAGTGAATAATATTTTGCACAAGCAACAAAATACCAGAAACAGGGAAAAATAATAACAAGAAATAAATAAAGAGCAATGGAAGTCATTTCTTGTTATGATCACGAAGAAGTCCGTTCCAAGATAAACAAACAAGGAACAAGCCATTCAGATGAATCAAACATAAAAGGATTCCCAGATTGAGATCAGTTGAACATGACAAGATATGTGTCCAGACATGTTATTTTTGCAATGTAATGAATGAAGTTGAAGACCCGCTAAGATGACCTTGAGAAAAACCAAGAATCCATTGAAAGGGTGTACATCATAGTAGATCCAAGCTGCAGAGTTATTGCACTAAGCAAACAATTCTCAATCTACCGCCTAGGTAGACTGAAGTTTCTAGTATGATTGTAGTTCTCCTTTTTTAATCAGCTGGAGGTTTCTGATGCAGAATACTGTATAATATCCCCTGATGTATCATTCGCATCTGTGACACCATCAAACTTCATTTTGTCAATGTCTCCCTTGAGTGCAATATCCACTCTTGAACTGTCTTACATTATGTTTGTCTGGGATGCAACGAGAACTTGGATCTGATTTCTTTCCCTTCAATTGGAACCTGATCTACTATGCAGATACTTAATGCTTAGGCATCCTCCTTGTATTGTGAGCATCATTATATGATAATAAAAAATGTGTAGGATGTAGCATATACTTTTGCACTTCACGAAAATCTACCAATAGCATGCACTCTCGTATGTAGATGTCTTATATCAAATGTTTGTGTCTTCAGTAACTGGCAACAAAAAGATATTTGAACTAGGCTCAACTTGATCAATCTCCATGATTTGCAATGAACCTGAGAGCAGGCAGACAATATCCTTGAACTAGTAGTCCACCTCAATAAATGGGAAGGCCTAAGCTCCTTCCACTTTTGTGAAATCGCCAGTCTGTCCAACCACTTGCCGGACCCACCTCTTCCAATCCTTTTATTAGCACGAGTGTAGGCAGTCACTTGTAGGAGATGGATCCATATCCATTTCATCTGGGCAATGTTTTATGGGATCCAAACCCAGGCAGTGTCCACATCTTAAGCACCATTGTATGGAGAGAAATGGCTCAGAGTAGTAAGTACCTTACAGTAGATACAGCAACAATCATGCCCTAAGCGAATTGTACTAGGAAGAGCTTTGAAGATTGCCCCATCTATCAGTGCATAACACCATTGTGGAATCAATGGCAATGTTGACATCAATTGTGCTAGAGTCCTCTCAGCATGTGCATTTCCACCCCTCTAAGCTCAGATTGATAAATTCCAGCACATTGCCATTAGCATCTGGTGTTGTCCTGTATACTAGAACTGGTGACAATTACTTCTATCACATCACTGTAAAGGGAAATTTAAGTTAATCTGAGATGATCTGAGGTCGACCCAAGCTGCTCTTGGTGGACTCGAGAACCATCATAGCTTGGTAATATCAACCCTATTTTAATCATCAACAGATGCGTATACTCATAGATTGTATGCAAGACCTGATACAGTGATCTAACCAGATGAAACACATTGAGTCAGGGGGACGATGAAAAGGGAGTCCAAAAGGCAGTCAATCAGGCCTTTTGTGTGATGAATAGTACACATGGAATTATCTCATGAGTGATTTAGGAGCGTAGCTATGTGCAAGGAGGGGGCAATCGTGGTCACCATTACTGCCAGTCACCCAAGTTTGGATGGTAGCCCTAAATGAAGGCAATTACCCTATGTTGTGGCCACCCATGGAATGAGTGGTTGCCTATGTTTTGCTTGTAAAATGGGGTAAGGTCACCCCTAATCGCCCAATGAAAGAGGTTGCCTATGTTGTGCTTGTTAAATGGGGTAAGGTCGCCAATGATCGAGCAAAGATGGAGGTTGCCCAAGGCACAAGGGTATAATCAGCCGAGGTACACGTGAACTTGCCCATGAATATAGGTGTTCATCTGATTGCACTCTCCCTCCATTAAGTGGTCACCTAATTGTACTCACCCTCCACCACCAAGATGTTTGCCCTTGTTGAACTCTCTACTATGCAAGAAGGATGCTCACCTATACTAGATTTGCATAGAGCAAGAAGGATGGCCAAAAATTGGTATTAGAGCAGCACAGTTCAGGTATGTTAGCATTGCAGCGCCATCATGTTCAGATTTCGTCACTATTGTGAAGTAGAATTCTCTTTGGGCACAGAAGTACTTGAAGTAGATGTGGAAGAAGATGTAGAGGAAGACTTCGAAGTAGAAGACTTTTCTTTTTGATTTGTTGATTCTTCTTCTTGTTCTTTGTAGCTTCCTTCCTCTTCTACCCTTTAGATGATGATACCATGGCTTCATCATTTTCTTCCATACTCTTCTATTGCAAAAAATGTCAAACCCCTTATTTCTAGCAACCTTAAATTTTGGTCACAGAAGGTCAAAAAGTATTATTATCTCATGAGATAGCGTTTGAGGAGAGCTTTCATTTGATATATAATATTATGTCATCAGAGGTCCAAAAATGCAAGAAAACCCTAACCCTAATTTCTGCCATAAATGTGTTTTTGCATATTCATGATCCTCACCTCATGTACATCAAGGAAAGCTAACCCTCTTAGTCACCTCATGGTCAGCATTTGAGATCGCAGCCGATTTATGCTTCAAAAGCTAATCGTTAATTTCAAAAAGCAAGATTGTTAAAATAACTTCATCGCATGCTTCTACGTGCCTTTTTAAAGCTTTTTGTAAGCTTTGTGTCAAAGCTACTAAAGCGTATAAAAGAAGGGCTTGGGGGTCAAATTGAGTATCACACATTGATCACTCAAGGATCAGGTCAAGTGCTCTACACTTGGAGAAAGTGTTTCTAAGTTTTGATGCAGATTTGGAGGATATTTTGGCAGCCAACCATCAGCTTCAGCTGAGTTTTGTAAGTAGCAAGATCTAAACTCAGTTCTTCTTCGTTTGTTCCTGCTGTTCCTAGGTTTTGTGCCTTCTATTTCAACACAAGGAGGAGTTTCCCTTGCTATTTAGGTCAATGTTTTATTTAGGGTTTTTGAAACCCTAATTTCAGAATTAAGGTTTGCTGTACAAACAGTTCTAAACTGTTTCTATTCACTTCAATTGCTCATACAAAGACTCTTCATACCTCTTAGGCACTTCACACTCAATTTTTTGTATCTAGAGTCCTAAATTAAGCCTAGATTCAGTTTTGTATTAGCATACATTCAGTTTTGTATCATTACACACATTGTAATTTAACATTCACATTAGATAGTGTAGGTAGGCATTCAGCTTACTGTTACACTTTGAAAATTGTGTATTTTCTCTCTATTTCTCGTTCATCTAATGTTGAGTCTTAAGGTGTGTATGCTAAGGTTCATGTGATGGAAGATCTTGTAAACCTGTGATTATTATTATCAAGGCCCACCTCACTTCCAACATTTGGTGTAAGACATAGTTGCATCGCAATGCGTTGCAAACGGTCCACAACTTCACAACGTTGCTATGTTTGCAATGTGTTGCTTTGCATTCATTTTAATTTTATTCCAAAAAATACCAAAAATATATATTTCTCTTAGGAGAGAGAAAAAATTATCTATAACCTTATTCCAAATCTTCAAAAAACGTGGAGAATGAGGAAGACACAAAAGCTTTAGAAGAGCATAGATTCATTTATATATGATTTTGGGCCTTGTCATCTTGAAATAGATTGATATTTTAGAAATGATAGGCAACGTTGCTTTCCACTATGGTATTTACTATTGTGATGGCACTTGTGACTTCATATTTATCATTTGCCACTTATGATTTATGCCATGACTAATATGATTTGTCATAGTGATTCTCTCTCTTCGTATGTATGTACACACACACATACATACATATATATATATATATATATATATATATATATATATATATATATATATATATATATATATATATATATATATATATATATATATATATACACACACACACAGAGTATTTTATGGTATATACAATCATATCCCCCTTTAGTATAAATCATAGGATCCAAAATACCTAAAAAATATATATATAAGCTTTGAAAAATAAATAACTTTATCAATGCCTAGCTCCAAACGTTGACCTCGTTGCTAACCCATTGCTAATGCGTTGTTGTTGCCCTTGCTAAAACGTTGCTTTCCAGTATGGTATCAAAGCATGGTTGACATACACCCTTAACAAGATGAGTGATTATAGACTTGAGAATAAAGATAAGTTTGAAGGAATGTCTAACTATCCAATGTGGAGTTTTATAATGATAAATTTGTTAGTATCTAACGACATGTGGAATATTGTCAATGGCAAGTACCCAAGATTAAGACAAACAAGAGAGGATATTACTTTATCTTCCAAAAGACTTGCTTCCCCAATTTTTGCTTAACAAGAGGTTATTGAGGAAGAAGAAAAAACTCTTTCACCATCAAGAGTCTGTGATACTACCAGATTACTTCCCATAGAAGAGCAATCCAAATGGGATTCAAGGGATATGCAAGAACTTTCATTCAATGTTATCGGAGTCAAGAGGCATATTATATTCCAAATCAAGTCATGCAGAACCTCTCATTAGGCTTGGTTGGAGTTAGAGAATCTCTATCAAAGTAGAAATCCTGCTAGGAAAGCACATATAAGGAGGCATTTGGCCATCACAAGGATGGAAGTTGGTTAGTCAGTTCAATCACATATTTTGCAGCTCAAAGACTAACATAATCAGTTACTTAATGTTGGAGTCAGTATTTCAGATGATGAGATAGTAAACACACTTTTAAATTCACATCCATCTTCATTTCATTCTTTTGTTACTTCTTTATCTCTCTCTCAAGAGATAGAGAAATTTCATTTGAAGAGTTGTAGTTCCTATTACTTCAACATGAAGACCAACAAAAGAGTACGGAAGAGAATGATGAAGCCATGTTGTCATCATCAAAGGGTACGAAGAAGAAGGAGACAACAAAGAAGTAGAAGAAGACTCAGCAAAGTAAGAAGAAAAGTTAATCTTCCACTTCATCTTCTACCACATCTACCTCTAGTACTTCTTCCACACCAAAAGAGAAGGCTATTTCCACTGCATCTACTTCAAACAAAGGAATTTGCCACTACCGCAAGAAATCGGGTCATTTCATAGCAGAATGGAGACAAAGGATTTATAATGAGAAGAAAATAATTCAGGACCCGGGTAGTAATGTTGAAGATGAATCAAAACCTAAGCCTTCAATGGAAGAATATTATGCATGTGTTCGTATTGAAGAATTAGCTTTTGATCAAGAGGCCTTAAATGCAATCTCTCATAATCCTTGGATTTTTTATTCTGAAGCTTCACTTTCTAATTCTTGAAGTAGAAGAGTGACCATTGTAGAGATTTGGATATTGTCGATGTTGAAGAAGTAAACCTAAAGTCAAGAACAAGTGAAAATTTCACAATTTCTAATGTTCTTTATATTCCAAAAATGAAGAAGAATTTACTCTCGATATCTACTTTCTTGACAGATGGATATAAAGTTGTTTTTAAGAAAGATTCATGTCAAATCCTCTCACCTAATGAGGAGCATTGTCTACTTCAAGGTGAAAACAGAAGTGGAATGTCTGGATTGTCCAAAATTAGTCATGCTACTATTTCCAGGTATTCTACACCTAAGGAGAACATGAAGTTACATCATGCTAGGTTTTATCATATCAGTTACATAGCTCTCAAGAACATCAAAGATCAAGGTATAGTGGAGAGTTTGCCTACTTTTGCTTTACCAAATGATGCAGAATCATGTGAAGGATGTCTTGAAGGAAAGCTTCATAAACTTCCTTTCAAAAAACATGGATACATCACGGCCATAAGAAAGTTGCAAATCATACATTCAGATGTGAATGGTTCTATGAGAACAGATTCCATTCAAGATTACAAGTATTTCCTCATATTTATTGAGTTCTTAGCTATGATTGAAAATGAAAGTCAAACAAAAATTCAAATTTTGAGAAGTGACAGAGGAGGAGAATACATGTCCAAAGACTTCAAATCTTTTCTTGAAGACAAAGGTATCTCCCATCAACTCACTATTACTTACACTCCAGAACAGAATGGTGTTGCACATAGAAAAAATAGGATACTTGTTGAGGTGATGCATAGCATGATGTCATCCGAAAACCTTTCTTTTAAATTTTGGTTTGATGTAGTACATATAGCTAATCACATCCTAAACAAGTCTTCTAGAAAAGCTTTAAAGATCATCATACCTTATGAAGCTTATTATGGTAAGAACCCAATGTGAGTTACTCCAAAGTTTTTGGTTCTCCGGCTTATGTTCACATTGAGAAAAAATATCATGGTAAGCTTGATGTAAAAGCCATCAAAGCTGTTTTTATTGGTTATGCAATTGAAAGCAAAGGATACAGATTCTATATTCCAAAAACAAGTGATATCCTACCCTCACGTAATGCATATATTTCAAAAAATCCAATTTATGATAAGAAGGCAGAGATTCCAAATTTCATAAAAGAAGATGACTATTCATTTTTTAGAAGAAATTTAGATTCTTACATTCAATCATACAAGGGGGTGAGGAACCTTCTCAAACCCTAAAAGATGTTCTTGATAAAGGTGAAGAGAAAGTTTTATTTCCTACATTTATATCTAGTCCGTCATCAATACCTCTGGAAGTTCCAACTTATGAAGTTGGAGAAAGTTCTAAAATTCCAAAAGCAAGAGATATTGAAGAACAAGAAGACATTGCACCAGTCCTCAAGAATACTCCGAGGTGGTTCTATCAAACTTGGAAGGATAGTGGTGTAAAGAACTTCAGAGGAAGAATAAGAAGTCACACAAGGAAAGTACAGGCAAATCGTGTAAATTACGCAAAACATTTTGAGATTCATGACATTTTAGCACTAACTTCAATTGCGAATGAACCAGCTACTGTTAAAGATGCACTACAAAGTCTTGTTTGAAAGAAAGCTATGCAAGAAGAGATTGATTCTATTCATAAGAATCAAACATGGAAGCTTTGCAATTGGTGTTAAAAGGATCTTCAAAATCAAAAGAAAAGCATATGGTACTATTATGAGGTATAAAGCAAGGTTAGTTGTCAAAGGTTATGCACAAAAAAAAAAAAAAAAAAAAATTGACTATGATGAGACTTTTGCACTTACTTCTAGAATGACAATAGTTAGAATAGTACTTTCTCTTGCTACATTCTTTGGATGGAATGTATACTAGTTAGATATCAAAACTTCCTTTCTTAATGATGATCTTCATGAAGATGTCTACATTCAGCTCCAAAAAAAATTTGAAGAGACAGGTAAAAAGCAATTAGTATGCAAGCTTATCAAAGCATTGTATGGTTTAAAGCAAGTACCAAAAGCATGGCATGAGAAGATACATCTCTATTTTTTATCTATTGATTTTGAAAACTCAAAATTTGCTCCTACTCTTTATGTTAAAGCAAAAAAAGATGTCTTGATTATTATTATTATCATGTATGTTGATGATATGATCATGACACGTCCCCAAGATTCAAACCTTCAATTTTTTAAAGCACAACTTAAGCATACATTTGATGTGAATGATTAAGGTATTTTACATTATTATCTTGCAATTGAGTTCAAATACAGGAACGAGTGTATCTACATAACATAGCAAAAATACACAGAAATTATTGGAAAGGTTTGAAATGACAGATTCCAAGCCTATGCAAACACCTATGGATGTTAATGTATCATTACATAATGAAGCAGATTCAAAACCTTTTGATGCTACTTTGTATAATCAGGAAATTGGTTGCATGATCTATTTATGTAAAACACGTCTTGATGTTCAGTTTGCAATCTCTCAAGTATCCAGGTTCATGTAGAGTCCGCTCAAGATTCATTGGAATGAAGTTAACAGATATATTTACAAACATCATAAGTTTTGCAGATTTTTGTACCTTATGCCATTATGACATTGAGGGGGGATTGTTGGAAACAATGTCGAAATAGCACAAAACCCTAATTCCCAACAACCCTAATTTATGGTACTTAGCCAAATTTTGGTCCCAGAAGGTCAAAAATTATTATTGGCTCATCGGATAGTACTTGAGGAGAGCTTTCATTCTATATACAACGTTATGTCATTAGAGGTCGAGAAATGCAAGAAAACCCTAACCCTAATTTCTGCCATAAATGTGTTTTTGCATATTCATGGTCCTCACCTCATGTACATCAAGGAAATATAACTCTCTTAGTCACCTCATGGTCAAAATTTGAGATCGTAGCCTATTTATGCTTCAAAAGCTAATAGTTTATTTCGAAAAGCAAGATCATTAAAATAACTTTATCGCATGCTTTAAAGTGCTTTTTTAGAGCTTTTCGCAAGCCTTTCGTCAAATTTTCATCAAAGCTACTAAAGCCTATAAAAGAAGGGCTTGGGATCACATTGACTATCATACATTGATCACTCAAGGATCAGGTCAAGTGCTCTACACTTGGAGGAGGTGTCTCTAAACTTTGGTGCAAATTTGAAGAAGATTTTGGCAGCCAACCATCAACTTTAGCTGAGTTTTGCAAGTAAGAAGTTCTAAATTCAGTTCTTCCTCTTTTGTTGTTGTTGTTGTTCCTAGGTTTTGTGCCTTCTACTTCAACACAAGGAGGAGCTCCTCTTGCTATTTAGGTCAGTTTCTGATTTAGGGTTTCTTAAACCCTAATTTTAGAATTAGGGTTTGTTGTACAAACAGTTCTACTAAACTGTTTCTATTCACTTCAATTGCACATACGCACGCTCTTCATACCTCTGAGGCACTCTATATGCAATTTCTTGTATCTAAAATCCTAAATTCAACCTAGATTCAATTATGTATTAGCATACATTCAGTTTTGTATCATTACACACATTGTAATGTGACATCCATATTAGATAGTGTAGGTAAGTAGTTAGCTTACTTTTACACTTCGAAAATTGAGTATTTTCTCTCTATTTCTCATTCATATAATTTTGAGTATTAAAGTGTGTATGCTAAGCTTCATGTGTTGGAAGATCCTGTAAATATGTGAATATCATTATTAGGGCCTGCCTCACTTCCATCATCTTCCACTAGTCTTCATTTTGGAGTAACGGGAACTACAACTCTTCAAATGATCTCTCTCTCTCTCTCTCTCTCTCTCTCTCTCTCTCTCTCTCTCTCTCTCTCTCTCTCTCTCTCTCTCTCTCTCTCTCTCTCTCTCTCTCTCTCTCTCTCTCTCTCTCTCTCTCTCTCTCTCTCTCTCTCTCTCTCATCTCTCTCTCTCTCTCTCTCTCTCTCTCTCTCTCTCTCTCTCTCTCTCTCTCTCTCTCTCTCTCTCTCTCTCTCTCTCTCTCTCTCTCTCTCTCTCTAGGTCGTTTCCTAGTAGAGCTCCAACACCGTCGCGCATCACTCCTCCAGCAGCAGATGGAGATACACCTGACCCCCCCCCCCCTCAGACTTATATTACAGATTTTTTCAGACCCACATACACTCGAGGGCCCACCTCGATGCGGGGTGTCACATTACACAGAGCAGAGGAGCTTAGACGACAGCGTCGACGACCGAGACCCCTTGTCCGGAGAGCTCGTCCACATCAGAGAGAGATTCAGGCGATTCATGCACGCCATGACATGGAGATACAGAGACGTCAGCAGCGCACCCCTATCGATTTGGACGCCCAGAGCATTTTGAGGATCGCCATGATGCCTTACCCACCGATGCATTATATCCTACACCCACTCCAGGCATTTAGGGGGTTGTGATACCATCGAGCCTCCCCTCCCTATGCATTTCATATTTGTATCTCACCCATTGAGCATATAGAGTGCATACCCATAGCACCCCACACCCTTGATGCAAGCTACTATCCCTCCTTTTATACCCGTTTGCAGTACTCACACTTTATTTTCGTTTTGGATCACAGTGGATTGGATCATACTGATGTATATGTTTTGTCTCATAGGCCGATTTTGGCCTCTAATAGACATTAAAAAGTCTTTCTTTCTCTCTCTCTCTCTCTCTCTCTCTCTCTCTCTCTCTCTCTCTCTCTCTCTCTCTCTCTCTCTCTCTCTCTCTCTCTCTCTCTCTCTCTCTCTCTCTCTCTCTCTCTCTCTCTCTCTCTCTCTCTCTCTCTCTCTCTCTCTCTCTCTCTCTCTCTCTCTCTCTCTCTCTCTCTCTCTCTCTCTCTCTCTCTCTCTCTCTCTCTCTCTCTCTCTCTCTCTCTCTCTCTCTCTCTCTCTCCTCACTTACTATTGGACGACGCCCACTTGGTGCTGACCATACATTTATCACATTCACACTCTCATCTCCTATTCCATTAGACCCTCCCTCACCCACTGAGACACACATAACGATACACTTCACACACGAGCTCTCACACGTTTATGCACACCATTTACACACCCACCTACTCTCCCTCGATCCACTCTCACCCTTGGACACACTTACATCACAGTTCACCACCATCCTATAGGACTCACCTCTCTGCAGCTTCCCACACCGCACACATATACACCCTCCACGCACATGTTCCATGGCCCAGAACCGCTGGTATGATGTAGATTGCCGTGAGCTACGGAAGCACCTATGCATTTTAGAGCATAGAGGAGATATTACACACACACAGGCACAGAAGTCGCATGCAGAACCTTACTCGCTGCAAACGGCGAGATTGGGAGGAGAGACAGTACTGGGATATTTATCATTTACTCATGAGTCGAGACAGTGCAGTGGCATGGAGACATTTGAGAGAGAGGAGACAGGAGACACCCATCCGAGACCCGAGCACTTGGCACAGCTATGCACAGAGCCTATACGAGATACCAGTCCAGCCTCCCATTCCCAGACCACAGAGCTCACGTCCTACTACATCTGACTTCTTCACACCCACTATGGTGGGACGCGCTATTGCCTATGACCATTTCATTTTACAGGCTGAGCACCTCATCTACGGATGCACAACCCTTGCACCGCTCATTGCCCACCTCTTCAACCGTGCACTGGTTGAAGGGTTCCCTGACTCATGGACTTAGCACACCATAGTGCCCATTCATAAGTCAGGAGATACTATGGATCCAGCTACATACCGGACGATCATGATTGGCCCTACATTGGCCAAGCTATATGGGGCAGTACTAGAGACAGAGTTGAGTACTCTCCCTGAGAGGAAGGGTATGAGGGCTCCAGGACAGGCAGGTTTCAGACGCGATTACTCTACCATTGACCACATCTTCACTCTGAGATGCCTAATCGACCAGGCAAGGGTGAGGAGGAGGAGATTATATTGTTGCTTTGTGGACTTCCGCAAAGCATTTGACACTGTTCCCAGGGGACGACTCTTCAGACGACTACTTGATATCGGAGCTCCAGAGGAGATGATATGGGGGATCTACGCCTTATACGAGAGAGTATCTTGCAGAGTCAGATGACCAGGGGGTTATCTCATCCACTTGCTAGCACTATCGGGGTGAAGCAAGGATGCGCTCTTTCACCCACCCTCTTTGGTCTTTACATTGATGAGATAGTGGACTACATTCTACAGCAAAGGAAGAGGGGGGGGGGGGGGGGGGGGGGGGGGGGGGGGGGGGGGGGGGGGGGGGGGGGGGGATGATGGCATTGAGGTACGCGGGTCTACTGTCCATATTCTTTTATTCGCTGATGATATTGTACTGGTTTTAGAGTCTCCAAAAGGGCTACAGCATCATCTACATGGCCTAGACGACTTTTGCAGATACAGAGGGTTATCTGTGAACCTTGGTAAAACCAAGGTCATGATCTTTCATACATCAGCAGAGGTACGCAGACATAGTTTGTTCACAGCAGCAGGTGGAGCGATTGAGGTAGTCGGATCATATGTTTACTTGGGAGTGACATTTACAGCAGCATCAGGGGTCTTCTCTATGTCTCAGGCAGCACGTGACTGCATCACACGTTGGTATGGAGCACTAGCCTTGATGGAGAGACAGTGCCACGAGGCATATTTTCAGGAGCCCCACACAAAGGGGTGGCTCTTCGACACTTTGGTTACACCAGCGCTCATGTATGGGGCAGCCATATGGGGTTCAGGATTACCCACATCAGTATGGACAGCATTAGAGAGGCCACAGATCCTCATGATTTCTAGACGTATCCGCAGCAAGCCTTCAGTACCACATGATATCATTAGAGCAAAGCTCGCTGCACCACCGATGCTAGTTGAGGCACCATTCGAGACAGTATGCCTATTACATAGACTCCGGATCATGGATACAAAGTGCATTGCTTATCGGGCTCTCCAGGCATCACGGGACATGGCATTAGTAGGAGACACCTCCTCATGGTATGCACAGACACGAGACTGGCTGGCCACCACAGCTTTGACATAGACAGGCTACCACCACTACAGTACGACTCACATGCA